>OY744481.1:245949809-246449093 GCA_963556165.1 Tipula helvola | reverse complement strand
CTTGACAAAAAATTCTAAATCCTATTTTGTGTTGTTTTTTGTTATAAACTTCACACGCATTTTTACTTTAGCATATTTTACTAAAAATTCTTGATTGGAATTTTATTAGCACTGTACTTTTTAATACATGCTTACATTTTGTTACTTGTTATAAACTCACACCCATAAAAATGTTTATTCTCGACTGTATTTTTTTGATGAATTCTCTTTATTGCGGAAAATGATTTATTAAATTATACAAACAAAAAAATTTTGTGATAATTATGCTATTTGTAAGACTTCATTTTTTGTATACAGGAAAATTTATTTTATACTTTTTTTTATACACCATAAATCCTACTCAAATAAAATAAACCAAAATAAAACAACATTTTTGATTTACTGAATTAACCTACTAAATTAGATTAAATAAACTAAATTAAAAATTTAATCTAGAAGAAAGACAAAATTAAACACATGATAACCTTTCCAGTTCAAATTGCAAATAATAATTTTCAAATTGGAAATCAGAAATATCAAATTGGAATTAAGCAATATCAAATTGGACATAATCATTTTCAAAATGGAATTAATTATTTTCAAATTTAAAAATTATAAGGTAGCAAGCCGGGCACGATAGAACAATGTGTGAAGTTTTGCATTTGTTTTGTTTTATTCTTAGTTTTGTATTGTCGATATATAAAAATAATATTATTGCGCTTAAAATGGCATATACTCGTATTAAGAAAAGGTAAGCTGATATATGTATTAAGAAACAAATTTGTGCTTTGTATAACAATAGTGGGGATTGGAGAGCGCTCGCAAAAACATTAGGAGTGAATACGACAACTACATATAGGTGGGTTAATGGACAGGAAGTGGCTGAAAACCCACGAGGTGGGATTACATAAGGTGGATTACATAAGGACCATACGTGCTCCTTTTAGGAGTTTTGTACTCCTTTTTTGTTTAGTGTACTCCTTGAACTCCTTTGTAAAATAATTTCGAATTAAAAATTACCAATCGGTTTCCTTTGTTCTGGCATACAATCAAACAAATTTTGAAGTGTAAGCGTAGCTTTATTATACCATTTTCATCTTATTTATTCAAAAACTAATTTCTTCTTGCGAAAAATACTATAATAAGCAACATCGTCTATAATCGGAAATGCGAGAGTTAAAAATATAGGCATATGTATGAATGTGTGCAAACAAAAGCCAACAAAAATGTTTTAGTTTAACAAGTAGTGTTAAAATTAAAATTTGAAATTTGGAGTCTATTGTCACTTGTCAGAGAAACAGCGGAGCTTATTTCAAAACATTTATTTAACAAAAAACAATTTGGGCTCCAAAGTTTTGGCGCTATCGGCTGATAATACGAACACTAATTTCGGGGTTGCAGGCGACGAGTCACAAATAATGTACACTCCAAATTAAAATCAATTCTTTGTTTCAAATTCAATCAACATGACCGGCAGCGCCACGTATAGATGTTGAAAATATTTTACCTATAATTTATCTGTATTTTAGTAGATTACAGTTTGCGTAGCAACACTTCAAACTTTATGCGAAGAGGCTGACGTTGAATACAAAAAACTACTAGGGTATTCAAAAGTTAGATGGTTGGCCCTTACTCCCGCTATAGAACAGATAATTAGTTTGGAGAAATGTCCGAAAATTGTTGAATCTTTTTTCACCAATGATTTAGCAGAACGTATATTATATTTTATGCATAATCAGGCGACCAATTTCCATAAAACTGTCCAGGAAATTGATTCTGACACAATTTCAGCCGCGGAATTTTAATCATAAATTTTAAAAATCAACTATATGCCAGGCTTGAAGAAGGATGCATTCCACTCATTTTAAAAAATAAATTGTCAAGTTTAGAGGAATCTAATCCAGGAATTCAAGCCAAATTTTTAAGCGAAGTGAACAACTTTTATAAAATTTGCTATGAGTACATTAATGAATGGTACTGCTGACATTAATTATGTATTTCGAATGGACGCTTCTCAGACGGGAGGTAAATTGGGATGAAATAATGCATTGCCTTGAATCTTTAAACAAATATGGTGTTGCCTATCACAATATTAATGACGATATGTACTTTGTTTGGAAAAGTGCGGAGATTAAACTTATATTGTACATATTGAAAATAGATGAATAGACGGCTAAAAATATCGAAGTCAATATGAGATGGGTTGAAATTTTTTACATTTTAACAGAGAGCAATTCTTATCCAAAACTTGCCAATTTTAGTGGAAATTGCTATGTGTTTTCCTGAGACTAACGATGAGGTTGGTTTTCTCATTTGGAAATGATTTTTGGAGTAGCGAGAAAAATCGCAGTTGGCTGTAAAAACATTATCTTCTGTATTAACAGTTAACCACAATATGCGTGAATTTAATTGTGTGCAAATACGTCAAATTCTAGGCGATAATGAAGAATTAACAAAAAAATTCATCAATCAGAAAAATATTCGTAATTAAAAGTAATTAAGAAAAATATTCGTAATCGAGCAAAGCTCGATAAATATTATCAAAATGAATTAGGTACATGCTGTGATTTTTGTTAGAATACAATAAAAATGAATCAGTTACACAGCATTCACAATGAAAAACTTTTTATTTTTGCCTTCCAGGTTTGTATGAATTTCTAACTTGACGAATAACAATTTTTGCTCGTTATGTTGGAAATTCATACCAACCTGTAAATCAAAAGTAAAAAGTTTTTGCATAGTGAATGCTGTGTGATTTTCTATTTTTTCAAAAACATGCTGTTTTATTTAAATTAAATACGGTGTACTCCTTTTTACAAAAAAATATACTTTAATTAACGTTTCTTAAAAATGTCCATATAATGTACTCCTTTTCTGAAAAAAAATTATGGTCACTTAAGATTACAAGAAGTAAAATTACAAACGAATATCGTAATTTTATGGAGCAATGTGTTGAATAAAATAGAATAATTACTTTAAAGCAAATAAAACAGAAATTTTTGCAAGACTTATCAGATTATTGTCTCCGTGGAATGTGTGCGCAAGCATTTAGATGGTAGAGGAACATGTTCAACAGCATAGAGAAAAATAGAATCAGAGAAGCTACGGTGAACTAGTTATTTATTCTTTAACGAAACTAGCGACAAAGCATATATCCTATTTTTTGGTACTCAATTCAAGATCGGAACAAAACAAAAACAACAAGCAAAATAATTGTTTTATTATTTTATTCTATAAACCTGATACATTTGTGTTAGTCTACTGTATTATATTCGCATGCAAATGTGATGTACTAAATCATAAAGAAAAAAAATTGTATGTTTCAGGCTGCGAATACGAGACGGAGAATGATATAATATGTAGTTTTGTTTTAAACACACATTATTAAACACAAAATCATACACGTTTGTATATACCCAAAAACATCTATAGATAGTTTTGACATATCACACACAGAAAAAACAAAAACAACAGTAAAAGTGATATTCTTGTGAAAATTTGGTGCAAGGGCAAGAAAAAGAACAAAATGTGCATTTCGAGCTGCAAATAAGAGACGGAGAGTTATAGAATGTGTATTTTTGTTTTGAACGCACACTACTGAACTCAAAACTAAACACTTTTGTACAACAATACATCCATTGCGTGCGGCTGTTTACGTACATAGAAAATATAAAAACAAGCAAAAGAATTGCTTTTTATACCCAATACCAACCAAGAGTTAGTAGTGGTGGCATCTAGTATCTTCAAGAGCATTTGCTGAATTTTATTTTTGTGTCATGGGTGGTCCTTCTGGTTAAAACTGTGCCCTTATAAATTGCGATTCAAAACGGAAAAATGAGACTCGCCTTTCTAGGTATTCTCACGTTTATGACAAGCATGAGTTTCGAGTAAGAAAAATATTTTCTTATGTCCGAAGCACCAAAGTTACATTTACAAATATATCTAAAAAGCGAAAAAGTTAACCTAGTGAAACAAATAAAGTGTTTACAACAAAAAAATCCCGCATTGAGTAATAAAATGAGCAATTTAAAGCCTAAAACACAATTAAATTTAAATATGTACAGTGATTGATAAACAAAATAAAAGTGAGTAAAATAAAATTTTCAGTTAGTAGTAAAATAAGGCAAGATTTGAATTATAATATGTATAATCAGGGATTGCATAGACGGGTATGTAGATCTAGGGGAGAATTCAATAGGGACTGACATTGGAAGGAACACATACTATGTGTCTTCATGGTTTGGGCCTTATAGAAAACTGGAAAAGTATATTATGCTACTATGTATAATCCAATTAAATCTGATATTCTAAAAAAATTGATTTCACAAATTTAGAGTTGTGTTTTGCATTAGGGTTGTCGGTTCGTGTGGTTACTTGTAACCAGTACAGCGATTTTGGTCGCAAAATGAGGATTCATTTGAGGATTACCGGAAGGCAATAGTATTGGTAAATTGTATTGGTGTTGAATGTGCATTTTTTCTTTCAATTTTTCGTTTAATATGATGCAAATAAGAGAGATAAAATGACGCGAGTAATAGGGATAACTTGATACAAATAAGAGGAATAAGCTCAGATGAGAACGATTGATGTATTAAATACTGAGGGGACTGAGATAGAACAACAAACGAAATAAAAAAAAATTAAAAATATTACTACGAAGCGAGACTCAAAATAAAAAATATTAACCAAAACAAAACAAAAAAAATAAACAAAACAAAATGATTTTGCTTATTTGGTTTAGTATTGTGTTGCAACTCATGATGGTCGGTTGCTATGCTATACGATGTTATGTCCGAGGATGGAGAAATTTTATTGTAGCATATACACATCAAATAAAAAAGCTAGATGTAATGTAAATTCAATAAGAAGAATGTATAAATTAAAAATCATTTATTTATATTGTTAACCGAAATTGAGGACCGAAAATTTTTATGTGGCGTAATTAATTACTTTTCAATAATAATTAAATATTTCACAATTAATTCTTAAAAATGAATTAATTCATAATTAAAATTTTAATTAATTAATTGATTTTAAAAAAATTGTTGTAGCAAAATTAATCCTTTATTAAAAATTAATTAATTTCACGGTAAAAATTTCGCGAAATTAATTAATTTTTGTCGTTAGAATTAATTGTTGGTAACTTAATGTAAGGGGCCAATTTAATTAAATTATACCTAAATTGTTATTAGTTATAATTTTTTTTTTATGAAAATCAATAAAAAATTAATTAAAAGAAAAATTATATTATATCACAATTATCACAATCTGCTTGAACAATAAACAACAATAGACACAAAAATATTTATGAATTCCCCATGTCAGAAGAAAGGGAAAAATAACTCAAGGCGAGCGTAAGCACCAAAATTTTGAACCGATTCACCCGATTCGTTTATTTTTCATACTTACCACGAGGAAACTCATGAGAAAATACACTAATACAATAAAAAAAAATTTACGGCACACAATAGCAAAATGTATATTATACGTTGTGTACATATACAAAATTCTCAATCCTCATTTTGCGACCAAAATCGCTGCACAGGACAGCGATTTTGGTCGCAAAATGAGGAATGATTTGAGGATTACCGGTAGGCAATAGTATTGATAAATTGTATTGGTGTTGAATGTGCATTTTTACTTTCAGTTTTTCGTTTAATATGATGCAAATAAAAGAGATTAAATGAAGCGAGTAATAGGGATAACATGATACAAATAACAGGAATAAGCTCAGAAGAGAACGATTGAGAGGATGTATGTATTAAGAGGAGAGACTGAGACAGAACAACAAATTCCGAAGAAAAAAAAATTAAAAATATTACGAAGCGAGAGAGACTCAAAAATAAAATAAAAAATATTAACCAAAAAAAAACAAAAAAAAGTAGGAAACCCATTACAGGATGTAATCGCATTACCGGCATCTCAACAATTCCATCTATATAATATGTATCTACATATACCATTAAGGCCGGTACACATTGAGAAGGAGCGTCGAGAACGATTTTTCGATTAAAATAATAAAAAGGAATTGTTTTTAATTAACGATACCCATGACATCGTGCATTTACTAACAACAGAATTTAAAATTTTAACAGTTTAAAAACAAAATTTCAATTTATCGTTGATAATTTTTAATTTAAGACGATAAATTGAATTTTTTTATTTTTTAGCAAATACATTATATGTACACGATATTTTAGCTATCGTAATTAAAAACAAACGCTTTTATACAAGCCGTAGTATTTGCGGTATAAACACAACATAAAACTTACTACATATTTTTGTAAGTATTATTGCCGTAACTCCGTATAATCTTTACATATTTCAATTTTAACACTAGAAGCACCAACCCGTCAAAATGACGAATTGTACATTTATTGAATTCAATTTTTTAAATTATTATGTTAATATGTTTTTGGAAGTTTATGATGAATTTTAACATAATTACTTTGTTGTCATATTAAAAGTCATTACACAGATTCCCACAAAAATATTAACATAATAATTAAAAAAATTGAATTTAATAAATGTATAACCGGTCATTTAACCGGTCGGTAGTTCTAGTGTTAAATTGTAGTTTGTATCAAAAACAGTACAAAATATAACTAACCCTTACAGAAAAATAGTTTATATACATTGCATACTTACTAGTTTATATACACTACTTTATATGTATACATACATACATTCAAACAAAATTATTTTCATTCATTGAAAGGTCATTTAATTATCAATGAAAGTTCACACTAACTGTTCAAACATTGTTTGTGTGATCATTACAACATACTGTGTATGTGTAGTAGTTTTATATACCTTACTTACTAGTTTATATACACTAATTTATATACATCCAAACAAAATCATTTTAATTCATTGAAAGGAAAAAAAAATTTTGAACATGTATAAACATTTTTGTTCGTTTTTGGTTCTATATGAACTTTCATTGTTTTTTGTTTGTTTTTTACGTGAATGTATTGTAAAGGAAATCTTTAAGCGTCTATAACTTTGGAGCCCGACCACCTAAAGAGCTTAGCCATACCATTTTGTTCTTATCTCATCAAGGTCTATAAGTCTGTCTTTGTTTCATGAAAATCGGATAAGTACTTTTCGACTTAATACTTGTTAACAGACATCAATAGCCAGGATATAAGGCATCTCTCTCGCTCTAGCGCTTCGCTTGAGTTGAGATGCCTAAAAGCTAGAAAACAAAACGATTTTGTTTATTTTGTTTAGTATTGTGTTGCATTGCAAATTTGCAACTCATGATGGTCGGTTGCTCCTATGCGATGTTATGTCCGAGGTTGGAGAAATTGTATTCTAGCATATACACAGCAAATAAAAAAGCAAGATGGTTTATTTTATTACTTTCCTTTTTAACTTGCGTAACCTTTTTTTATATACAATTTTTTTTGTGTGTAGAATAAAATGTCCACACACCGACATAACATCGTAAAGGAACAACCCTCACGAGCTGCAAGGCAACACAATACTAAAAAAATAAACAAAATCATTTTATTTTCTTCCTTTCTGTTTTGGTTCCTTTGTTCAAAATTTAAAAATTAAAAATATTACGAATTACCCGACGAAGAATAGATAAATTAAAAATCATTCATTTATGTTGCTTTTTGTTTTTTTTTATTTGCGAGAAATTGTTTTGGTTACGTTTATGTATTTTGTTTTGGTTTTTTATTAACGAATGAATTCCACTAGTAAGAAGAAAGGGAAAAATAACAAAAGGCGAGCGTAAGCACCAAAAATTTGAACCGATTCACCCGCTTGGCTTGTTTTTGATACTTACCCCATGAGAAAACGCATGAGAAAATACACTAATACAATACAAATATTTGAGGGCACTCAATAGCAAAATGTATATTATACACCGTGTACATATACAAAATTCTCAATCCTCATTTTGCGACCAAAATCCCTGTACAGGGGTCAAATAACCGAAAATATTTTTCATGCATGGGTGCCACGAAAGATAGTAAAAATAGTATACATTTTTGACTCGCCTCATCTGTTCAAATATTTCCGAAGCGCAATATTCGATATCGAGACTTCCGACGGCGTAGCAAGTTCGGACGTTGTAAGAGAGCTCTATAAACTAGAGCAAACTTCGGTAACTAGGATGTGTCCCAAATTAAACGAGAAGCATGTAAATCCTGTTCATTTCGACAAAATGAAGGCCGGAATTAAAACGGTTGCCGATTTAAATAAGTTTTCTGATTCGGTCAAATCTAAGGTTTCTGCGGCATGGAATTTATTCGACAATTTGATTTAAATTTAATTTAAAGCACATGTTTGACGTAAATAAATTTAAGTCGGGTCTAAGGTGTCATGAGACAAGTAAAATTTATAATTTTCTGGTAAATATGATAGAATATTTAAAAAAAATTAGGTTAGTTAATCGTGGAAAAGTAGTCGTTCGACGGAATAATACAGACCATAAATGGAATTCTTGATCTCGTAAAGGTAGTGGTGCGATTAAAGAACACATTTGCCCTTATACGGTGCGCTAATGGTAATAACTCAAATCCTTCGGTTCAACAATTTTGTTTTAGAGTGGCAAAATTATTATCTATAAAATATTTACCGTCTTTCACAACCTCATCAAACTGCGAGGAAGGTAATGATGCAAACCTTCTAGACATTATCCGTGAGGAAATTGAACAAGAAATTAGTCAAATATGAGATCAATAGAAAACGAAAATAAGTCAACAAATAAAAATCCAATTAATGTTAATGTTCAAGTTGATGTTTTTATTATTATGTTACAATTGTTTTGGAAATTTTTGATGATTTTTAATATTACAATAAAGTAATTATATTAAAAATTATCAAAAATGTCCAAGACAATTCTGACATAATAATAAAAAACAATGAATTCAATAAATATAAATCCGTCATTTTGACTGGTCGATAGTTCTAGTGTTAACCTTGTGTGGCCGAATTTTACGTATACTGAAGTTTGCTTCTCATGTCCTAACGTTAATCTTTAGCCAAATGGAGGACGCAGAATAGTGTAATTGGTGCCTCTATAACGATCGTATAGTCGTTCACTAATCTGTTTTATTAATAAAAAAAATCAAAGGGTATGACGTGACCATGCAGTTGAAGTCAAATTTCTAACGGTAGTGTCGGGTCCCGGAATTGCGTGCACGTTGAATTTCATCATAATCCGATAAGAAATAGTCAAGTTCAAAACTACATGTCGAACTTCACCGTAAACGGTTAAGAAACAACCAATTTCAATTCTACTTGGTCATATTCCAGAACTTAATCTAAAAATCAATTTAGAAGCTCATTTCAATCGTACATGTCAAATTTTATAATATTCGGTTTAGAAATAGGCAAGTTCGATCCTAATTGGTCTTATTTCAGAATTTCATCTGAAACCAATAAAATACAGATTTTTAATTGCTAGTGATACAATGCAATAGAAAACTTGTTACATTATATGTAGAAATGTTGTACATGCGAACAACCAGCCACTTTCAACGAGCCACAACTCGATTCGTATTGCATAGTTTCTTTTATTCTTTTTTTCTCGATGTATAGTAACACACCATAAACTTTATCATACGCCAAATTTCTCCGCTCCTTGTCACTGTTGAACAACCCTAGGCTTTTTACACTCAAGAAAATTCGAAGGGAATTTTAAAATGCGAATAATGAAATTATTAAAAGAAAAAGATGTCAATATGATAAAGAATAGATAGCAAATCAGTATGAAAATCTACCAGTACCTGGCAATTAAAATAGCCACCTGCTGATTTTGATGAAACAATCCTAATAATATAATATTCTTGTTTTTATTGGAATAGTAGGTATTTACATTCCAATCAAAAAATGTTTTAAATTTTAATTCTAGGAAAAATTACAGTTAATTTAGTTTTTAACTGAATTATTTGTGCACGCACATTTTTTTGTGCAATATTGATTTATTGATTTAGTTTGTACTAAATAAGACTCGACCAGGTTAGAGACACCTAAGTAGTCCAGAGTTAGTAAATTTGTTAGTATTTTTTTTTTTTGACACTTGTTAATCACAAGACAACACAATTTTTTCTAATACAGGGAGGCGTGTTGTAACCGCAAGATCTGAAAAGCCTTAAATTTAATTAATTATTTGTGTCTCCACTATTTTTCTCATCGGCGGGTGGGCGAAATTTCGTTTCATCATCATGTTCTCCAGCGGCCACCCAAATTTGTACTAACCCGTAGTAAATGTTGCTTGACATCGTTGTTGAAGTTGTTGTGTCTCTTCTCTCTTGTCTACTCGCCCCCCGCACATTTTTTTGTGCAATATGGGAACAAAGCGTTAAATCAATTAAATTTAAAATTATTTTTGGTAAATTAAATTAATACACGCCCATTATGTACATCGTTTTAGTCACTAAACTCAAAATAAAGCATAAATATCGTAAATTTAACTACGGCTTATCTCGAAAATTCATTAAATCGGATTTATTAAACCATAGTCTGGCTAGGGCATTAGTCACTTATGTTTTGTGTGCATTTGGTCAGTTTTTCAGAAATACCTACTATTCCAATAAAAAAGCATTATATTATTAGGATTGTTTCTGCTAAGTTTAAAAAATACCCAAACCAGAAGGTGGCTCTAATTCAATTGCCAGGTACTGTATATGGATGAAACGTATTTTAATCATTTCTTATCAAGGATAAAAAACCCATCCAAAAAAGGAAGTCGTTGTAGATATATTGCAGCAGGCGCCACGACAGGCCAACCTTCATATGATAGGATGCATAGGTAATGTGAGGCTTATCCATCACGAAGTAAGAAGAGGAGTATTTAAAATCCCGCAAGCGAATGATTTCATACGTAATTGTCTACGCAATGCTCTAACCAAATATCAATCACCTAGTCGTCTAGGTAATTAATAATGCTTCGTGTCATAGGTCTATTGAAGTTGTGTTTCTTCAAAGTGAATTTTTCAATCATCGGTTATTAAGATTAGACCCGTACAGTCCAATATTAAACCCCATAGAGTTTGCTTGATCGGCTCTTAAGATTTCTATTAAACGAGATTTATCAACTGAAATGCCACAGATTTTAGCAGGTGAAATAGGAGAGATTTGACCCAAACCGAATTTCGCCTACAAAGGCTTGAAAATATTATACAACGGAAATTATCAAATTGTCTGTACCAAAATTCTGTTGCAATTGTGCAAAATATGTTGCATATATTCAAAAATCCATACCAGATGTTTTAAATTTAATCAATACGATTTTTTAATTTACTGTAAGGGAGAGTCTCCGGTTGTGGGCACAGTTTTGTTTTTGACCCATACTTTTCCTTTGAGTCCATATTATGCGGAGATATGAATATCAATGGAAATCTAGAGGCATTACCTAACTGTTTGCTAAAGTAACTACATTGATTCCGTCAACTAGAAAAATTGTATGGCCAATTTTGTTAAGTTATCTTTTTTGGCAAAACAAAAAATTGTAACCAGTTGTGGGCACCCTTCGAAAATTCGCTGAAAATGGGAATATTTTAAGGAAAATGCGCTTAATTTGAAAGAATTTCTCGGTTTATTAATTTTAAAGGCCTTCAGAGGCAAACATAACAAAAAAAAAGCCTTTTAAAAAGTTATTCAACTTCAGTCAACTTCAATGGCAAAAGCTTCAAACAGATGATGCAAAGTCGATATCATCATCCGATGTTGGAGAGTTCTTTTTTTTTAAAGCGTTTGGCAGACGGGTTGCCTTCATTTTTTACTCTTGGGGGGGGGGGGGGGGGGGGGAGACGGACGCTTTAAATGAAAAAAGAGGGTGCCAACAACCGGTTACATTTAAGTGCCCACAACCGGAAATCACGACCATTCTCGGAGTAACCAAAAAAACATGTGATGCGACATGATTTTGATATAAATCGGCGATGTGGCATCCCAAATCACAACGAAAATACTGTAGACATATCGATAACACTTACCTGTTTGAGATTATTCACTTTGATTTATCACACTTTTAAAACAGTGGAAAATTATAATTGCGTTGATTTTTACGGAATTTTTTGTTAATGTGATCGCAGCAAATGAACAAGCTCGTCCATTCACTTCGATATTAGCTAGAGAACTGCGTACTGTTAAAATGCAAGTACGACAAAGGTCAGATCAGCCATATTTGCATTCTGTCAAAAGTTATGCAGGGGTGCCCACAATCGGAGAGTGCCCACAACCGGAGACTCCCCCTATATATTAATAAAGTTTTGATCCTAAATATTGTTGTACACTGTGAGCTTTTTATTTTTAGATTTGGAACTGTTTATTTCCACTTTGAAAATGATTATTTCCAATTTTAAGTTGGAAAGGTATATGTAGAACTATCACAAACAAAATAGCACAAAATAAATTTAATTAATAAAATAAAATGCGCCCTTGCACAGGTTGATTATCGGGCAAATAATGAATGCAATACATATTGGAATACCTACAAAAATGATTATATTTAATTGTATGTAACCTTATATCAGCGATATATGTATATGTATACTTGGATAGGGGATTGATCAAAAATCTTATTGATTTACGTCACAAAAAATGGAGCAAATTTTAGTTTATAGTCTTACTACTCTTTTATATACTCCTCTTTATTAAAAAAAGTATTTCCGAATAAGTGCCGTACTTGAATAAATTTCATTTCAAAATTTTTCGAAACAGATTTTTTTTTTTTAAATTGAATGGAATAAATATTGGATAATGGTTAATTATATTAAAAAAAATTAACTAATTATATCAAATTTCAATCGTTAAACATTACGCTACCAGTTTTCGTACACTAATTTAAGAATTAATAACCATTTGCCTTTAAATTTCATATACATCCCTGAAAATAAACAAAAAAAAAAATCGAGTAAAACGTCAAAAATCTAGCATAAACCTTGATAAACTAATTTAAGAGGTATGATCAAACGCATGTATTGCTATTTCTTTCACTAAAAAATTCCGTCATTCGGTGATTTGTGCTATACTATTTTTTTTTATAAACACTAGTTCATAGCAAACAAAAAAAACAACGAGCGAGTTCACCCTCAACTCGCAAAATATTTATGTGAAAACTGTTTTGTATAAATATCTATTAAATGTAAATCATTTCTAACCATTTCGATAAGGCTCAGAAACCCCTCCATAAAGACGTATGTGTTCGCTCCGTATTTAAACTAAGTTACATTTTTGGTTGAAAAAGTCAAGTTATTCTACTATTTTGAATTTGGAGGACGAACCTTACTAACATTGATTGAGCTTGAGCAAAGTACAATTCTGTTAAATTAATCACCCAAACCTGCCATGTACGCTTTAAAATATACCATTAGTCATACAAATTCTTGTTCACGATTCCATAGTAATAAATGGTCACGACAAACTACTGTTGGTCGTAAAATCATTGTAATTGGAAAGACAGTAGCGCGAAACTCCCATAACCAAACTCACGAACAGCATGAGCAATAATAATAAGCATACCGAACCGATAAAACAATTTTAAAATTATTATTTTATTATGTATCAATGTATGTATATGTACAATTTTCACAGCTAGCTATTTCCATTTAATTTTTTTAACCATAATTTGTGGCCCTTGTGCTCGTATGTAATTTCCATTTTCAAAAACACTTACTGCTGAGGGCATATATAGCAAATATTTTCACAACAAAATTAATTAAAGTAGGCGATTTTTTTTTTTGTATTCGGTTCACGATGTTTTTGAAATGCCGGATGATGTTGTATATTGCATGTGTATGCGTAGATTTTGCATTGATTTTAGCACAGATAAGAATATCAGATGAACCAAGCCTGAATGATTTTGCGGCTTTTTGAACTGGAACCCAATATTAAATGTGTCTGTAATATTTTATCTTGGACTCAAAATAATACAAAAATGAGCCACGTAACACCATCTATCGTAAATAAATATAAATATTTTTGAACAAATATTTGCTTTTATTGAACAATTTATTTGTTATATTAAATTTTAAAGTTAAATTATTAAAGCAAAAATTGTAGTTGTAATTTTTTACAGCTAAAATGGGCAAAACCATCTAAAAATTATGAGCTTATTAAAATGTGTCTCTACTAACTGTCTTTTTTCTATTAAAGGCTAGATGGAACCTCAGTATAAATAATTTAAATTGGTTTGAGTTTCAGGTTTTGGGTTCCAGATTGAATTGCCAAAAACTTGTTCTGCTTGAAATATCTGATATTCTTATCTGTGATTTTAGGTTTTATTTATTTTTTGTTCTTGTCAATATTCACACATACCTGCAATAATTTTTGTTCGGCACTTTTATTTCCGTAACCCGAGCTCTATACAAATTTTTACTTACTCCTGCCGCTAAAAATGTTTTCACATCAACAAATCGAATTGTTTTGCGGTGAAAATTTTGTGAAAACAACGAAGCCTTGTGATTTTATCGCACCGATTGACGACATGCGCAAGAAAAGACGAATTTGAAACAGCTGTCAATCATACCTTTCAATTGGTTTATCATGAGCATAAGCAAACATTCAAGTGAATTTCCATTTTTTATTTTTAAGATGTGTTTTAAATATGTTATCATGGTTACTACTACTTTTATATTATTGTATCTAGCATGCTTTTGATTTGCAAAGTTTATTTATTCCGTCTCTAGGTGACAGCTACTTTAATTTACCGCCTCCTACACATAAATTTGAATTTGATATTCAAAAAATCGGATTTAAAGACGAGGACGATGGTTTTTTCTTTCTCTGTCACACACTAAATACTTTTTCGGTTTCTCCATAAATTTTGTTCTATCCCCTATTCATGTATATAAGTATATCGCTGCTTTATAAAGATGCAAATATATTGAGATCATTTTGCTGAAACGTTTTAACAATTTTTTATTGCATTTATTGAGTGAGAAAGGGCAAACCAAATATATTATTATCATATTGCCCTTTTTATTCTTGTTGAAGTTAGTTTAAAGCAAAAACAATAAAAGTGACAGAGATTTTATTGATTTTTGAATTAACCACTCTGAAATTACAAAGCATCCTAGATGTGTTCCGTTCCCAATTTCTCTGTATTTTCCATAAACATTTGATTATCTCATTATTTTAGGCATTTTCGATTGGAGTGAATTAACTGAATTAGAATTGAGTTACTATTTAGATAATTCAGTTGCTATTTAGATAATTGAGCTACTGAAGTGAATTGGGTGTTCGATTGGTTCCATTCACTTCAGATAAATGTCAAAAAAACTCATTCAAAATTTGATTTTTGTTAATTATAGTTTGAATAAAAATAGAAATTAAATATATTAAAAATTATTAAGAATATATACAATCTATCTATAATTATATCGAATTTTACAGACTTATTTATTTAATTCAAAACGAAAAATTTCATGCGCAAACATCTTTTAAACAAAATAAAACAAAAATCGCCTAACTGAATTAACTACACGAGCAAAATACATATTCAGATAACTCAGTTGCTTAATTTTTAACTGAAGTGAAGAGTTGTGAATCGAACACTCAATTCACTTCACTTGATTCAGTTAATTCAGCTAACTCTGTCAATTCACCCCAAACGAAAGTGCCTTTTATTATTCAAATTTGCCTATTTGACACCCTTAATTGAAGTTATGAAGAAGGACGCTTGCATGATCTGGCCGTTTTGAATATATAAAACACCAAGTCTTACTGGTCAGTTTCCTTCAACAGATGGTAGTTTTATTATTTTAAATACAAAAAGTGTTTAACATATAAGCTGAATAAACTCAAAATTTAAAAAAAAATGGTACTCGAAAATTTAAATAAAAGTTGAGATTTTTCAACCACACTGCTTTGGAATATATCACAACATGTATACACTTATATATTATGTGTTTACCATAATGAAATTACTGAATTATGTAATTAAATTTTCTCTTTCAATTTCCATAGAAAATTGTGAAAATTAATTCCATAAAACTCCAACTATCGCAGATTGTTGCAGAATAAAAATGAAAAATGTTTTTCAATTATAACGCTTTTATCAAAACTGACCGCTTTTTTGTATACATCGCTTAGTTATAAACCATACTCTGTTGCAACAACAAAAACAAGTGCTATAATTGCACAGACGATACAATTTATTGCTTTTATTTTCTTTCCATTTTAGCTAACTATGTATTTATGTACTTAATATATTGTATACATTACGCGAATTATGTAAATGCAATGTAATTGACCTTAAAACGGGTTTTCACATATTTTCAAAATATATAAATACAGAACTAAAAATTTCAATCGGAAAAATCTCAAAATGAAATTAATGAAAATCTATTTTGTTTGTTGTACCAAAAAAATATAAATAATAATAAAATAAATTTTGTAAGCATATTATTACAATACAAATGTATATAATGTATATACACATCATAACTGAATATTTTGGCAATTTTACAAAAATAATAGCCACCAGATACCAGTCAATTTAATAGCAATTTCATGAGACGACGCACACTATCTACTGAGTAGACAACTGCAAAGTAGGTAGCATGTGCTTATTAAACAATGTTAACTAACAATCAAATGACGAGTTTCACATTTTTAATTTTCTTTTGTTTCTTAAACGTTAGGAAGTAAGAAAATATTTAAATGGAATTATCACGTAATCAGGTCTTTAATGAAAATTTTATTTTCACAGGTGCGCGCGAAACAACTTTTATTTTTGTATTTTTTATTCTGTACATTGTTTGTTAAGAGTTCTGTTGTTAGCGGTAAGTTTTTTCGTTATCGTACCATGAGCCAGTTTAACCCTAATCAGCATGGGTCATTTTACTTACGTAAAGGCATGCGAAGAGTCTCAAAGACGCATATATAATTTTTAAAGAAAAATGAAAATATTTCCTACATTTAAAAAAATGTATTTACAGATTACAATAACAAAAATAAAAATTTATCAGGAGTACAAATTGAAAATGCGGGATTTTTTCTATTTTTGAACGTTTATTCTGAAAAAGTGGTAACAAATGAATTATTCAAAGTATTGTCCATCGCTAGCCACAACTTTTTCCCATCTTTCTGGCAATTTACGGATACCGTCGCGAAAAAATTCGGCCGGCTTGGCTGCTATCCAGTCATCGACCCATTTTTGGGCTTCTTCGTAAGAATGGAAGCGCTGGTCAGCTAGGCCATGTGTCATCGATCGGAAAAGGTGGTAATCGGAAGGAGCAATGTCTGGGCTATACGGCGGGTGGGGTAAGACTTCCCATTTCAGCGTTTGTAGGTATGTTTTGACCGGCGCTGCAACATGTGGCCGAGCGTTGTCATGTTGCAAAATTACTTTGTCGTGTCTTTGCTCGTATTGTGGCCGTTTTTCTTTGAGTGCGCGGCTCAAACGCATCAATTGAGTTCGGTATAGTGCTCCTGTGATGGTTTCGTTCGATTTCAATAGCTCATAATACACCACACCCAGCTGGTCCCACCAAATACAGAGCATGAGCTTGGCGCCGTGAATATTTGGTTTGGCCGTCGATGATGATGCATGGCCGGGGTAACCATATGATTTTTTGCGCTTCGGGTTATCGTAACGGATCCACTTTTCATCACCAGTGACAATGCGATGCAAAAAACCCTTCCGTTTTTGCCGTTCGAGCAGCAGTTCGCATGCAAAAAAACGGCGCTCGACGTCTCTCGGCTTCAGCTCATACGGCACCCAATGTCCTTGCTTTTGGATCATTCCGAGGGCTTTTATACGATGGGAAATGGCTTGTTGTGTCACTCCCAATGAATCTGCGAGCTCTTGTTGAGTTTGACACGAGTCTTCATTGAGTATTGCCTCCAATTCAGCATTCTCAAACTTTTTCACTTGGCCCGGCCGCTCTTTGTCCTCAACGTCAAAATCACCACTTCTAAACCGCACAAACCATCTCTCGCACGTTGAAACCGATGGAACATGACTCGGATAAGTCTCGGAGACCAATCGATGTGCTTCAGCAGCACTTTTCTTCAAATTAAAGAAGTAAATTAAAACTTCCCGCAAATGCTGTTTTGTTGGCACGAAACTCGACATATTGAGAGCTCAAAAAAACTATGAATTTGACACTGCGACAAATTGACACATACTGAAAATTAAAGCTATAAGACGTAGCTTTGACATGAACATAGTCACAGTACTGCCTGATGCGTATAGCGTTAGTAACGCCATCTGTTATCAATCCCGCATTTTCAATTTGTACCCCTGATAATTTGACAGTTACATAGTTGATGATTCTGCCCAAGTGCTGAAGGAGAAATGCGCCACTTAAACTTTTAATATCTTCAAGACCAAATAATCGTCACATAATATTTCTACAAAATTTAGTACTGGTGTTTGGCCAAAACATACAATGGCCCAGTAAATGCCTTCTGTAAGTTGTTGCATTAATTCCTTTATCTATTTCTATTTGGCATAATCAATTTCTATTCTAAATTTACAAGAAATATTTGACTAATCGTCATTTCTCGTTTTGCTAATTGGCTTGCTGTAGCATTACAATTGTATTGCGACTACACTACCATCTATACTTCATAAAGTAGGGTTAACGCCTAGGGTCATTGGTTAGCTTTCTTTAAAGAAATTACAGTGACACGGAAAATGCAGAGTCTCAACCAACCTTTCAACTTCCCGTATTATAGCCAAAAATAGTTTTTAATTATTGTCGTTTTTGAAATCTGTATTGGGGTCATTGACGATATAAGTGATTTTGAGCAAAGTTCAAATTTTGAAAACCAAAACCATTTCATTCATAAGGGTTTCACGCTTAGAAAGTAACTCCTCTATACTTTCTGATTTATCAGAATCGAAAAAAAGTGAAATCCTATATTCAGCACTCTTTGAGCCAACTCGAAACTACTAAAGCTTTTCGAATGTAATGTTGCAAGGACTATAGTACTATATGGAGTACACCGTTCTTCTTCGCTGTTTCGCTCATTTCCAAAATTAGGAATTCCTCGGATTGGTTGTTGAACTATCGCAAATCTACTAAATTTTCATTTCATATTTATCAAGTTTATGTGTAATTTAGTGCTGGAAAGAAATCTTTCTCGAGATTGATACATCCGCACAGTAACAGTATGAACATTTCTTAACTACTTCTGACTGATCATTCTTCTGAATCGTGAAATCGTAAATATTGGCATCCTTTGATTTTGTTATTGTTGTCATAAACCAAATATTTTATAAATTCATGTATCACAATTTTCATTTGCATTATTGGAGTGTATAATCAAAATGAATAACATGATAGAAATACATCTTTGCGTTGAATTTCCATTTAACAATAAGGTAAAAGGACTAAAATTCTCCATAGCACTGTTCTTTAAAATTCAGAACTATTCTATTATGAAGTTTAAATTGATCAAATAAGATGTTATTTCCTCCATTTATATTGAAATTACCTATTGAGTCTAAGAGACTCAACGCATGCTTTTATGTTTGTTTTTTGAAAATGGGCCGGTTAAGCCTACATTCGGTACGATTAAAAAAATATTAGTAGGTGATTCTAGATCTTAAATAAAAAGTATTGGAATACACAAAGCTAAATTTTCTTAAAAATTTATTTTTCGGTTATTTTTTAGCTTATAAACTTAAAATGAGTCTGCGAGACTCAACCTATGCTGATTAGGGTTAAATAATTTGCTACATGAAAGTGTACATATACAGATAATTAAAAATGTATAATTTCGGCGCGTTAATGAGTTATTATTATTTTCCTGTTCGTTCAAATGCATCGGTCTACTAAGCAAAATCTACCTAATCTGTAACAGTACTATACTATACTATATATAAAGAAACTAATTTAGCCATGCTGCACAGTCAAACAACCTCATTACAATTACTTTACAATTAATAATAAGTAAAATTACAATAAAAAGAAAATCTTAACTTAATTTACGGAATTGTACCAGACTCGAATATGTTGATTGTAGCAGCTGATTTTTCTTAAATTTTTTATTTTTATTGTTTTTATTTTTTTTTTAATTTTCTTTTCAATGTTAATTGGAACCACACACTCATTTTTTCATTTTTATTTTCACTTATAGTTTTTAATCATTTTGGCATTCTCAACTATGCCATCTTAAATTTGTTTGTTTTTTTTTATTTTTATTTGTTTGTGCCACCAAAATTCGATGAATACCCCTTTTTTCATTATTATTAGCAACTGTACATGCAAAGCAATACTTGTTGCAGCAACTGTACAAAGCACCTTTTTAATCTTGTTTTATTCTTTTATAAATTTTTGGTAATTGAGGTAGAAGGTAATGGAGGTTTGGTAATTGAGGTAATTAAGGCGGAAATTATGTTATTTTATTACACATTTCAAAGATTAAATATTCTTTTGTAAGATACTAATATCTTATTAGCGTTCTTTTTTTCACAAACCACTATGTCCGTTTTTATTTATTTCGTCCTTAACGGAGCTTTTATATTTTCACTTAACAATGTTTCTAATAATTTTTAAGTACTAACATTTTAATTGATTACTGATTATTATGATGATTTATTATTTTTTTTCGTTTATTAGTTTTATAAAAAAATTTAGTTTAGTTTTTTACTAATTTACCTTAACTAACTATCATATCATATTACTAGTTTTTACTTAACTTTAACAATTTATTTAAGCACAAAAAAAAGTTATACTTTAAAAAAACATTAATTATTTATTTTCATCAAAAATTGTTCTTAAGCCAATGTGGCAAGTTAAATTATCTCAACAAGACTCCCGGCGTGTTCAAAATTTCGGCTATTTAAATGATTCGCCCAACCCGTTAAATTAGGGGGAAATCTACAGTTTGGAACAATAAATAAATGCACCAATGATAACTTTCCACAAATAGCAATAAAAACAAATTCAGGGAACGTCAACCTTAAATTGTAACGAGCAATTCGTTTCATCTTCCTCGGGTATGTCATCGCTGGTCTCAACTCTTCACGACGAAGCAAAATTGATACAAGGTTATGCCAATTACAGTTTATTGGGTAAAATTGAACATAAATAAAATCATGCTCATTACTTGTGACAAAGAGGACCAAACATCACAATATCCAGCTTTTTTTAATTTTGTCACGACGAAGTGAAAATTGTGTTTTACTCTCAATTATTTCTACAAATGCAAAAAAATTTGTGTTTATTCATAATCATTAGAGAATTAATAATAATTGTAACAATATATACACTAGGGGGTAGAGCCCGTCCTAGGACGGATACAATTTATATATAATGTTGATGTCAAGAGGCCACTGCCACCATTACCATTTGACCATTTGATATTTTTTTAAACGTTATTTTTTAGCCAAGTAGAAATAACTCGAGACTAAAGGCTTTTAAGGATTATTGTACTTTAAGTAGACCTAAACCAAAAGAGTAAGGGCTTTTAAGGACGATTTTACATGCGTTGGGGCATCAAATAAAAAACCTTAAAGACAGAAAAAAAAAATAAAAAAATCGGGGTGGGCCGTGTCATCAACACGGCCGTAGGTGTTTTGCGTGATAGCGTTTATAACATGTTGAGATTAATTATTTTAATTTAAACTAAATTATCTGCCATATTTTTTATGTACAAATTAGCATCAGAATTACTCAAGTCAGATGGGGCATTCTCTCGCAATAGTGCGGTCAATCCCTGTAGGTCTCTATTTTGTAGATTCAATTAAAATTAAAATTAATGTGTAGATTAATTATTTTAATTTAAAAAAAATTAACCACCACTGTTTCTTTACGCAAAAATTGACTTCAGAAGTGCTCGGATCAGATGAGCCATTCTCTCACTACAGTTGTTGAAGGATTTAAATCGCGCGAAATCATTCGATAATATTATGTGTGAGGCATAAAGCCTAAGGACCAACCTAAGAAACCATACATTTAAATTAAAGGTAATGCTTACAGTTGATTAATAATTGTCCACAATCAAGAGACAAATTTCTTGTCAATTTTCTGAACATGCGGTGTAAGATGTTATCACGTCAAAAAAATATAAATTTAAAAACAAAACTAAAATGCCTTGGCCACAATCGAACCCTGGACTTTAGCCGCTCTAGCCCAAAACATTTCTACTAAGCCATATCAACCTAAGGAAATTTATTTAATTTTCATTCTTATATTGTTACGAACATAGCATGCTTTGAAGTTTATGACAGAAAAAAAATTGTTTACCGAAAAATTCTCATGGCTTACTACAACTTATAATATAAAAGTTTTTAAATAATATGTTGTAGTGTTTAATCATAAACGTGGGCCACGTATTTTCTTGTGTAATTAGTAATTACTGTAATAACTACTTGTCAAAATGATATGCCCTCTTTTTTCTTTCAATGGAGTTGTTCAAACCGATTTTATATTTGTGCGATTTTCAAACGTCTCCATTGGGATTTTTCATTTTTCTTAGAGTAAATTCTTTGTTAGAGTAAATTTTCGTATTTGTCGTTTTCGGTTTTCTATCCGAGGATAATTATCGGTACTAAAAAAAATTTCTTTTTCAAGACAGAGCACAATGGATATTATGACCAGAGATCTTAATACTGTAAGCGCTCTGCTTAGCGCTTACATATTAGAAAACCGGGGCCATAACAGTTCTTGTCGGTTTGTTTGGTGTTAACCCGGCAAACCACAATAGAAAGTGTCAAGGTTACTACAAAAACCTTGTTGACGAAATAAATTTAACAGATCAAGAAACCTTTGTGAATTTTCATCGAATGACACCGGTGGCTTTTGATGAGTTGCTTGCGATTGAAGGAGAACGGTCCATCACTGCTGGTCAAAGTTTGTCTCTAACCCTTCGGTAAGCATTACATTTATTATCATATTATTTAATTTATTTAACACTAGTTCAATTTCTGATAGTTGCCTTTCCAGAGGAGATAGTATGGTATCCATTGGGAGATATAGATATTGTGTAGGCCACTTTAAAGGATACTGTGTTTCCCAAGCCCAGCTCTGCTATGTGAAAAGATATAGCAAAGGATTTCGAGGAACAATGGAACTTTCTACATTGTTCACGGGCAATGGACGGAAAGCATGTGGTCATACAAGTAAATTTTTAATCGCTAGGTTAGGTTAGGTTAGGTTAGGGTGGCTGTCCTAAGGGACCGGCATAGACACAAAAATAGTACATTTTAATAGTAGCGAATATCCCTTACAGTTACTACATTATACCTCAACCATTCCACAGCCTCCATTATCGAAATTAATTCAGCCTGAAAAGCGCTGCAATAGTCGGCCAGACAAAATGAGAGGTTCACATTTAGTTTCTCACAGAAAAAACCACAAACAACCCTACCATCCATTTTTGAATCATCCGCGAAGAAGTTTAAAACTTCAGGGTTCAACATCTCTTCACTCAGCCAGTCCTCTCTGGAGGGAATATCGGTACGAAACCTTTCCTCAAAAGATGGTAATGGAATCATGTAATCGATGGTACTAGAGATGTCTATGTTACACAGAATATATGAGTGTCCTGTATTACTACAGGTTCACATAGAAATGGATTTGAGCCTTATGGCTGTGCTCGCTGCCATTTGAGTACCCAGAATATCTAGGGGTATGACATGAAAAAGAACCTCCAATGCCTGAGTTGGTGTACTCCTAAGTGCACCACTAATACACATGGTGGAAGTTCTCTGAATTTTCATCAGCAACTTTTGATTAGCCATACTGTTTAAAGCTGGCTACGACACAACAATCACATATAAAAGTATGGGTCTTATCACTAAGGTATAGGTATAGAGCCAGTATACGATATGGGGTTCAAGACTCCATCGTTTTCCAATAGCGTTTTACAGGAGTATAGCGCTATAGTAGCTTTCTTTACCCTTTATATTAGGCTCCAACTAAGTTTGCTGTCCAAAACAACACCCAGGTATTTCGCTTTGTCAGTAAAGGTAAACCTAATACCATTTAAAGTAAGAGGATCAATTTGAGGAAGTTTGTTTTTCCTAGAAAAGATGACCACCTCAGTTTTATGTCGATTAACATTTAGCCCACAGCTGTTCGCTCATTTAGAAAGAAGACCAAGCGCACTTTGCATGCGCTCACTTAAGGTACAAGGATACTTACCAAAGACACCAATAGCAACGTCATCCGCATAAGCAACCACCCTAAAATCTTGCCCCTCCAGTTCCAGTAACAGATCATTTATGATCAAGTTCCAAAGAAGGGCAGACAAGACTCCACCTTGCGGTATATCCACACCTACAAATCTGCTGATGGAGGACCCGCCCAGCTTAACCTTCACGATCTCAGTATCTGATATATCTAGCCAACGAGCTATTCACCCACACTCAAAAATATTTCTGACTACCGGCTATCGCGGGCCCGCAGAGTAGTAGAGAATTCATTTGGCATTCTCGCAAGTAGATGGCGAATATATCGCAAACCTATCATAGCCAGTAGGGCAACCGTCCTACATAATTGGTTAAGAGAAAAAAAATGTCAGAATACATAAGTACCGATTTAGCGGATGGGTATGTTATTGCAGCTCGTCGACCAGGATGTCGGCGCAACGATCATACCACCGGGGTAATAGAAATCCACCGAGTAGGGTCAAACAACCGTAACAGTAATGCGGCCGAAATCAAGGATCAATTTAACAATTATTTTAATGAAATTGACATACTATCCTAGCTAGATACAACATTTCATTAAAATCCAATTTATTTTCTAAATTAAGTTTTTATTATAATATTAAATGGAAATATAGTTCAGTCTTATTCATAAATTCATATTATTAAAAAAAGATAAAAATATACATAGTTTATATTCACAGGCAATTCACATAATTAATAAAAACATGTTTAATAGACTAGTAGATGTAAATCACAATAAATTTAGTTTAAAACAAATTCAAAAATATAATTTAATACAATACATATAATTTAATACACATATATTGAATTTTATAAAAATAATTTCAATTCAATATAAGAAAATACAACATACAAAGATTACTTATTTTTCATTTAAAACTAATAATAAAAATCATGTACTGGTACAGGTCAAAATAAAATAAGAATGTACAATTATTGCCCCAAATTTTGTTGCCTCTTTTTGGAGATGGGTTTACCATAATAAAAAAGTGGCATTCACCGACTCTGTGAACGCAGTTAATTCCGAAGTCCGCATTAACATTTGCGCTTTAAGTAACTCTCGGTTCTCCCGCATATTAGCTAATGCCTCTTTAAGAAATTTTTCCACCTCCGATACTTCCATTTTCTTTATTCGAGGCTTATGCACTTTTGAACATCCTGGGGTTGGTGTAACATTCGACCGAAGAGATTCAGCCGTGGTTGGTTCAATAATCCCTGCGCTATTGTTGTTAATAGCGTTAACTCTGTTATCGGAGTTGTGGCTGTATTCACGACGAAGCTGCCTTCCGGTGGCCTAAAACGTTAATTGGATATATTAGATAGTGCGTGTTTCGATTGCAAATCTGTTTAAATAATTTTTAATTTTTTGAAATATTTTTAAATTTAACTACAGTAAATTAAAATTGTACAGGTGATAGAGCTATATTCAAAATTATTTGTGATGGTTATTTGTTCATATTAAAAATTAAGACAAAAAATTGTAAAGTATTAAGTTTTTATTATGTCTCGATAGCATCTTCGCAAATGTTCCAAAAATAATTCTTATCCCACACGGGATTAGTGAGATCTCGACGTGCTGGATGTGGATGCAAAATATAAATATAACTTCGACAAATATAAATACACCAAGGTGCCGCTTTGCGTCCCTGTTCGGTTCCACACGGAGAGACGCAAACTGAATTTCGACGCATATCGAGTTACATGTTATACTACAAATTCGAAGGAAAAATAAAACAAAAAATTATCAAATATTCTGATAGCAACGAAAATTCTCACTAGTTGTATGACAAAACAGAAAAATGGAAAGAAAGAAAAAGGACGCATAACGAAGAACCGACGCTAAGCGGGTGATTGTTTTTTTTTTTAGCCGACGCAAGAGCGAATAGACGCACATAGAATAGACGCATAGCGAGACTCTGGTGTACATATAAAAAATTTTCGTACTCGTCCATGGTAACCCCTTGGAGGAGAAAATTTATTTCCCGTATAAATATTTCGTCCTTTCTATTGGTAGTTCCTGGACTACCAAAACCTGGACTGGCAAATTTCACACGAATTAACTTCCATCGTTTTAAGGCTTCTTCAAATGGAATTCTCACACTCTCAGAGTAGCGTTTTTGTATTCACGATGTGATAATCCAAAACCAACACTAATGTACTACAAGCCTGATTCCGTGATGAAGTACACAGATCCCCTCTTACATTTAATCGCTTATACTTGACAGTGTTGGTGCAAAAATTCCTTTGTTTTCTTGTATCGACAATTTGTATGTTTATTTTTACTCATTTATATAGTGTATCCGATCACCAATACTTTCATGTATAAGAGAAAAATAAATTTATAATATTGGTGGTAGTCAGGCTTGTAATTGTTGTTGGTTTTGGATAATCTATAAATTAATTGCTTTCCTTCTCTCAATACTTCCTCAATAATTTTCAAATCAATTTCTCGACTCATTTCTAAAATAACCAATTAAAATTTATTTTATACTGTGTAAGTAACATACCGTACAATGGCGAAAATATAAATACTTAGATTTTTTACACAAAAAATTACCATCAAAATTTTATTTATGGGCGGATACAATAAAATTTTACTTACTTTTTTATGAAAAATCTTAAAATTTTCTTAAGAAATAATTTTTTTATTTAATTTCATCCACGAAAAGACGTACCTACATTATTTTTTTTTTAGTGGACGAACGTAAACAAATATTTTTTCACAATATGAGTGAAATATTAGAAATAAGCAAATATTCCAATAATGGGCAAAAATTGTTCTCACGTCTGCCAGATTATTTGCCCAATGTTGGATAAATTTTAACTCGTGAGGAGAAATCTTAAAGGGGAATTTTTTTTTTTTTTATCATTACAGTGATTACATTTTGTGAAAATGTTAGGGTAAAAATAATCTCTTCTCGCCCGTGCAGTCGGCTTTAGTACTTGTAAGTATATTCATAGCCTACTGTATAAATAATAGTCTCCAGTATCAGATCCCTCTGTTTATATAAGAGCTCTTATGAATCCGCCATTTTTTAAACGTGCTTTCTATAAGAGGTGTAGATGTTGTGATGTTCCATGTAAGCCGTTGTAAAAAAGACTTTTTCAAATTTAATTTTTTTTAAATGATAACTCGTTTTTTCGGCAATTTAATTTCATCCATTCGTAGATTAATAATTATATTAGACATTATGTGAAAACCAAAATATGATTTGAATTTCCATAATTTTATTCACAACTACATACAAAACTACAAAAGCTTTTTACACGAGAAAAATAAACAACTCATTAAATATTGAATATATTGGATATCTACTGGAACGACAAGGATGTCTATTGTTATTATTATTTATTATTCTTTACACGTGTTTTTATTTTATCGTGTTGTCGCTTTTTTGTTTTCTATAGGTACATCAGACCAAAACACCTAGATATACAAACCATCAGTATCAAATTCGAACTACGAGATAGAAAGACAAAAAAAAAAATGGATTTTTCATATGAAAAGTTATGTTTTTTTAATTTTGTTTTTCTTAAATGAAAAATCTAACAAAAATGAATTTTGTTTTCTACATTATCAAGAAGAAGAATTGATAAATAAATTGTTTGAAAATCAATTATTAAAATCATAGATATATATTTAATTAATGTTTTACTAAAACCCCTTTATTTACAAATATATCTTTATCTCATGGCGTCACACTTTCGTTCGTGCTTTTTTAATAATTATATAAGCCTCCAGTATCGACTGTATTTTTTACTAAGCTTAAAATAAGGTACAAACAATTTTTTCTTTACTATGAAACTATATGGGAAAACGCTTATTTTCATTGACAGATTTAGTTTATTAGAAATGTGAGGTTTTGTTTTTTTTTATATGAAAATGTTCATGAAACATGTAATATTATTTGATTGAAAAATCGAGTCTTGAAAAAGTTTATTTCTTAGTGCAAATAGCCTGAAAAATAAGGTACTTTTGAAATTTGAAATATTGTTATTTTTGTAATATACGTCATCAACATAACTCGAAATTTATAAACAGTACAATAATCATCTCTTTCATTGCCTCCATTCAAATTTGAATTCGAATATGTTTCTATAGTTATTTTGAATTTGCAAAGCATGCTAGATTGTTTTGATTTTTTGTTTTCTTCGCACTCATTGTATTGATTTATTTTTTCCTGTTTGCTCTTTCTGATTTATTTTATTTTAATTGTTGAGCGGAGACGTGTTGTATTTTTTCTTACCATTGGTTTTAGATGTGGAGATATGATGACGTCATTACAAAGAATTGTTTCTTTTTAATACACATTGTTGTTGTTGTAGAATGTTTTTTAATTTAATTTCCCTTATTTTCTTTTGATTATTGCTGGAAAATAGGAAAATTTGAGAATCTGTGTTTCAAATGAGTAAGATATTGTTTGTTAGCGATTTTATAAAAAAATATTTAACTGGGTTTAACTTTTAATTCATGTTTTATCTTCAATCGGAATCGCGTTTTTTCAAGCAAACTCTATGAAAATAAATAAATTTTTAGTGTTTCTATATCCCTTATTTTAAGTTCATTTTTCACATGCCGGCTATATTCACATCAAGAGGGTTCTGATATAATAAACTACAAATGTCAATAATTCTTTCAGCGATTTAAATAAATGACTTCTAAGGAAACCGTTAAATTATTATATTGAAAATAATTAGTTTCATAAATTTTTGTTTCAGGTGTATTTTATTTAAATATTAAAATATCCTCAAGTGTTCAATACAATTAAAGTAAATTTTTATTTTTTTTAAAAAAAATGTCGATAAATAGCAAACAGATTAAACTAGAGAAACAACTTTTTCCCATATAAAATCCTCTATTTCAAATGTAGTTGGAGAGGGATGTACATATATTGTTGGTTATTAATAATATGTGGTTGGTCTTTCTTTTATGTAAACAAACCATTTAGTTTTTATTGTTGTTAAAAAGTGGTTGTGCGTAGTTTTCTAAATTCTAGTCTATTGTTCATATTTTAAAGTCTCTGATAAATAGCAAATGCCCCATCTAACCAAACATTTGTACTAAATTCTGTATTTATTTTACAAAACAAGATCTTAAGTCATTCAATTAGTTTTTATAAGTTTATACTGTATTTTTCACATAGATATACAACAAAATGTAAATTGGTACAATTTTATTTTAATTATCAAATTACTAAATTTAAGTTATTGGTTTTAAAATATGTTATACTCAAACTTTTGATTTAAATATAAACCTAAAAATATTTTCTGGTAGGAGTAATTCGCATTCATCAAATTTTAATCAAAAATGTTCAATTTTTCATGTATTCTTCTAGGAAATCGTAAAATGCATCCTCCTTAAATTAAGCTTCTTTTAAAATTTGCTTGTAGTATATCTATGTAGATGCTTTAATGAGACAAAGATATTTATGCCTTTTTGGTTTTCTATTTGCGTGTTTTCCCGTTTTTACTTTTAAGTGTTCTTTATCACTTTTATTTGTTTTATATTGGAAAGACAAAGACAATCAAATTTTTTATTTAATTTTTTTTTACGAGCTTTTTCTTTTAAACTTTCTTTGTCTATTTTGTTCATTTTGTATTGAAAAGACTGGTGCTATTTGTTTATATATTTTTATATAACGACTTAATGGTGCTAGTTGTTAAAAATGGAAAGGTTTCCTTTTTTCAATTTATTTGAAAATGTAGAGATATTTTCTTCTACGATTTTAAAACCGTAGCTATCTACGAAATATATTAAACATGGAAAGTAACAAAAATTTAATCACATTTAATTGAATTTTCATTAATAAACTTATAAATAAAAATAGGAGGTGAACATTTTTCTGTTATGGTAAACAGAAAAATGTTCACCTCCTATAGAAAGCATGTATTTCTACTTTTTTTTCTTAGTGAAAATCGTCCTGAAAAATAAGGTATTTTTGAACTTTAAAATATTGTTGTTTTTGTAATATGTGTATGTTCAAAATAATACAATACATACGTATAGACAATATAATAATCATCTCTTTCATTAAGCGTATTTCCTTGACAAATTAACAAATAAACCCCCTCAAGAATAACATTAACCCCAAAACATTTTGGGTTTATATAAGCCCAATTCTATTTTTTGGTTATGACACCTGTCACCAGGTCATAATACATATTAAATTTATGGTTGGCTTTTGTCAATTAAATCAAATTAGCTATTTTCTTGGGAAACAAATAAACCCAAACTAATTCAAATTCAATTTTGGTCAACAAAATACACTTACAGTCCAATTCTGACTTTAAGACTCTTAAGAATGTCTTAGCTAAGATCCATTTTCTATTTTTTTTTTTTTTAAGACGAAAGTCTTAATTGGTATTCTGGCGGTGATAGTCTTAATATTATGTACTAAAAACACTCCAAAGATTTTGTAGAGCTGTAAAATGGAATTTTTTTCTTTTTTTCATAAAATTTTTCGAAATTTTTGAAATATAATTTGTTTGCTTTTGCTTTTCTTTATTTAAACCCTTTTTTATTTATTTAACTAGAACAATTTTATTAAATTTTCAGCCTATTCTTATAAATGCCATTTTCATTCTTTTTTTGTAATCTGTCCATTTTGTTTTTTTTATTTGTGTATAGGTATGTATTTTGTATGTACACTGCAATTTTCTTCAATACAAAATATATTTTTTTCCTATTAAATATTCCCATAGATTCAATTTTATAAATTTAAATAAAGAAATTTAATAATAATAAATAATAATTTTAATATAAATTAAACTCATCCAATATTTAGGATCTTTTCTATACGATAAATTATCAAATATGACCCTTAAGAGCATCAAATGTGTCGATGCTACGTAAGACCGTGTTTTAAGACCAATGACAGCCATGACTACTTGCAGAATACGAAATGGGTCTTAGTTAAGACGCGAGTACTAAAATAAAAAAAAGTCTTACATAAGACAATTTTTCAGTCTGCGACTGTGCGTCAGAATAGGCCTGTTAATGCCTCCATTCAAATTTGAATTCGAATATCTTTCTATTGTTATTTTGAATTTGCGAAGCATGCTAGATTGTTTTGATTTTTTGTTTTCTTCACGGTTATTGTATTGCTTTAATTTATTTTTCATTGGCTCTTTTTGATTTATTTTAATTTCGATTGTTGATCGGAGACTTATTGTCTGTTTTCTTACCAATATAGTCTGTTTTCTTACCAGTCCTGTCCATTCCAATCTATTTTTTTTTTTCCGTCGTGAGGAGACCGGCCATCATCATTTTCTTTTCATATTTGGGTTTCAACTCAATGTCTGTTGATTTTGTCCGCCTATGATGATCATTACTGGTTTTGGAGGTTGTCCAAAAGTGGGGATTTTTAGAATCTGATTTAGAATTACCTGTAACTTAATTCTATGCGTCACCATAATTGTTTAAATTACATTTTATTTCCTTATTATTGGCAGTATTTAGTATACTTTATTGTTTTTGGCCTAATGCTATAATTAAAAGTCATAAATGTTATAGTAAGTATTATAATCGCGAAAAAATATTTTTCAGATTTTCACGGAATGATTTCAAAGGGCCGAATGGTACGAAGGGCCGAATGTCGAAGGGCCGAATGTCGAAGGGCCGAATGTGTCGAAGGGCCGAATGTCGAAGGGCCGAATGTCGAAGGGCCGAAAGGGTCGAAGGGCCGAATGAGTCGAAGGGCCGAATTTTTTTGTTCATTTTTTTGTTTTATTTTTAGAAATATAATTTTTTAAATTTCTTGTTTTAAGGAATATTTTGTAAATGTACTGAACTTGATTTTATTTATGAAAAACATTATTAATTTTCCAGATATCAATGCCTGGTTGAAATGTTGTTTGTCAAAATGACTCATATTAAAATTGATAATACATTTCAGGTTGAAACAATATTCAAAACAACACATGAGGCAACAATATACTTTAAAAAAACAGTTTAGTTTAATTTAAGTAGACATTTTGGAAATTTTGCCTTAAACTGTAATTTGTCTTTATAATTATGTAGTAAATTGTTAGCAGTATATTCACATCACTAAATCACAGAGAAATTATTTTATTCGTCCAAATAGAATTTTCCTTCACCCTAACGAATAAAAAATGATCTGATTTGTATGACATTTTATGACAAAATTCTTGTTTGGTTTTGGTGAAATACCAATTATGTACAAATATTTTTTCACTTGATAATTACAAAAAGAACACTAAATATAAACAACAAAATTAATGCAATATTTTTGCCGATAGAATATCCAAAGATTAAACATGAAAAATATGTATAAACTAATAAGAAATTTATTTATATTTGATAAAAAAATTTACAAAATATTCTTTAAAACAAGAAATTAAAAAAATTATATTTCTAAAAACAAAAAAAAAATAAACAAAAAAATTCGGCCCTTCGACCCATTCGGCCCTTCGCCATTCGGCCCTTTGACCCATTCGGCCCTTCGACCCATTCGGCCCTTCGACATTCGGCCCTTCGACATTCGGCCCTTCGACCCATTCGGCCCTTCGACATTCGGCCCTTCGACATTCGGCCCTTTGAAATTCGGCCCTTCGTCCTCATTCCATTTTCACATTTCTTGGCTAATTCGGTTATTTTCAACCAGTTAGTTCCCATTCTCATAAAAATCTCTTGGTATAAATTAAAAGCATGACTTATTATGGTACATTGGGTAATTTTTTAATATAATAAATTAATTTTTGGCAAATGTTATCAGACATTTTTGAAAACGTCTGAATGAAGTGTAAATCTAATATTTTTGTATTAAATCAAATATTTTTATTAAGCGGATTGTTCAGTAATTTTATATAATTAGTAATTAAAGCTACGCTAATATGGGTTCTAGTTGAATATTATATAGGTTATGTTTTTTCAGAAAGAGAATTCTAAAGATTTTTAGATTAACAAATCCAGAAATATATCCACATATACAGAAACGGACAAGAATGTACGGATTAAATTCGACACCCGGAATTTTGTGCGCTCTGCATTTCCAGCAGTCGGTTGCTACCAACGTCCTATATGTCAGGAATATTTTATCACTATACCTTGTCACGATGCGTTTAAGAAGTTTGCCAAATAATCGAGCAGAAGTTAACAAAAGAATACGTGAAATTTAATTTAAATAGATTATTCAGATGCAACAACAGTTATACAATTTACATAGATTTCTGGAGTTACAATATTAATAGATATAGGGACACACATCTCCAAAATAAAACCAGACAAAGATACAGAACACGTTTTTATGCTTATGCAACACATACGAAAAACGTGCCAATTATTTGTGATGCAGTGGTATGGAAGATCGGCGCACGGCAGCTTTGTTTGGAATAATTCCTTAAACAAAAAATTATAGCAAATTTTGAAAATGGTGGAAGGAGCACTTTTTTACTTCGTAAACTAACCAGTTACCACTTTTATTGCAAATATTAATTTGTTTTTCTTATATTAAACAATTTTAGGTGACAGAGTCTATGGGCAGATCACCAACCCCGCGTTGCTTAATCTAAAAAAAATTATCTTCAACTTTTCGTGTTCTTCCATTGTTTTAGATGCTATCAGTAAGTCCTCTAAATACACGAAACAAAATTCTAATCCTTGCAAAACAGAATGCATAAAGCGCTGGAAAGTATTTCCGACGTTACGCAGGCCAAAAGTCATTCGTGTAAACTCGTAGAGCCCGACAGGAGTAGAAATTACTGTTTTCGCTATGTCCCCTTCCTCGATCGGGATTTGATGGTTTGCCCGTACCAAACCTTTTGTTATGAAAACCTCTGCTCCTCCCAAATGCTGCGTAAAATCTTGGATGAATGGGATTGGGTACCGATCGGGTACTGTTACCTTGTTAAGCGCCCTGTAATCCCAACAGGGTCGCCATTCGCCGTTTTTCTTTTGCACTAGGTGCAATGGGCTGACCCATGAACTGTCGGAGCGTATACAGAACAGATCCCTTGATCGGCCATGTACTGAAACTATTTTTGTGCTATCGCCAGTTTTTCTGTACTCAATCTTCGTGGTTTGGCAAAAACCGGTGTCCGCGAGCTACAATATAGTGTGTGACTTGATGTTTGGGCGGATTTGATGTTTGATTTTCATGCGTGATTGATTTGTATTTCTCCAGTAGTGTCAAAGTCCATGTGTCAATTCTGGCGGTGTCTATCACTCGGGCCGTAGATGCTTCTTCTTCCGTGGTTTTCTTTGCCACTGTGAAAAGTGTCGTGATTGGATCGATTAGTCGTCCGTGTTGTATGTCGACAAGAAGACCTGATTGGTTAAGAAAATTCGCACTGATTATAGGTACCGTCACTTCCGCCATGATGAATGTCCACTGAAACTGCCTCCTAAGGCTGAGATCTAGTGTGATTCGTTTATTGCCAAATGTCTTTAATGTTGTTGTCTTAATGTTTAATATTCTCGTGGTCGATTTGTCAAAAATCTTAAGGTGAAGATTGCTCGCTTCACCGTAACACGTCGCCATGTGCGTTGGTGAAGTTAAACTTTCATTATATTCGATCCAGTTTGGGCAGTTAGGCCTATAATTGCGCGCTGCCTGCTGTAAACAATAATGGAAATAGCACAGGCGGCGTGTATCGTTGGTTTGTGTAGAACACTGTTCTGGCGTTGACTTACCCATTGCACCTCGATTGCTTGACTGACTCCGGAAGCGTCTATTGCTCTGTAAGCGATTTCGCTGCTGGATATTTTATTTATTCTAGTCGACATGCAATCTAAATCGGCTGATGCTTATGTCACTCATCTTGCTACTTATACGATCATTGAGTGCTCAGAGGAGATGATGGTATCTTGTGGTTTCCAGCGTTATCCTGCTCAACGCAAATTGCGCCTCCATCATATGGAACCATAGCCGGGGGGTCCTGCGTTGTCAACGGGATGATTCTTAAGGATATGGCTGCCATCGATCCTGTTGGTGATATCGTGTGATTTGCTTGTGTTGGTGCTTGTCGGACCAACATTGTTGATGGTTAGGATGTGCTGGGTGTGGGGTATATATGGTCGTTTACTAGACCTGCTAGTGCCCGCCTAACCGCTGCTTGGCTTCGAATTCCGAAGATTGGTCGCATAACTACTCCTGACTCGTTGGATGGCACTTGTTGAAGCATTGGGTTCCACAGCGTATTTGCGGGTGCGTTGTCCGACATCTATGATTCACTGGCTTGATTTTTTTTTATATCACTTTTTATATCACTTGATTTATCGATTCTCCGTTAGTTTCGATAATACCAATGGAACGATTATAACGATGGAACGATAATAACGATGGAACGATAATAATAATTAACAGGTAACGACAACAACAAAACAATAATAAGAATAAAATAACTACGTCACACTCGGCTAGCACAGGGAAAAACTGTGGCAACCTCTACAATACAGTTTATAAAATATTAACCACGATAATAATAATAATAATACTAAGGTTGTTAGGGAGTTAAGTTTAATTAATATGCATAATTACCGCAGGATATACATAACTTGAGCCTCAGGATTTTTAATGTCATCTAAAACTAAAATAAGCTCAATGGGAATGCTGTTTTTTGTGTTTATGCAAATATTGTGGAATTACAACAAACCGTACAGTTTTTACATAATTCACGATTTTTAATTCCAGTGGTTTGTTAAAAATATTTCGCCATCTCACCTTTAATTGACCGAATGCACGTTCAACACATTTATTTGCTTTGGAATACTTCTTGATGAAGCTTATTTGCTCTGAAGTGATGCGCTGATTCCGTTTATGGGAAGTTACTATCCTAATTGTTACACAATGAAAACAATTGAAAATTGCAAATTAGCTTCATAAATTGCCTGGTATTGGATGGAATAATATAGTTTCCTGTTTATGTATTGGTTAAGCAAATTTACGCGATACAAAATATTGATAATGGGTCCCATCGATTGAACCGATTACATTTTTGAGTACTGAAATTCCAGCTCTTCTGCTGAACTGCAATCCAATATTGTCGAGTTCATTTGGGTTTGGTAACTTAATTAACTTTGTTATAATGGGACGGCTTTCCTGGGTATTAGGGTTCGACCATTCTATGGCTGGTGCCACTAGCTAGCCCGAACAGAAATGCCATTAGCTCAATTTCAGGGATCCACTCATGGATTTTGCGTGGTAAAAATGTGCGATAATGGGATTGTGAAATTGAGGAGTACAATTTAACCGCTATAATTTAAAAACGATGTATTATTTATACATTTCACACTTATAAAAATACTCTCATTTTGGGCTACCTTGGAATATTGTATGATCCTGGAAATGAGCCATCTTGAATTATTACGTATTTTAAGGCTCTACATACATAATATTTTTTGATCATTTTCATCCATTTTTATTAACCGCAATAAAAAAAAAAAATTTAAATCTGAAATACAATAATTCAAAGCTGTTGTTCCTAGCTGTTTACCTTATCAAAAGCTTTAGACAAATCAGTGGAAACAACATAGACACTATAACCAAAACTCAAAAAATCATATACATATTCAGAAGAACTTAATGGATTAGTTAGAGTAGATCTAGTTTTGAAAAACCCGTGCTGCGTCTCAGAAATTTTGGTTTTTACGAAGTTAACAATTTTGTCATGTACAATTATCTGATCCACTACCCTCTTTGACATCCAGATTTCCCAAAACTGTTATAATATCGAAACTCGTGATATTCAATATGTATATGAAATTTTGGAACGTTTGATTACTAGCTGCATTTCTTGACGCATTGTGATCCGGATCAGATCAAAATTTATATGTGAAGCAACAACAACACATGATCCAACATTCATTTTGGATCACAAATGGTGATCTAAAAATTAGTTCAGCTACTAAAATGTAGTTGAACAATAGCTGCATTTCTTGACGCATAGTGATCCGGATCAGATCACAATTTATATGTGAAGCAACAACAACACAAGATCCAACATTCATTTTGGATCACAAATGGTGATCTAAAAATTAGTTCAGCTATTAAAATGTAGTTGAGCAGTATTTAGTAAAGCGACAAAGAATAATAGGAATACAGTACGAGTATGAAGAGGAAGATTCAAAACAAAACGAGACAGAAAATTGAAATTTGATGTTTGTTTGTTTTACGCATTTTGGTGTCGTTTCATGAGACATGATCTGATCCGGGTCAGATCAAACGTCAAGAAATGCAGCAAATATTTTGTAAAGCGACAAAGAATAATATGAATACAGTACGAGTATGAAGAGGAAGATTCAAAACAAAACTAGACAGAAAATTGAAATTTGATGTTTGTTTGTTTTACGCATTTTGGTGTCGTTTCATGAGACATGATCTGATCTGGATCAGATCAAACGTCAAAAAATGCGGCTACTATTGGTAATATCACTTGGAGTTTCAAAATACACATTATTTTGTCGTTTACCGAAGTAAATGGCAAACAAATCTCAAAACAACATTGGCAGCCCTGTTACTGCTATAATACATTGATGCTGAACAAGCATTAGTTTTTTTTTTTTTTTATTAACCCAAAATACTTGGCTGAACACTTGTCACAGTTAATTCAAGAAATTTTGACGTGATAACGTTTTACACCGCATGTTCAGAAAACTGACCCGAAATTTAGCCCTTGGTCGTGGGCAATTACTCATCAACTATCAGAACTACCTTTAATTTAAAGATATGATTGCTTAGATTGGTCCTTTGGTTTTGTGTGTCTGTCACGCTCACGCATAATATTATCGCAGTGACGTCATTGGGCGGCACAAGAACCTGCGCCGCGAACCTCTGATTTCGGCCGATTTAAATGGTTGAACCAGTGTAGAGCTTCATATGGTACTTCTCATACCATCGAGTACCAGTACTTAATCGTTTGCAAACAATCACTGTACTCTCATTTCATGATGCTAATAATAAAGAAATTTATTTTAACAAACCCATACATCGTGCCATTTCTCGCACCTCTAATAAACGTTATCACGAAAAACACCTACGGCCGTGTAGAAGACACAGCCTACCCCAAATTTGTTTCTTATATTTAACTATTTCTGTTTTTACTTTTTTCCTAATTTTAGCAAACATTGCATAATATCCACTTTCTTTAGTTTTTTTTATATATTTAAACCTTAAATTAAATTTAATGGGAATCAGTTTAATCAAATGAAACCCTATCAGGATAATCTGAAAATCTAACAAAAATTTTAGGAACATTTTTTTAAGTTATTTGATCCAGAATATTATAAAAAGTATTAATTTTGAGTAGTGCTCAAATTTTGAAATTGGTGATCCCAATGGGCTTATACGTTTATTTTTCAGAAAAGTAACTTTCCCTAATCGAACTGATACATCCAACGCAGGATGATGAAAATATATTCCGCATAAAACGTCAGTCGCTTTAATAACATTAATTGACTTTAGTAAGATGTTAGATTAAACTACATTTTATTGTTAGAATTAAATATGTAGCTAAATTGCTTTAAATCGGTAGAATCCATGAATCAATAATTGACTAGCGCCAGACAGGCAAGGTTCAGGCTGTACAATATTCAGATGAGATAAATTCCATTTAATATGGGATAAGTTGAAATTGCCTTAAATGAGAAAATTAGCGTTAGTAACGTTAAGGTTGATAGTTCTTAAGTTTATCGAAGTAAATCTCATAATCACTAAGATTTGAAACAGGATTAACATATGGCTCTTCAACATATTTTTCCCATTGTGGAACAGCCTCCACCATCAGTTTTATTTGGGAATCTAGGTAAATCCGTATCTTTTCTGTATATTGATTTAATTATCATCAAAGAGCTCAGCAGAATTAATTCAATCATATGTATAATTAAACAATTTTTATTGGTTTTAGGATCATTAAATTAGTTTCATTTAAACATATCACATCATAATTAGTATTTAAAACATTGTGAGCAATTCATTAGTTTTCGTTCACATAATCACATGCCATTAACATTCTGAAAATAAACTCATCTAAAAATAAACATTAAAACAACAAGTTAAACATAATAATAAATTACAAATACAAAATTAATTTATGGTTATTAGGTGTAACTGGATTTTGTTTACGTATGAACTCAATGTGATCTTCATCTTCACATTTAATTTTAATTATTTTATCACTGTCAATTCTGCCAACCAAAACACATTGCCTTGTTGAATCCCTACATATTTAAACCTTTTCTCGACCTTTAGTAATTTAGCTTTAGATAATAAATTTTGTAGAGATGATTTGGTATATAAAATATTGATTTGCCATTGCTAATTAAATCTAGTTGTTTAAAACGGTCGCCATAAAGTTAAATTTGTTTGGTTGAATACGCGTCAAATATTTTTTATTGAATATTTATCTCTTCAAATGTAATACAGTAAAACTCGCTTTTAACGTACCCCTTTTATTAAATTTATCCGGTCAACAACGTACTTGGAAATTTCTCCATACTTTTACAACACATCTTATATTACAAAATATATGTAATTCAATTATTTACTTTTACAAACAGAATAAAATATTGGATTTAATTGAAAACAATGTGAAATCAGACAAAGATGAATTTCTGCAAGTCAAGCATTGCCATAGGGCATCGCACCCAACGCAAAATTCTTGCAGAAGTTTATCTCGTGACAATCATGATAGTACAAGTTTCTACACAACACATTTTCTTGCTCTTGAATTTTTTACAGAACATTTAACACAAACTGATGGCATTATATGAACATGAATTACAGTTATTTAAAATTATAATTTATATACAACAAACACAAAAACGGTAATGATTTGTTTTACAATAAGCTGTATAGTGTTTTGCTGTAGGAACAAAATTAATTATTGCATTTAATCTTCACCTTGAACCGTCAAACTCTAAAGTTTGGGGTATGTCACTAGTAGACGTTTTCTTGTGAGTCGTAGGATGCATTTATTCACAAATAATCGCAACGAACTGGCTTTAATACTTTCTTTTACGAAAGTAAAATAAAGTATAGCAATCTTAAAAATTTTGGACCTTGAAATTTTTGGAGAATATCTGTTTTGAGGTCCCCTAAGCTGAGTCCGAAAAAATGGCTTTCGAAATGGTGTCTTTGTCCTGTTGTATACAAAACAATTAAAATTGCACTCAATTTAATTTTGTTTATAAATTTTATTTATTTAATAATAATGACATTAATATTTATTATTTTTCACCACCATTGTTGGTGATTTAACTAACGCGCGAGTTGAGCGGCATGTCGCCGTATTGAAATTTGAGAGCAGTTAAATTTGATCAGATGGTATATAAACCAGAATAAAACTTACCGATGAAAAGAAATTCCAGGTAATTAAGCGTTTAATTTTTCATAATTTTTTAAAATTGTTTTGTTTTATTTGATAACTTTCTCGAAACTATGCACAACAACTTTTTAACAACAATAAAAACTAAATGGTTTGTTTATATAAAAGAAAGACCAACCATTAAATTATTTGTAACGAACCATAATGTATTTGGGTGTCCCTTATTTTCGAAAGTTGTTATTCGAAATCGCACACCCCCTATTTTTTTTCCTTTACCTAATTTAAAGTAAAAGTCAAAAGGCCAAATCGATAAAAAAGCCGTTAAGCCGTGCCTCAAAGAGTCACAACGTATTTTTTATTTGTTTGCATTTTCGTTTATTTTGTTCCTCCGTTTTTGGAATTTTTGTATTAGCTGTCGAAAATTATGTTTTTTGTAGATTAGTCGTAATATTCATCAGTCGTAATTATATTTAAACACGAATTTTGTGTATTTTCACTATGACAACAAGTAGTGAGAGGTGATATCTATTTAATTGGACATATTAGTCAACAAACTGTAGGTTCAAATTACCTTCAATACGACAAGTACTTTCTATTTTCTTTCCAAGGTTCGAATTGTTAAATTAATAATTAGTGAAAGTGCTAACTTAGCTGTACGTGAGTGCCGTATTTACTGGGGGATAAAGCCAGAATATCAATCAGGGCAATTCCACACTGTGTAACTAAATTAACTAAAATTTATAGCGAATGGCGATCGATTCCAAAAAATTGTTTAAGAGAAACTGAAGGTAATCGTAAAAAAGAGCAGGAAGATGAAGCATTTGTAATAAGTCAAAGTCGGTGGTATAGACAAGAAAATATTGGAGAAAGAAAAACGGAAAGAACAACGTCTAAGAAAAGAAAAATAGAATCACACGTCGAGCAAGAGCCATCAACATCAACTTCACCTGCTAAATATGAAGAAGGAGAGGTAACAAGCGATTGTGATCTAACTCCTGTAGAACAATATTATGTATTATTACCCTCGCAAAAAGAACCGTTGGAAAAAAAATTGTATTACTGTAAAGTTAGTTGCAGTAATAGACAGGTGTATGTATGTGCGAGATTCCATGTATGTTCTGGAAGCAACTGCAGAAGCTCTCTAACTGTGTGAACGAGTTCAGGGACTTTGTTCTGATACTACAGCATCCTGGTCCTGGGCCATACTGGGCGTTAAAAAGGAGCCTGTGTTTTATTGGAACAAAAATAAGGACGCAGTCTAGCATAATTTCCTTGTCGTCATCATATTTATGAGCTAGTTTTGCGACGTGCTTTTGAGGTCAAACTTCTACAAGTTACTACAAGCCTGGTTATTCCAGTATTTAAACATTTTCAAAAGAATTGGAAAGATATTGATCCTACCAAATATTTAAATGCATTAACAGATGAAAAATGTTTACAAGTCCTTAATGATAAAAAAAATGAGATTGTACGATTTGCAGAAGAGCGTTTGCAATTTCCTTATAGAGATGATTATCGCGACTTTCTTCAATTAATTATTATGTTTTTGGGTGGGAATGCGAAAAACCAATTTAAAATTCGACCTCCTGGTGCCCGTTGGATGAGACTTCAGTACAAACTAGGGCAAAATGATCCAATTTTTGGCAAAAAAATGCATCCAATTTTTGGCAAAAAAATGATTCCGGAATTTTCGAATTTAAGTGCTCTCGATTCCGGAATTGTTTTTTTTATGTAATCTTTGATTAAAAATGAAAATTTTACAAGAAACAACCAATTTCTTTTATTTCATTATTTAATAATTAATTGAATGAATTTTTTTTTCCTGTTTTTCTGCTTTTTTTCATTAAACCTAACGCATCGCGGGTTGTGTCATTTAGACAGGGTACAGTTTTAGTGGCGATATTTCCTGGTGCTTTTTCACGCTCGATGCTGATTGATGGTAAATTTTCACAAACATTGTGATGAATGGGGCCTCGAGTACGCCTCAATCATCCCCAAATTAAAGTCTTTTTCGAAACACAAAGAAAAGTGTTGTTAAATATAGCTAGCTCGCTACTCACAATGCAAAAGCCTGTACTTAGTACTTACCTTTTCAATATTTTTCATGAAGCCTGAAATATGAGTGAATTGGCCATAATAGAAAAACTAAAATGAACTACAAAATTGAACATTTTTTCACTTTTAAACTTTTGCTGTCACAAATATAATTCAAAAGACTAGCAACAAACACTAATTTTCTAGCGGTAAATCAATAAAACGATTTTAAGGAATTTTGTAGATGAACTATAATTGCGACATGCTTATTTTTTCCTTTATGAGGAACTGATCGAATCATATACACATTTTGAATACTTCAGTTATATCATCAGGGTCGGAGCTTGAATCAATTTTATACCGGAATTTTAGCGGTGAGAAACTTTCTGAATTTATTTGTTTGAGTCCGATTTGGAATGAACTTTCCCATTAAATACATTGTTCTTGACCGGGCTATGTACGGGCCTGCATAGTTTTACTACGTACTAATTACCTTCTGGCAGTTTTAAAAACTAAGAAGCAATACAACACTTATTTCACAGGTGTATTTTAGGGATGGATAAAATGGAGTAGATAAATGCAAAAGGCAATTTTTAGGAATGAGCATGTATTCTTTCGTAATCCGTAAGGGGAAACACAGTAAATCTTTCAAAAGTGACCCATTTTGAACAGCTCTCTAAATTGATCAATTTTTGTCAGTCTCTGGAATATATCTATAATATTTGTTAAAAAATAATTGGTTACAATTGAAGAACATTTTTCTGTAGGGCTAGACTTTTAATTTTCAAATTATTGGACTGCTTTTACCTTAAACTGACCGCCTTCATAAAGTGACCGATATTTCTACGACACTTGACTGGTCACTTTAAAGAAGTTTCACTGAATTTAGTATTTTCTAGTACAAGAAATACTATAATTAGGTGTAGATTAAATGTAATAATTAATTTTGTGCCTACAGCAAAACACTATACAGCTTATTGTTGCTTATTTGTTCAAGTTCATATAATGCCATCAGTTTGTGTTAAATGTTCTGTAAAAAATTCAAGAACGAGAAAATGTGTTGTGTAAAAACTTGTACTATCATGATTGTCACGAGACATTTAATAAACTTCTGCAAGAATTTTGCGTTAGGTGCGATGCCCCATGGCTATGCTTGACTTGCAGAAATTCATCTTTGTCTGATTTCACTTTGTTTTCAATTAAATACAATATTTTATTATGTTTGTAAAAGTAAATAATTGAATTACATATATTTTGTAATATAAGATGTGTTGTAAGGTACGGAGAAATTTCCAAGTACGTTGTTGACCGGATAAATTTAATAAAAGGGGTACGTTAAAAGCAAGTTTTACTGTATTACATTTGAAGAGGTAAATATTCAATAAAAAAAATTTGACGCGTATTCAACCAAACAAATTTAACTTTATGGCGACCGTTTTGTTACTAGTATTAGTTATAAACAACTAGATTTAATAAACTAATGGCAAATCAATATTTTATGTGTATGTAACAAATCATCTCTACAAAATTTATTGTCTAAAGCTAAATTACTAAAGGTCGAGAAAAGGTTTAAATATGTATGGATTCAACAAAGCAATGTGTTTTTGTTGGCAGAATTGACAGTGATAAAATAATTAAAATTAAATGTGAAGATGAAGATCATATTGAGTTCTTACGTAAACAAAATCCAGTTACACCTAATAACCATAAATTAATTTTGTATTTGTAATTTATTATTATGTTTAACTTGTTGTTTTAATGTTTATTTTTAGATGAGTTTATTTTCAGAATGTTAATGGCATGTGAACGAAAACTAATGAATTGCTTCACAATGTTTTAAATACTAATTATGATGTGATATGTTTAAATGAAACTAATTTAATGAGCCTAAAACCAATAAAAATTGTTTAATTATATGATGGAATTATTCTGCTGAGCTCTTTGATGATAATTAAATCAATATACAGAAAAGATACGAATTTATCAAGATTCCAAAATAAAACTTATGGTGGAGGCTGTTTCCAAATGGGAAAAATATGTTGAAGAGGTTAGGTTGTGTATTCGACTGGATCAAGTAAATTGTCTTCATATAAATGTGCCATATATATGTTAATTCTGTTACAAATCTTAGTTATTATGAGCTTTACTTCGATAAATTTAAGAACATTATCAACCTTAATGTTACTAACACTAATTTTCTCACTTTAGGCAATTTTAACTTATCCCATATTAAATGGAGTTTATCTCATCTGAATATTATACAGCCTGAATGTTTGGGATCGGCAGACATCACGAATAAACCTGATAAGGAAGTAAACTAAATCACCACAAAGAAACACAAATCTTGAACAAAAATACTTATCTGATTGTATGTTCTGCGGTAACCAAATTACCTTCGAGCCGCATCGTATAATAAGTATTCTAAAAAGGAAGGAAAAAGATTAAAATATGTTATTGTACATTTAGATTAATGTCGTTTGCGATTCACCAAAAAAACTGATCACGGTGTGCGGGAAGCCGAAAAAAGTTGGTCTAAAATGCCGAAAAAAACTAGCGTAATATACCGGGTGTTTCTTTTAAACTGAGACGATCAAATATCTCGAAAAATAGCCACTCTACGGAAAAAATGTCCATAATCAAAATTTAATCATACCGCGGGGGAAATACATTAGTGTAAAAAAATAGTCCCCCACCCCCCGCTTTATAGGTGGGGCGAGGGCAACTTTTAAACTAAGATAGGAAGCCATATTTTTTATTGCAGATACGGATTCTACGACTAAAAGTACGTCTGATTTGAATGAAATATTTTGTTCGGTTCATGATAGATGGCGTTGTAATCGACGAAATTCAATTTTTGCAATTTCTTCTTCTTAGAACACACGCATTCGATTCTGCAATACGTTTGAAATAAAAAACATCACGTTTTCATTGGAAATACTCGAAATTCGTCATCAAAACAATTTATTCAGTTTTGTAAATCACATTTAACGTTTGTGTTATTTCTTATCTTCATGTTTTTCGTAATTGCAAAATAAACGATATTTAGAATGGACCGTTTAACTGTGCCAGACAAAATTGAAATGGTTCTGGTTTATGGAGAAGCTAGCAGAAATCTTGAAAATGCTGTTGCTATTTACACTCAACGTTTTCCGGATAGGATTCGTTCACGTGCTTCATTTGGCCGTACTATCAAACAATTTATTGCTGATGGAAATGTTCAACCGAAAAAGAGGACCCGTAGAGCAACAGTCACTGGAGAAAATAATGAAAATTGGCTGCAGCGACTCATAATCCTCATGTTAGTACACGAGAAATAGTTCGCGATTCCGGATTGTCCCTCACCAGTGTTTGGAGAATTTTAAAACGGCACAAGTATCATCCATATCATGTGTCTTTACACCAAGATCTTCATGGCGCTGATTTCCAAAATCGGGTAACTTTTTGTCAATTGGCACGTGAACAAATACAACAAAACCCCAATTTTTTTCGTTGCGTAATGTTCTCTGACGAATCGTCTTTTACAAACCATGGAACGGTTAGTCGACACCACATGCATTATTGGAGTGTTGAAAATCCACACTGGCTTCGCCAAGTTGAACATCAGCGCCCTTGGACTGTCAACGTGTGGTGTGGAATAATTGGCAACCAACTCATCGGCCCCCACATTATTGAAGGAAACTTGAATGGTCAAATGTACCGAAACTTTTTGGAAAATGAACTGCCAATATTACTTGAAAATTTGAACTTAGAATTGAGACGGAACATGTGGTTTCAACATGATGGTTGTCCTGCACACTATTCGTTGGTAGCACGTGAGGTACTTGATCGTGATTTCAATGGTCGCTGGATCGGTAGAGCTGGTCCGATAAATTGGCCCGCCAGATCACCAGATCTTACTTCGCCAGATTGCTTTTTGTGGGGCTATCTCAAAGACAAAGTTTACAAACAAGAACCAACAACACCTGATTGAGGTGATTGAGCGAATCAGAAATGCGTGTGCTGAAATTCAACCAAACACACTTCTCAGTTGTGTACAATCATTGGAAATGCGTATTAATAAGTGCATTGAAGTCGCAGGCCATCATTTTGAACACTTATTTTAAGCTAAAATTATTTTGTTCACCTGCCATTTACATTAATAAATTGTTTTGATGACGAATTTCGAGTATTTCCAATGGAAACGTGATGTTTTTTATTTCAAACGTATTGCAGAATCGAATGCGTGTGTTCTAAGAAGAAGAAATTGAAAAAATTGAATTTCGTCGATTACAACGCCATCTATCATGAACCGAACAAAATATTTCATTCAAATCATACGTACTTTTAGTCGTAGAATCCGTATCTGCAATAAAAAATATGGCTTCTTATCTTAGTTTAAAAGTTACCCCCGCCCCACCTACAAAGCGGGGGGTGGGGGACTATTTTTTTACACTAATGTATTTCTCCCGCGGTATGATTAAATTTTGATTATAGACATTTTTTCCGTAGAGTGGCTATTTTTCGAGATATTTGATCGTCTCAGTTTAAAAGAAACACCCGGTATAAATACAGTATGCTCTGCAGTGTCATAATCCATTAAACAAAAAATCGTACCTGATCATTTAACAAGGAAATCGCGAAAAAACGCGATTTTTAATTTTTATTGAAAATATCATTCCTGCGGCCAATTTAAAAAGGAAGAAATTAAAGATAATACATCTTTTATACTTTTCTCTTAATCTGTATTCCTTTATCTACAAAATGAATCCTATATCAATATTTTGCGATAACCAGTTTTTGTTTTATAACCAAAAATACACTAACATATAGTGTCGAAAATCAAAATATCCACCTGCTTTGATTGAAACAATACTAACTCAAGGTCACTGTGTACGGAAAGGTGAAAGAAATTTGCCTAAAAGTTTTTGAGTTGGTAACGTGGAGGAGAACTGCCTTCAAACGGTTTTTGGAGGAATCGATAGACAATCGCCAATCTTCGAATTTATATACATTGTGCATTGTGGAAACGAAACCAGTGCAAAAAGGGAGTGAATTATTCTCAATTGATTTGAAAAAATTCGTAAAATGACGATGACGATTTATTGCTCCATACATCCGAACATTTGGAGCCAAAATGTTCACTTGTTCTAACTCTTTTGACAAAAGAATGGATTGCCGCTGCGATAGTTTCAGGTGTCGTACCATAATATCCAAACGATTTTGCGAAATTTCAATGTGATTGCATGGCGCAGTGACATTTAGGGGTATATCCTCCAACCGGTCGCAAACAAACTATTTGCGCCTCAAAATCTGACTACTCGATTGATTTTAACATGAGTTTTTCAATTTTTTTTTTGTGGTTTATTTGCTTTTGCGACTGAGTAGTATTAATTGTCTTGACTTACTTAATTGTATTTGCATCGTCAAAAATTCGGTGGTAACTTTTCTATAATGTTTTTACTACTCAGTCGCAAAAGCAAATAAAATACAAAAAAAAATTGAAAAACTCATGTTAAAATCAATCGAGTAGTCAGATTTTGAGGCCCAAACAGTTTATTTGCGACCTGTTGGAGGATATACCCCTTAATGGTTGATACATTGATACAGGCGTTTCTCATCAGATTCAAATGTTAGTGGTAAATATTCTTCAGTTGGGTTTGATCTTTCCGGAACAGGAATTTCATCTGAATGCAGTGGTAATTGAGCATATGTCGTTGCAGTGTATGTCAAAGCACCAATTTGTTTTCTGTTTGTACCGAGAATATAACTCACGCACCCATAACATTGAATTGGATCATGTACTTGTGGATCTATCCATATCATCGGGACACCAAATGATATTGTGGCTTTAGTGTTTTGCCATTTATGCAGATGGAAAATGCTTGCCGTACAAACAATAGACGGCGCGGCGTCCAATTTACACCACTAGTAGCTTTTGTGTGAAAAGTATTGTCGATATAAATCAGTGGTTAAATCACTTATTTTGCGGCGATTAGTCATAATTTTAAATTTTCCACACACGTAACAAAAGCAATTGAGTTTAAAACGTCTATCCATATTTCACAAACCGATTTTCACTTTATTTTTTGTGTTCTTTTGTCACTTTATATATTTAAATGAAAAGCTTTTTATTTTTAATTTTTTTAGAAATGTCGATTTCGAGGATAATTTCTTCTTCGGTTTCTTTTTACTACTATTACATAATTTATTTTGAAGCTGTTTATAGACTCTTGCTGTGTGCTGTTGTTTGGCACCTTCTTTGTTTTTAAGTTATGGATAAAATTAAGTCGTAATCGTAATTTTTATTGGCTTTGGTGTTGATTTTGACGTTAAGTAAATTTTTGTTGTTTTTGTAAATTTCCAGCTCTTCTAACCTGTCTAATTTCGATCCATTTTTGATTCTGTGTAAAATGGTTAAATTTTTATTGAATTCAGCACCTTGCTTCTCTAAAAAATAAGATAATGTGTAGACATGTAAACTTGTAAAAAGCAAAGCTTACTTTTATGAGTTTGAAATTTTTCGGTAAAACTACCACTAAAATAATATCGAAAAATCGCAAACTCATAAAAGTAAGCTTTGCTTTTTACAAGTTTACACTTAATTATATTATCTTATTTTTTAGAGAATCAGAGTAAGGTATACCTATTTGGCAAATTTCTTACCCCTTTCCGTACACAGTGACCTTGAGTTAGTATTGTTTCAAGCAAAGTAGGCGGAATATTTTGATTTCCGGTACTGTATGTTAGTGTATTTTTGGTTATAAAACAAAAACTGGTTATCGCAAAATATTGATATAGAGTTCATTTTGTAGATAAAGGAATACAGATTAAGAAAAAAGTATAAAAGTTGTATCATCTTTAATTTCTTCCTTTTTAAATTGGCCGCAGAAATGATATTTTCAATAAAAATTTAAAAAATCGCGTTTTTTCGCGATTTCTTTGTTAAATGATCAGGTACGATTTTCTGTTTAATGGATTATGACACTGTAGAGCATGCTGTATTTATATATGACGCTAGTTTTTTTCGGCATTTTAGACCAACTTTTTTCGGCTTCCCGCACACCGTGTGATCTCGAGCAAAAAATACTGAACTCCTCATAGTCAAAAATTGACCAGTTCAGTTTTTTGCTCGAGATCAGTTTTTTTTTCGTGAATCGAAAACGACATTAGTTTACTTACCAATTTAACATTTTATCTGCTATTGTTTTGTTTGTTTGTTTGTTTTTTAGTTTGTAGAGGTCAGATTTAGCAATCCATATGACCGATGATGTGTGGCAACTCAGATTTCTAAAAACCTTTCAGGGGTGACTCTAGAGAGTTGAATTACTATAATATGTATATTAAGTATGAATTGAAATATAGAGTGTTAAACTAATATATAAAAATTTTTGAATTTGTAAAAACAATACAAAGGATATTAATTCATGTTATGAGAAATTATGTCAAAAATGTATATAAAAAAAAGGTATAAATAAAAATTATATAAACCAAAAGATTATAAATTCTTTTATCATATAAATTCATGATTCAAGATTATTTTTTTTTAAAGAATTACAAAATAATATAATAAAATAAATAATAATAATATAAAGGTAGTGATTCTTAAGAAACCTATTGTGTGTAAAATATAAAATTATAATATTGAAAAATAAAGTCTGTTCAAAGCATATAATCGATTACCTAATGAAATCACACAACATTCTGGGTTCTTCCTCTTTATTATCCTTTAAAATGTTTAAAAGTGGTTTTGTACAGAGCAACGGAAAATTACTTCTTGTGTTATTAAATTTAATGCAATTGTTAATGATGTGATCATTGTCCTCCACTATATTGCACAGATCGCAATTTGGAGGAGACTCGACTCCTATCAGAAATTTAAACTTTTTATTCATCGCATGCCCAGAAATTAATCTGAAGATCAATCTAGTTTGGTGTAACGTGAAATTAAAGTCTTTAAACACGAAAGATGGTCTCGGGGAGGGACATATCTGTTTATAAAAGTAGCCTGAAGAGTTACACATAGTTGAATAAATTTCTTTCCATTTTTCATTAATATCTTTGGAAATGTTATTGATTAAATCAGAGTGAGTGGGTTCGTTGTCTAAATTATGGGTTGGGGAGAACATTGCTTTTTTAGCTAGGCTATCAACAATTTCATTACCTGTAATACCACAATGGCCAGGAAACCAATGTATGATGAAATTTTTGTTTGGGTTATAGCCAGCAGTGTCAATAATCTGATTTTCATAGTGTTTTTTGGAATCTCTTAGTATGGCTGTTTTTAGGGATAAACAAGAACTTTTGGAATCTGTTATGATAATTATATTTTTGTTTTTAATAATTAAGGCAGTAGTAATTGCAATTTTAATATCGATAGTTTCTGTATTTTTAATGTAAGTGGCATTATTCAGTTGAATGGCAAATTTCCATTTATTATCTTCCACAAAAATACCAATTCCAGCTTTTCCATTGGCAATAGAACTGTCTGTAAAAATTTTTAAGAAATTATTGTAATTGTTGATTTCATTCATAGATAACGCATATTGTTCTGAAAGGTTTAAAGAATTTTTATTTGAAAGTCCATAATTATTTGTAAGTATACTGAGATTTTTAGGAAAAGAGTTTTTAATATGGATAGGTTTAATTTTCGAGAGAAATGAAAAATCTGAATATAAATTGTTAAGTTTTGGAAGAGATCTATTGAGTTTAATATCATTGCCAATTTTAGAATTATTGAGTATATTTTTGCAATGTAAAGAAGAAATTTTTTATTCAAATCTAAATTTACAGATGTCTCTAATGATTCTGATAAAATAACCGGAATAGGGGTGGTTTTCACAAAACCCAAACATGCTCTCAGACAAGCGTTTTTGATTGATTGACAGATGTTGAAATTTTTTTTGAATTTAAGGCGCTTTTATGGTTGCCGTCGTTTCGTCGTTCGTTCGTTCAGTTATTTTTTTAAACCAATCATATTACTTAAAAATGACGAATTTTTTCTTCTGCAATTTTTGCAGCAAGATGGTTTATTTCCAACTATTTCACAGAACGAACATAGATAGAAAGAGATTTGAAAATAAATGAAAAGGGATGTCTATAATAGTTTTAAACGCAAATAATTTTTGTTGAGTGCATATCGCCAAAATATACATACAAAATATTTTTAGTTGATATAATTTCTTGACGAGTTCACGTCAATTTTTATTTTTATTTTGTGTGGCAGTGATATTATTATTACAAATTGTATATATTACAAATTTCTTATATATAGTTAAATATTTAAATAATAGGTGGCGACAAAATCGTTCTGTGATTTTTGCAACTACCATAAAATCGTAAAGAGAAAATGACTGAAGGATGAATGAACGAACGAACGAATGACGGCAACCATAAAAGCGCCTTTAGTGTCTGTAAAAACAAATGTGTATTCAACTTTAGATTTAGCTATTGCTTTGTAAATGTTTAGCATTGTTTCCGGATTAACTCCTCCCTTAAAATGTGTGAGGGGTTTAAATAGGTTGATGGAACTAGAAATATTTTTTTTTTAAAATGGTATAATGGTTGGATAATGAAAGTCTATTGGTAATAGTTGTGCCTAGTGTTTTCGTGACTGTTTTTTCTTCTAGATATTTATTATTGATTTTGACTTTAATAGATTTAGAGTTATTTTTGTTAGTATAAAGTAGGACGGATACAATTTATATATAATGTTGATGTCAAGCGGCCGCTGCCTTAATCGCCATTTGACCATTTGATATTTTTTTAACCGTTATTTTTTAGCCAAGTAGAAATAGCTCGAGACTAAAGACTTTTAAGGATTATTGTACTTTAAATAGACCTTAGACTAAAGAGTAAGGGCTTTTAAGGACGATTTTACATGCGCTGGGGCATCACACAAAAAACCTTACAGACAGAAAAAAATAAACAAATCGGGGTGGGCTGTGTCATCAACACGGCCGTAGGTGTTTTGGGTGATAACGTTTATAACATGTTGAGATTAATTATTTTAATTTAAACTAAATAAACCAACACTGTTTCTTTACGCAAAAATTGCTCGGATTGGATGAGCCATTCTCTCACTACAGTTGTTGAAGGATTTAAATCGCGTGAAATCATTCGATAATATTATGTGTGAGCCATGAAGCCTGAGAACCAACACATTTAAATGAAATGCTTATAGTTGAATAGTAATTGCCCACGACCAAGGGAAACATTTCTTGTCAATTTTCTGAATATGCGGTGTAAGACGTTATAACGTCAAAAAAATATAAATTGAAAAACAAAACTAAAATGCCTTGACCACAATCGAACCCCGGACTTTAGCCGCTCTAGTCCAAAACATTTCTACTAAGCCATATCAAACTAAGGAAATTTATTTAATTTTCATTCTTATATTGTTTCAAACAAAGCATGCTTTGAAGTTTATCAAAGGAAAAAATTGTTTTTCCGAAAAATTCTCATGGCCTACTACAACTTATAATATATGAACGGTTTTAAATATTTTGTTATAGTGTTTAGGAGCATCATAAACGCGGACCACGTATTTTCTTGTGTCATTACTGTAATAACTATAAAGCGGAATGTTTAATTTAAAGTAAAATATTTGGTCATTACATGAATACTAAAAAAATAATAATAAAAACTTAAAAATATAAAATTAGATGAGGATCGAACCGAGGACCTTTGACTTTGAGACTACGCCACAAACAATATAACAAATCTTATTTTATTTGCATTGTTAAATTGTTTTATTTTTTCAAAGCGTTCTACAGCCTCGCTAGCTAAATATATATATTAATAATCATGTAGAGAAGAGGTGTATAAATTAAAAAGGGTAGGACTTAGACAACTGCCTTGTGGAATGCCTTTATTGGTGTAGTGTGAAGTAAATTGATTAGAGTTTTGAAGTAAAATGGTTCTATTGATTAGAAATTGATAAATCCAATGTGTAATATTTTCTGGGAAATTTAAATTATTAAGAATATCTAAAAGAATGCCTTTTTCCACATTATCAAATGCTTTGGCAATGTCAATATTTATTAAAACTATTTTTTTTTTTTGTTGTTTAAGGGAGTGTATAAAATTAAACATTTCAATGAAGTAATCTGTAATATTTTTATTTTTTCTAAAACCAAAATTATAGTAACTGAGGATATTATTGTTGGCAATATGGTCGTTAATTCTATTTAAAATTAATTTGTTGAAAATTTTGGAGAATATAGGAAGTAAACAGATGGGCCGATAATTAGTTATGTCTCTATCATCTTTTCCCTTTTTAATAATAGCGATTAAATTTGAATTTTTCCACTTAGCTGGGTAAATTTGATTATGCCAGATTGAATTAAAGTAATTTGTAATACCTAACTGAAATAAGGTCGTTGTTAGTAGAAACCAATTGTTTAATCACTTTATAAGATATGGTGCAGTATTATTAGACTTTTTGATGATATCATAGATTTTATGGTCTTTGAATTTAGAGGGATTAATAGGAATGGAATTGATAGGGATGTGTGAATAATCAAAAGAAGGAGGAAAGTTATGATTTATAAAATTACTGGGTAGAGTGGCATCTTCCAAGATTCTGAAATTAGATTGTTTTTTATTTTTAATTTTATTTATGTTTCTCCATACATCAGAATTGTTTGATTTATGATTGATACTTGTTAAAAAAAAGATTCCATGAATAACTTAAGCTTTCGTACCGATTTTTTTAAGTTCTATGGCTGTGAATAAGTTCTTGTTTGAATTATAAATTAATTATTTTTGTCTTTTAATATTCCATAATCTCTGTATTTTGTCATTCCACCAAGGTTTATGTTTAAAATTACTTTTCATTTATTTATTTATTTATTTATACTGAGAAAAGTCTACAAATATGACTTGAATTTATAACATACTGAACATGGTAGAATAAAAATTAAATTAAACAAAAAAAGAATAAAAATTGACCTAAAAATATTTTTAGGTTGGAGCAAAATGTTGCTTCAACCTACGTTTAAAGCTGTTTTTACTTAAGTAAAAGTCGAACAGATGGTCGATTTTATTAAAACTCTTCGACATCATGTTTACCGGTTCATTGTCACCATAGTTTGTTCTGTGTTTATTTAGATGAAGGAACTCATGATCTCTTAAATTCCTACTCGGTGCCTTTATTTTAATTGATTCCAGTATGGATGGTGCATCGATTTGATCAAGTAAAATATTTCCAATAAACGAACACTTTAAAAGCTCTCGTCTATTTGCCAATGTTGTCATTTGATAGGTTTTGCATCCAGTAGCATATGATGGTAATCGCTTCAGGTTAACGTGGTGCGGTAAGTCATTGTAATAGTGGAAGTGTATTTGTGAATTAGTTCTTTAAGATATTCTTCAATGTTCATGTTCATATCCATATTTGTTAAGTTAAAACTCTCCAAAATCATTGACCAGTTAGTGGTTTGTTTTTTTTGATAGTAATTTAAATTATAGTCAATGAGTATTGGCAAGTGATCACTTCCCAAATTTGTCGTATCTACTTTTCATATGAGATTTCTTGTTAAGTTAAGTAAACACAAAGTAATATCTAGAGCTGACGAACTATTTCTGTAGAGATCGTATCTCGTATGAGAACCATCATTCAGTAAGAACATATTATTGGTAATAATTATGTCTCCAATCTTATCCCCAGTTCTGTCGTAGGTAGAGGGCAAAAAGTTGTCCCAAAGACTGTTATGAATGTTAATATCACCTGCTATTATGCAATTATGTGAATTATTTGAAATGAGATAATCAAATTCGTCTATTACTTCTTGTGGTCTGATGATTGAATTATTATAAAAAGAAATTATATCCATATCAATATTTTTGAATTTTATATTAATTTTAAGTACTTGAAGGCGTGTGTAATTGAAATTTGAATCTATAATTCTCCATGAGAAATTCTTACGGATCAGAAAAGTAACCCCACCAAAACCATCTTGTCTATCTAATGTAACTAGATTAAAATTATTAAAGCTCAAATTGTTACCAGGACTAGTCCAGGTTTCAGATAGAATGATCACATCAATATTATTAGAAATTATGTAATGATAAAGTAAATCCTTGTTACTATGAAGACTTTTGATGTTTATTTGGAGAAATTTAATAGAAGACATCAAAAAGGAAAAGAGAGAAAAGAAGCTTAAAAATTGAAGGAAAAGAATAAAATGAACAATAATGATAGATGAAGCTTGGCTGGATTGGTATCGGTGTCAGGTGTTATTGAAGTATGAAGAAATATCATTTAATAGAGAATTATTATCCTTAACTTGACTTCTTAATTCATTGACCAAAATTTGTTAATATTTTTATTTTTCTGTTTTCAACGTCAGATAAATTACTTTTTTTTCATGCTTGGTTATCAGAGGAGATATCATTAGTAAAGTCATTTCGTTTGGGTAATCTTTGTTTGTCACCAAAAACGTGAGATTTGTTTTCACTAAAACTTGCTTTGTTTAAGATCATATATTCTCTGATTTGTTTCTGACGAAATTTTTCGTTGCAGCGAAAGAAATTCGAGGAATGACCTAAACCATAAAATTTGCAAGCTTTTTTATTGTCACATTCATGTGATTCCTCAAAAATGTTTGCACTTGTTTGACACGGGTCCCGGTCGATACGGCATATGGTACACTACGGCATATGATACACTATGGCATATTTCAAAACGGCATATTTCAAATCGACATATGGTACACTACGGCATAAGGTACACTACGGCATATTTCAAAACGGCATATGGTACACTACGGAATATGGTACACTATGGCATATTTCAAAATGGCATATGTCAAATCGGCATATGGTACACTACCATACCAAAAAAATCAAAAATCGTTTTGAAAAAAACGAAAATTTCTATTCATTCTTTGATTCTATTATCTAACACCTTATACTGGAATTTCCAATATTTTTCTGGTGTTTCTGTGCCAATTAAAAACTATGGCATATTTTAAAGCGACATATGGTGACCTATGGCATATTTTAAAGCGACATATGGTACGTAACGGCATAGGGTTGGCCATGTCTTACTATTTTTCAAAATACTGTTTCTAAACTCTTTTCTCCAAAATCTTGTCACCAAAAACTTGTTTCCTTTTTTATATGGATAATAGTTATTTATGGTACTAGTGAGCAAAATGAGATATTATCCACAAGGTATAAGTTTGTCCCATGAGGCGATAGCCGAGTAAAAATTCATATTATGAGTTTTTTATGAGCTATTCGAAATTGCTTGTTCTCATTCCATTAATTTACATCCTACAAGAATTATTTCAGATTTCGAACTAGCTTCAGTTTTTGCACTAAAAAAATTCCTGCCGGATGTAATTTTTAAGGGTTGTTTATTTCATTTTACCCAAATTATTTGGCAATCATCAATAGATGAATTTGGCAAAGAACAAATATTTATTAAAAACCGAATCGACAAAATGAGATCTGGTGAACAATTATTTCCAAATAAAATATCTAGAAAAATAATAAATGCTTAAATATATCACGATAAATCGACGGCCTAAAGAGGAAACGTCTTCCCTTAAAGGCATCGCAAATAATATATACAAGTAATATATTGTCTATAAAAAAGCCAAAACATTTTCGTCTAACGTTAAGCGCAAAAGTATTAACGAGAATTTTATGGGTAAATTTGTGATAATTAATCTGTATCTTTTAAATTTATCTAAGATCTATTTCATTGCAATGTGAATACCCATTAAATTCATTGCAGGGAAATCGCAAAATATTTGAATGTAGTTAATGATACAGTAGAAATATCTGTTAAATTGGTAGAAGATTACCATGGGTGTCTAACGAAAGATGAATGCCAAAAGGAATTTATTTTACATTCCGTTCAAGAACATCCTCGCTTATTTCCGAAGGAAATAACAAAAGTAATACACAAAAATTAAATAATCTTTATTTTTCTAAATTTTAACTAAATAATTTCTGTTTGTAGACTTAAGGGCCCCTGACACACTGGTAAATGTTTTCCGATTCGGCTAAGATTTTGCATAGATACATTACATACTAAAAGGAAAAAAATGGAAGCTGTGCATTACAATAATTAAAAAAAAATATTGGCAAAATAATTGGCACCTTAATATACATATATCCATCCCTCTTCAATTGTCCACGCTTAAAATACAAGATTTTATATGGGAAAAAATTATGTTTCTCCTAGTTATTAGTTTAGCCTCTTTGTTTTCAACAGATTTATTACTAGAACAAACTTCACAAAACCACTCTAGAGTATTAATAGGAGAGTCAAGAATGAAATCAATTTCAAATGAATGAAATTTTAAATTACAGTTTTTACACACTAACAAGTGGTTTTCTTTGTATTTTATTACTACAGTTATTGCAAACAACATCATCCATTGCAGCGTAATTTTGTTATTGGTAGTTGGTACAAAGTACAAAGCGCTTATCGACGTTAATGATGATTTTATAGATGAAATTAATGAACTGGTAATAATGGATAAATCTCTATAATTTTCTTCACCAAAAATAAAAACTAACAACACATAGTTACCTACTTATTAATTTATTATATTACAAATAATGAGATTAAAATGTTCTTTTTTAAAAATTGTATTTTTTATTATTAATTTTTTATTTAAATTCATATTTTTTATGAGTATATTTGCTTGTTATACCACGATTACAACGATTAAATGTTGGTACTATGTTATACATAGGGAAATACCTAGGGAGTTATTAAGGGAAGATAAAAAGGCCCCTGGATTCAGATTTCCATTTAGCCAAAAACTGAAATGTTTTATTATTTAAATATTTGCTCAAACTGGGCGTTTTTACAATTATTTCATCCATGCTATGTTGTGTCTTTATTTGTAATTTGGATGCTATATCCAACTGTTTTTTGGTAATCTTTGTTAAATTCTAAAGGATATTTTTTACGTTGAAGTGATTTTGTTTCCTTGATAGTGATTTGTTGTTTCGTTGTGTTATTGTGTTGTGTTATGTTTGCGGATAGAATGTAGTGATGACTAAGGATAGTATGTAATGACTAATGACTAAGTTCATGACCATCTTTTAATATTTTTTTTAAGTGACATTAGTTTCTTATGTGAATATTGATTTCTATCATTTTTTCTTTCCAAAAACGCAAAGATTGCGTCGGCTACCTTTCCAGCGAAGTAATTTTCTACATGGCTATTACTTAACTTATGTAACCTTAATTTAAAAGTAAACACCGCATACAGGCATAGGTCAAATATTTTTTGCAGAACTTATCGAACAAATTTCGATTACAAAACTTATTTACTGACTGTTTGAATCACTGCAATTTTCGTTTTGACTACTCTACGATTTTATAATTTCATTAAAATCTTTAAAGAACGAACTTTGATCGTAAATACTTTTAGATTTTACTTCGGCCGCTACATTTACTCTATCATCATCTTGGTCGAATAAATATTCTTAATTTGTAATATCACATTTAAGGCTGAATCCAATTTAAAATATTATTCAACGCAAATGCAATCATTTCATTGGACCTTTTCGATGTAAGTAAAACTGCCAAATTCCTAAATATATCTTTTATGTCACTTAAGTAGTTCATTAATGCTATTATCTCTTTCATACATTTTGAGACTTTCATTCAAACTGAACTTTTTGTTAAATAGCTATGCGGCAAATATTAAACTTCAAATTATTGAAAAAAGTCATCACAGAGTATTTGCGCAAAATTTAAATCTGTCAGTTCTGCACAAATATTGGCCAAACAGGATATTTACTTGCAATGATCGGGCATTCGTAATTACAGCTTGCGCCGACTAAATCAGTAACAGGAAAATGATCTGTATATGCATTTAGTAACTAAATTTAGTAACTTCATTATGATATGTGGGCTTGTGTGATTTATCATAATTTTTTTAACCTATTGATGAGTTCAAACACTCTAAGCCACATTTGATTTTTTCATCACTATCACTCAATCCGGATATTATATATACTTAATTACCGTTTGGTCGTCTAAGTCAATTTCGCTAGCGATTTTTCGAATAGAATACGAGAATTCCGTTAAACTATCTGATGGTCGTCTATTCCTACTTGCCAATGAGAAATGAACATCAGCCACATCCCGATGTTTATCGAATTCTCTTATAAGGGCATCACGAAAATCTACCCAACCATGTGTCACACCTGCTACTGACTGATACCATAACCTAGCAATTCCCTTCAATTTACAAATCGCGGCGTACAAAACGATTGTATCATCCAATTTATAAATAGATTTTAATCTATCAACGACACTCACCCAACATCTAACAGTCACACAATCGCGATTCATTGGATCAAATTCAGACAACATGTCTGCAATATCTCGCGGCGAAAAATTAAAATGACTTATACCGTTCACATTACCTGGCTCAGCACTCAAAATCTGGATATGATATCCTTGATCCTGCAACGGCTGATGACTTCGAGTTCCGCATGGTAGATTAGTTTTTTCCTACATACACCCAAATACAAATTGTGGGTGAACCACATTATTATTCTGTTGAAATTGCCCAGGACTTGTTGGACCTTCATTCCTTGTAGCAGTCCCTCAACGATAATAAAAATTTTGCCCAATGCTATTATTCAGCATATCCACCGGCAAATTATTAAACGATGTTTGTTGTATTCGCATTGTTCCATTTTGATAAACTTCTGATTTGTAAAAAATAAAATACATACTTTAGATTTTCTTTAGTACAGATTCTTTTTTATTAAAAACTAGCTGAGTTACCCGGCGTTGCACGGCAGGTATATATGTACAGTTGCTGCAAAAATAATAGTAGTGATACATCATAGTTGCAACATATTCGAATTTTTCATATTTTTAAACAAAATTATGATATTATTTTCTTATTATGTAATAAATAATGTAAATTTGGAAAACAACATTTTTTAAAAACTGTGCTTTGTTTTCAGGCAGTTTGTATTGAATAATCTTGATTCATTCACTACTATTATTTTTGCCGCAGCTATAATTCAAATACCTAGATTGTTATGCAAGAATTCTCTCTTTACATCGCTGTAGTTGCAATCACATATGAAAAGAAAATTATAAGTAGCTGTATTCAGTAACGGGTGCCTCCGTCAATGCATCCAGGCGAAATTTTGTAATGATATTATTGGACATCCTGTTTGTGAGGATAGTTAATTAATTTTGGTTTAGTATTATTGGTGAACCCTCTTTTAAAAATAGTATGTGTGATGGAATATCAGGTGGCTCCAAAGAATTAAGAAACTCTATTGGATAATTGACGGATTGATCCACATCAGTAACCGTGTCGATAGATTTGTATTTCATTAGTGGCCCAGGTAGTTGCGATTGAATTTCATTATTTAATTTATTAACGCCGTCATTTTTGGGAGCTAGGAGTGCAAGTTCGCACAGCCAATCATGATTTTTGAAGTTATTTGGCAGATTTGGGAATACTTTCATTACCACGTCCTGTATTGATGGTAGCATTTGACAAAAATTAGGCGGGAACGATATCTCACATGTTACAGGGTCATTTGGCAATTTCCCGTTACCCATGTCCAAAAGCTGCCTGGCAAATGTTTTAGCTGTACCATCGTGATGTAAATTCACACGCATGTTTGTAGATAGTGTGATTTTCGTAACGTGTTTCCAAAGATGAGACGCCTTCAGGCAGGCATTAAGTTCATCAGCGGGTGTTGATCGTAGAATGACTGGCAAAGTTTGACGAAAATCACCTGCTAGTAGTGTTAGAGCTCCTCCCATTGGTCGGTTATTTTGTCGCAAATCACGCAAAGTACGATCAACCGCTTCAAATGCTTTTTTGTGTGCCATGGTACATTCAACCCACATAATGATTTTACATGTTTTTAATATCGTGGCAATTCCCCAATTTCGTGTTATATTGCAAGACAAATTATCCGCTTGATTCAAATTCAATGGTAGTTTAAACGTTGAATGTGCTGTGCGTCCTCCATCGAGTAAAGTGGATGCAAGTGGATTAGTATGGATAATATAAGTGTTCAGAGATTTGTCTTCAGTTAAAGTGATGAAAGATTGTCTTAAATTTAAATTAATAAAATTAATTTGAATAATTAAATCAATTATAGTAGAGGTATGATTTGTGTATAACAATCGCACGCTAGATATCCTTTTTGGTGTATAAATTTGCGGCTAAGGCGCTATTTCGGAACATTTAAATAGTTGTATCTATATGTACATGTAAAAATGAATTCTTGATCCAGGGCAGACTTCCGGATTGGAGCATGTCACTAATTTCATATAACCCCTTTCCTAAAGTCATTCCCGTCAAAAAAATCTTAAAAAAAATTGTACCACAGCCCCTAGACCCCGGAGTCCAGCCCCTTTAAAAGTATCGTGGGCTTGGTCCTGAACATGCAACATATACATGGTAAAAATTTCATGGCGATCGGTAAAGCGGCTAAGGCGTTATTTCAGAACAATTAAATAATTGTATCTTTACATGTAAAAATGAATTTTTGATCCAGGGGCGGACCCCCCGAATTCGAACATGTCTCTTATTTCATATAACCCCTTTCCAAAACTCATTCTCGTAAAAAAATTTAAATTTTTCAAAAAAAATTTACCATGGCCCCTAGACCCCGGGGTCCAGCCCCTTTCACAATATCGTAAGATTAGTCCTGAATATGCAACATTTGCATGGTAAACATTTTATGGCGATGGGTTGAGCGACTGAGAAGTAATTTTGAAATAATCAAACATTTGTATCTATACATGTAAAAATTAATTTTTGATCCGGGGCTGGGCCCCTCGGATTCGAACATGTCAGTAATTTCATATAACCAGCCCCATAAACTCATTTTCGTGGAAAAATTTAAAGAAAATTAAAATTTTCGAAAAAATTTGTACCGCAGCCCCTAGACCCCGGGGTCCAGCCCCTTCCAAAATATCGTAAGGTTGGTTCTGGATATGCAACTTGTACATGGTAAAAATTTCATGGCGATCGGTTGAGCGGCTGAGGCGCCCATTCGGAACAGACAAACAAACAAACAGGAATTCATTTTTATATACATATATGTATCAAGATATACAGAAAAAAGAGGTAGTATATTCCCGTGTCTCATTTTCGTCTTTCTTTGCGCATCACGTCACGTGAAGACAAAAAAGCAGACATTTATATGAAGTTTGGCGGTTTTTTGATTAATTTTTTAAATAAATCAAGAATAATCGTAATTTTTTTTTAACAAACCGTATACCGAGACCCATTTTATGCTTTATATTTTTTTTATGGTCCAAATATTTGAGAAATAATTCTTTCGAGTGTATAATGTCTAAGATAAATGGAAAAAAGGGTAAACAAAATTATGAATACATAACATAAAACAATTAAATTATTAAATGTTTTTGGTTATTTACGTACCAATTATTAATTTTATTTTTTTTTACGTTATGGACTCAAATTTTTGCCATCTATTTTCGTTAGGCTTCAAATTATTGGTATCCACGTACCTATTCAAATATTATGTCCATATTCAACGTTAAATATAAATGGCAAAATATATTAAATAAAAATTCAGTTCACAAATTATTAAACGCCCAGTTAATAGAAAATATAAATTTTAAAAAAAGGAAATTAAATAAAACTATAAATTAAAATTAATATAAATCAAAACACCCATTCACTGTTTAGTGTTCTATATGTGTTCTTATCAGAAATATGAACAATTATTGATAGTTTTGTTGCAATAGGAATTATTCCAATTTAGTATATTTAAAATCGAACACTCCCAAATGTTTTAATTAAATAATTAAAATCAAATCGTTCTCTGCATTTAACAGAAAAATTATACTCATAAATTCCAAAACTTGTTATGCAATGTGCTCAAACAGTCTGCTCTAGACACGAATATTAAAACATGCCTCTTTTCGCGATTTAATTCCGAAAGTATTGCAGTATATCACTAAAATCAAAATTGAAATGTTTAATTTTAACATAAAGTCGAAAAATAATTAATGGCAAAAATAAAAAAAAATTTATTTATTTTCCATTTATTTAAAAAATTAATAAAAATATCACGAAATTCCATATAAATATCAGCATTTTTGTCTTCACGTGACGTCAAATTGTGAAAAAAGGATAGCACCAGCATGCGCAATATTATACCTTATTTTCTGTATATCTTGTATATGTATAGATAAACACGTCCATTTCACTCTACATGTAATACCGGAAGTAAGTTTTTACTCCTCTACATTTTTTACATATTTCTCTCTTCTTCATTACAATTACCAAATTAACAATAATAAAATAATAGAATAATAAAATAAAAGAATAATGCAAACAATATCCAATAGATGGCATTATAGTAAATAATAATAAGAAGAGGAGTTACATGCGTTAAATACAATAACATTGACATTGTTAAAAGTTTAAAAAGGGGAATGTAAAATTCGCTAATACTACAAGTGCACGTTGATTCCTATATATAGAAAAATCAGTGTTATAAAAATTAGCAGTTCAGTCGCTATAGCCTGATGAGATGTACTGAAAGATGATTTATTTTTCACATGCTCGCAGATCGAAACTGAATTGCAAACTCTTAACAATTTCTCCTCTTCTTATAAATATTTATCAATTTGGAATATACCAAAATAATTTAAAAAGTTTGAACATAGTAAATAATAAGTAACTTCGCGTTACATAAATACGCTCTTTCAGACTCGATGCTGATTGATGGTAAATTTTCATAAACATTATGATGAATATCGAGGGTACCTCAATCGTCCCAAAATTGAAGTCCTTTTCGAAAAGCAAAGAAAGGAGTTATTACTTACAGCTAGTTCGCTAGTCACAATGCAAAAGTGCCTACGTTTTTAATATTTTTCAGGAAGCCTGAAAAACGACCGAATTTGCCATAACAGAAACACTAAAACGAACTAACAAAAGTGATTAATTGATTGAGATGTACGAACAAGCCTAAGCAACATTTCCGAGATACGCCAGGTACACTCTACACCCTTTTAAAGAAGGTTACAGCCACCTATGCAATCGATAGTTAGTAATTTTTTTTCTGGGCTTCCCCTATTTTTTCCATCAGCGGTTGTGAGAGTCGGGAGGGGGGTGAGATTTCGTTCCCCCTCCTCATATTCCCATGCGGTCATCCTGACCAGCGTTCTACTGACTCGCCTACCCCCCCCCCCCCCCCCCCGCCAATTAAAAAGGAACTAACAACATTCTTTTCGAGTTTTGCTGTCACAAATTTAATTCGAAAGACTAGCAAACACTAATTTTCTTAGTGGTAAATTTTAAGGAATTTTGTAGATACGGTTAGGATTGCGATATATTTATTTTTTCCTTTATGAACAAATCATCAATTCATATGTTTTGTGTTGAAACAACGTTCCCGCAATTAGCATTCTGGACCAAGGCCCACAATTATTGAATTGTTCAGTTAAATCATCACCGTCGGAGCTTGAATTGCTCTCATCAAATTTATACCAGGTTGTAACGACGAGAAAATTTCTGAGTGTTAGGAGTTGTTTTGTTTGTTTGAGTTCGATTTGGAACGGACACCTTTCCCATTGATTAAATACATTGTTCGTAACCGGGCTATATAATTACGGCGCTGCATAGTTCTTACGTACAAAGTATCTTTAAGCGGTTTTGAAAACTAAGAGTAATACAAATACAACACTGATTTGACAGGTGTATTTTTCGGATGAATAAAATGTTTTTTGAGGGACGAGCATTTATTGTTTCGTGCAAAAGAGAAACACAGTAAAACTTTCAAAAGTGACCAATTTTGAACAGCTCTCTAAATTAACGACTTTCTGTCAGTCCCTGGAATATTATCTATACCATTTGTTACAAAATAATTTGTTACAATTGAAGAAAATTTATCTGTCAGGCAAGACTTTTAATTTTCTAGTTATTGGACTGCTTTATTCATAAAACTAACCACCTCCATAAAGTGATCAAAATGTCTGCGACTCTTGAGTGTTCACTTTAGAGAAGTTCCACTGGTTTCTAGTAGAAGAAATACTATAATTACATAAAATTAAGTTGAAAATTTTTTGCTAAAATAGCAAGCCTGTTAAATCAGTCTATTTTGAGTCACGTGTCCGAAATAAACCAATCAAAATAACATTACACTGATAATTTCCCTAGGGATGTTATCAGTGTAATGTTATTTTGATTGGTTTATTTTGTACACGTGACTCGAAATTGACCGATTTAATAGGCTTGCTATTTTAGAAAAAAATACTCTGGCTACTAGATGAAAAGAATTTATAGTTTTATTTTACAATAAATACTGTTTCAAAATGACACTTTCATAGTACAATTTTCAATCCAGCAGCCTTACAACTAGAATAAAATAAAATGCAAAAAATTTTCTCGTCGAATACCCCTCGAGCATTGATAAATACCTCATAATTTTATTATATTTTCCTCAAGCACGTTGCTTTTAGGTAACAGCCCTCAGCCTACGGCTTCGGGCTGTTACCAAGCAACGTGCTTTCGAAAAATATAATAAAATTATTTCGGGAAATTATCAATGCCCTTGGGATATTACTGCTGAAAATATTTAAATTAGTGTGAGAAATAAACATTCGATAATTCCGGAATAATCGAAACTACAATATGGCCGGGTATTCCGGAATTGGATGCCCTATACATCTTAGAACAAGTAATTCTAGCACTTTCTAGTATGCAAATAAAAATGTAAAATTGACACTTAAAAAATAACCATACTACACCCATTACGTCCTTAATAATCATACTACACCCATTACGTAATCTAATCTATTATGAACAATTAATTAATTAATTTGTTTATGTAATAAAATTGAAAATCAATATTAATTATGCAATACCTACTTCTAATTATAAACATAAAATAGGTTACATTTGTGAAAAACAAGGAGGTATTCGCCTAAAAATTTAGATTAAAAAACAATAATACAATTAAAATAAACCACCCACTCACTAATCTGTTTATTTACAACTCCGTAAATAGAGAATAATTTTGTGTAGCATGTTTTCTTATAATTCATATTAATTAAATAAAATCTTCTTTATTGTTGTATCCAGCATCGAACATTTTATAAATAGACGTTTTGCAAATTAATTGTGCTACTAGTTATACACACTAACATTTCTAATGCAATTTTTTTTTTTTTATTTCTGTTTCATAGATTTAACAATATTGAATATAGGAAACAGCACGGCAACAAAGAACACCCGTCATCAGTCAGCACAAATTAAAAATGACCAGGTAAATATTCGTCATTGTTGAAGATATAAGAAATCCATTTCACACAAAAAAAAATACTTCATTAAATATCAGCTATACAGGTGTATATACAATACATACGTTATAGCTGCCAACCGTTTGGAAAAGTTGTTTTTTACATTTTTCATTTGTTTATGTATATATTGCTATCGCTATTATAAGTATATGTACGTACATTCTCGTACCTATGAATAGCTATAAAAATACCCGCTACTCAAATTAAAATTTATTTCCTTCCGAAATGAAAAAAAAAAGCAATTTTTTCATGAAAATTAAAAATTTTAAAAACAAAATTTGAACTTTTTGAAAGCTTAACACATTTTATTTATTTTTTATGAAATTAAATTATTCTTCAACTTTTTTTATTACTGGGTTATTCTATATTTGTAACGTTTAAATTTACTTTGTTGAAAATTGTTGTGCTGATAAATTATAAGAGCAGAAGATTTATAAACTTGAACTGTTCACGAGGTTTTATTTACAGTCAAGTATTTGTTGAACTTTCACATTACAATATCAATCTCAAAACCAATTTAGGCTAATATTTTAAGAAATTTACAAAAAAATTAACAAAACTTGGTTTACGCAAATCTTTACAACTCATCACCTTTGACATTACCGATATAAATTCCCAAAGTTTGTTTCCAATTACTGTTCAAACCACGTAAAATAATAATCAAACCATGAGTTGCAATGATATTTTTTCGATCTAAATGACCATGATCTAAAAATTCATATATTATATCTTCAGAAGTATTAAATTCTAATTCCACTTTGCTTGCCATTTCGTCTAATAACAACACACATTTTTTATCCATTTTTGAAAGAAGTGCGCTCTGTCTTGGTCTGCTACATATTTGCGACACTTTTCATTTGAGTGCCATTTTTGAATGGTTAACACCGCAGGCAATGAAACTTCTAATTCTAACATATAATTATAATGGGATGAAGATTTTTTAAATATAAATCTCGTTCGACATTTTGCCAATGAGCATTAGCTTTATGATGCAACTTAGACAAAATAAATTTTGTTACTGGATCACTTTTTTGAAAAAACATTTCATTAATTGTTTCTATAACTAAATTATCTGAGCCTAGGAAATCTAATTTCTTCTGTTTTGGTGAATTAAATATAAATCTAGAAACTTTCGTTGAATTTATTATATTGGATTTTTTTCTTCTAACATAAGGCGTGACGGGAAATTGATCTTCAGTTCTTTCATCATTATCATGAAAATTAGATAAACAAATATTAGTTATACGGTTTGAATATTTCCTCTTAAATTTGGACCGGCAGGTGATCGATTTCCTTCCAATGATAAATGACGGTCTTCAAGGAATGGCGAAATAGTGAGGGATATATTATCTATAACAGAAAAACTTTGAACTTCTGGCAAAATCAATTTTACTTCGGTGATATGAGTAGCTTTTCTTTTGAATGTCTTTCTAATTTGTATATTTGGAACAATTGATAGACCTTCATATTCTTTATCCATATTATTCTGGTCACACGCACAAATATTTAGGAACGAAACGGGATACACATTTTTATTTATAATTTTTTTTTTTGATCCTAAAATACGAATATCGTTGTCGTAGAAATGATTTTCGCAAAATTTTATGGGAATGCTCAACTTTTCTGTGGCTATTTTCAATAATTTGTTGCCTGAATCTTTAATCCACACATTCCGTTTTTTATCACTACTTAGGAAAACTTCCATTTATATAAATATAACATCCTTCGTAAGATTGAGAGATCTAGACTTCTCAAACATTACATATGCGGACGACCTAGTCTTGATGGTTAAGGGCAGATTCGCAGATACAGTAGGGGAAAGAATGAAACAAGCCCTAGGGGTAGTAACTGATTGGTGCACGGAGGTGGGCCTTACTGTAAATCCTAATATGGTCAGCTGCACTCTCTTTGCTAACCGGAGAAAAACGGCCCTCCCGCCGATAGCTTTGGGGGGGGGGGGGGGGGGTAACTCTCCAACTGTCAAAGGAGGTTAAATATCTGGGTGTCGTACTTGATCAGAAACTGACATGGAATCCCCACTTAAAGCATATAACAAGCAAGGCCAATAAGGTCTACTTTACCTGCCAAAGAATGATTGGCAAAACGTGGGGACTGAGCCCACAAATGTAGGTTTGGCTCTACCGGGCCGTTATAAGACCTATGGTCTCTTATGCGGCGTTTGTGTGGTGGCCTAAGACGGAGCAGACTGGTGCACGAAGAATACTGGACAAGATCCAGAGGTTAATTTGTGTAGGGGCAACTGGAGCAATGAGGACTTGTACAACAGCTGCCCTTGAGAGAATACTGGGACTCTCACCACTGCACGTACACATTAAAAAAGTAGCCGCTTCAAGAGGTCTGAGCCTGAAAATCACTGAAAAGATAAAAACCATGAGGCCAGGACACAACAATATCCTACATAAATTCAATCTGAAGGAGGAATTGATCCAACTATCAGATTTGATGGTAAAGACAATCGATTGTCGGAGGAATTTTACCATCAGGTTGCCGGATAGGGCACTGGTAGAGAATATTATCTCCTCCCTCCCCCGCCATGCTTCTGTATGGTATACGGATGGGTCAAAGTCGGACGGGGGTACCGGTGCAGGGATAGTTGGACCTGACCGGGAACTATGCATACCGCTGGGCAGCTCCCCCACAGTTTTTCAGGCAGAAACTCTTGCTATTGAGGTATGTGTGCTTCAATGTCTGAAAAAGAAATATAGGAAGACCGAGATATATATAATCTCGGACAGCCAGGCAGCTTTGCTAGCTTTAGGAGCTTCAATGTTCAACTCGAAATTGATCTGGAGCTGCTACTGCAATTTATTAGAACTGGGTGAAGCAAACAAAGTTACCCTTTTGTGGTCTCCTGGCCACTCCACCATTAAGGGAAATGAGGCAGCAGACCGTTGTGCAAAAACGGGAGCAAGCCGCGTTTTCCTGGGTCCCAGTCCTAGTATCGCTTTTTCAAAAACCCATTTGGAAAGAGGTATAAGGGGCTGGGAGCAGAACCATAGGAATTTACTCTGGGAGTCCTCCATTGGGATGAGACAGGCCAAGAAACTACTCAGTTACAATATTACACATCTGGGAGAGGCACCGAGGATGGATCGCCAGTCCCTAAGATCCCTTACCTGGTTACGGCATGGCCCTTTTAATGGACATCTATATAAAATGAGAAAATCCCTTACAGACCAGTGCAGATTTTGTAACTACAGTAAGGAGACATCGGAACATGTACTCTTCACATGCGATGCTATCATCCTAAAAAGATTCAAATTTCTCAATGCACACACAATCCAGTGGCCTAATGCCGACCCACTGGATATGCATCAGGTGGCGGCGTTTATCAAGGACATAGACCTATATTTCAACTAAGAACCTCTAGGGACGCACAATAGGCTCTGGGCTGCTAACACCCACCCTAATTTAAAAAAAAAAAAAAAAACATCCTTCGTATTCGTGTTAATAAACAAAAATACTTTTACTTGTAGCTAGAGCGGCAGAGGTAAAAATATCCCTACAAGAACGTTCATTTGATTTTTTATTCCAGAAATCTTAAAATGCATTTAAGTTCATAGTTTCAAAATTAAATTTCAATAGATTTAAAAATCAAAAACCAAATGATCCACAGAATCATTTTGTACAACATCAACCCAAAACAAATATCACTCACACATCCATACTGTCCTGTACGATCAAAACATAAAAAACGAAGAAAATAGGAAAAAAATTGTTCTACATTTTAGTTTTTAAAGGCGGATTTATGGTTGCCTTCGTTCCTTCATTCATTCAGTCTGAATTTTTTTTTAATCCAATCAAAGGAACAAGAACGAAAAATAACGTCATTTTCAAGGAATACGATTGATTAAAAAAAAATTCAAACCGAATGAACGAAGGAACGAAGGCAACCATAAATCCGCCTTCAATCGTTTTATTGTTGTTTTGTTGTATTTGTATTATACATCTACGATACGAGCGGAAAGAGGAAAAGTTCAAATTACATACATGTATTCATTTCAACTACAAATCTTATGTCGTTTTCGATTGATTTTTTATCCCTCTTTGAAAGTGTACACTCAATTTCATCGTCAATCGAACATAAACACTGAATTTTGTCCTGTCATCTGTCAAACCATATTAAAACGACGCAAATACAAATAATAATAAAGTTTTGTCCAGTGAATTTACGCATATATCTTGATAAAAGTCTGATTATACCAATTTTCACCTATTTTTTTTTTTTTGCTTTATTCATTTTCCAAAACAACAAAGGTTAAACGGAAAATAACAAAATGAAAATATCAATTATAGAAAAAAAAATAGCAAAAACAATAATAAATAGAATAATTACAATAAAATTACCGATAATAAACAACAACAACAACTTCCGGCCGGGGAACAACATCGCAACACTCAATCAAATTTACATATTTCAAAAAAGTATTAATTTACTCAACCAATTATTAGTTTAACAACCTGGGTTATGCTGAGGAATGGTTAAATAAAATGAAAAAACAAAGAGTAGGTACTTATTGTAGACAAATGTAAGTTACAAAATAATATTGTGAGCACAGTTGTACTCCATGCAGTATTCATCATATAATAAAGCTTTTACTGTTGTTTTAAAGGAACCAATCTTCATTTTTTTAATATCACTGGACAATTTATTGTATATCAATATACCATTATAAAACACGCTATTCATTGCAGCATCAAAAGTGAAATTTGGTGGGCGGTACTGATCACACGACCTACTGGAACGACTAGTTATAGATCGGTTCGATACCAGAAAGTTCGACGATCTAACTAAAGAATTCTCGATTTTGTATATTAAAAACGCATATTCATATTGAATCAACATTGTAAATGGCAAGAGCTCATTATTATACAATGTTTTTGTGGGGGTCAGTATAGGTAAATTGAAAATAGTCCTTAAAGCTTTATTTTGTAGAACCTGGATTTCCATAACTTTAGTACCCGTTAGGGATCCCCAAACTGGCAATAAATATAACATATGAGAAAGCACATGAGCGTAATAAATTTTAATCTTAGTTTTTACATCTAGGATGTGAGAAGTCCGCTTCAACACACCATTCATCGGTGATATCTTTTTCTTTACCATACCAGCATGAAGGTTCCAATCAAACTTGGACGATAAGTTTAGTCCCAAATAAATAATAATATCACTGCGACATATAACTTTATTAGAGAAGTCAACCCTCTCGAAGCATTCCTGGCGGTCAGGAATTTTAATATGAAATATCAGAAATGTAGATTTTGCTTCGTTTAAGCTAAGACAATTTTGTTCCAGCCAGGAATCAATCAAAGTTAGATCATGTTCCATTTGATACCTTATATGAGCCAGTGAGGAAGAACTATACAAAATGAGGGTATCATCAGCAAATAACTGAATCGTTCCCATCAATTCCAAAGAAAAAAATGTCATTTACATAAATAAGAAATAAGATGGGGCCTAATATAGATCCTTGTGGCACACCAGATTTCATTATCAATTCATTAGATTTATTATCTCCTAGTTGTACAAAATGTTTGCGATTTGACAGGTAATCTTTAAATAATTTTAATGCATTCTGTCTAATTCCAATCTTTTCTAATTTACTCACTAATATTTTATGGTTTACACAGTCAAAGGCCTTACGAATATCTAAGAATAAAGCAGCTGATTTTTGTTTGGAATTTAAGTTATTATAAACCTGCTCAGTGAAATTTAATACAGCTGATAATGTGCCACAATTTTTTTGAAAGCCAAATTGACGATTATTTAAAATATTGTTACGTGAAAGGTGGTCGACAAGTTGATTATAGAGAACACGTTCAAAAATTTTCGAATAGATGGGTAAAACTGAAATTGGCCTTGTATTCGATTTGTCATATTGACAACCTGTTTTTGGCAGCGGAACAATTTTCGCAATTTTCAAGTAGTCAGGAAACACACCTTCTTTTAAACACTGATTAACTTTTATAGTAAGTGACGCTATCACTATAGGTGACACCATCTTAACGAACTTGACTGAGATGTTATCATAACCCTTAGAAGAATTGTTGTCCAGACTTTCAATCAACCGCTCAATTTTTTGGTTTCAGAAATAGACGTAAACTCATTCAGGGTAGTCCCATTAAATTCGAAATTTCCCTGTAACCAATTATTATTATAACCAATGATAGACTAGTTGTAACTACTACCCACAGTATTATAATAGTTATTGAGGATATTTGCTACATATAACGCATTATTTATAATAACATTATTCTCAATCAACTGTATGGGTTTGTTAAAATATAAAGAAAATTTATTATAAATAACTTCGTTAATCGTAGCCCAAATTAGTTTGCTGTTTCCGCAATAACTACTAAACTTTTTAGAATAATGCTCGACTTTTTGTTCATGAAGTGTTCTTCGGAATTGCGATCTGTAAATTTTAAAATTATCATTATAATACTTATTATTTGGAAATTTTTTATGGAGTTTGTAGAAGTAGTTTTTTTGAGCATATAATTGTTTCACTTTTAGGTTGAACCAGAGTATGTTGGATGAGTGGACTGAATTATGAGTATGGCTAACTTCGGATGTATTTCTGTCAATGTAATGACACATCGTGGTATACAAATTCCCAAATTCAAGGTTCGCACTGTCTAATTCAATTATCTCGTGAAAACATTTTTTGTAATCTATAATGAAATGCCTGGCTGATGGTGATATTGTCACTTTAGTTGAGAAATTAACTAAACTAAATCGATGATTGAGAAGTTAAACAATGGTCAAGTAAGGTATTGATAGTGAGTGATAACCTTGTGAAATAATTTGGGTGTATAACGTTTAATAACCTATAAATTATTAGATGAGATGAGGCATTCATAATTAATTACATCTCGGTCCGAAACGTTATAAAGGTTGAGGTTCATGTCACCAAAAATCACCAAATCTTTAATAGATTGCATCTTAGAATTCAATACGTCAAAAAATGATCTTATGTTCGTACCTCGGGGAGGGCGATAAATACCCATTATATTAAGGTTAAGGCGACTAAACCTAATTATAAGGGTATCTATTTCATGATCTGAACCATTAGTCACTAATTGAAACTGCAACTTTTCCTTAGCAAAAATTGAGGTGCCACCACCCATACGTTCCCTTATATGATGAAATGCTGTGTAGTTCTTTAAATTTACAAACAATTGATCACCGGCCTCCAAAAAAGTTTCGACCAAGTAATTCTTAACTTCCATTTACGTTTGCGACATTGTGACCGGATCCATAAAGCTCGTTATTTGCTATGAGGTGCAGTTTACGTAAGCTTTCGACTTTAATAGCTCTTCCGCCAATCTGTTTTTTTACATAAATATGATTATTATACTAAATTGTAACTATCTGTTTAGATTTGATATACTTGCGACCTTGATTCATAATTTCAAGATAACATGGCGTTAAACGGTGGGATATAATAATTTTTTTAGTGCTGTCTTCATAATTTTGATAAAGTTGTTGCAGGAATATTGGACATTAGTATAATTTTCTGCTGTATAGTATTAAAGTTGACGATGATTTGCGAATATTTTTTATTTCTCTTCGTGGTTATTGTTTTGATATAAGAGTTTTCGATATGATCCATATGAAACCCGCAAATACCGCTCAATTTCGTGATTACAGTATTCTGATTAATTATATCCAAATTTTCTGGAAACCCCGTAATTAAAACTTGTTTAGATAACTGTGATTGTTTTAAATACTCGTTTTCGTCCTCAACAGCTGTAAGCCGGCTGTTTAATTCACTGTGCGATGATTTTAATTCATTGATTTTTACTGAGTGCTCACTGGTTATATTATATAAATTGGACAATGATTAATCGATTTTTAGGTTAAGCTCACTGTGTGTTGCAATAATAGCTGCCATCACATCTATTAGATTAGGATTTTTAATTTTTTTTAAATTATCCATTGGAGAATTGGTTTGTGATGAACCAGGCTTATCTTCATCACCCATAACTTTTTTGGATGAATTTCTTGTTAAAATCGGATCGGATATTGTGATGTAATATTTAATAACTGTGATAGTACTTCAAGGCGTTTACTTGAGGTTACGTTTAATAACAGCATCCGGTATGTTTATGACCTTAGGAAGTTTGACCATGTCTCTGAATTTAAAGTTTCTATTATTGGATGTGACTTGTTTGAATTTTATTGTTATAGAACTGCGGTTTTTAGTTTCCGTATTATTAAATCGGGTATACCATTGTATTTACATGAGAAATTAGATTTTTCTACATCGTTGCGAACAAGAAATGTCAACTTGCCTATCAATAGGACAAAGGTTTACAATAACTCCTGTTTGGTGAACATGATTGTCATCTGGAACAGCCTACCACTGGTACTAAAAAATATTGATTATTTGAATATTTTCAAAGGATTAATGTTAAAATTGGTGAAAGAAAACCAAAATTTTTGATTGATTGGGTTGTAAATAGTATGTATATAATGTATATATGTTTATGTGTATATTTTGTATATATGTAATGTATATTATGTTTGAGTGTTATTTCTTGTTATATTCTAAATGTTAATTGTAAATTTTATTATTCTTTTATTATTTTTGTTATTCTCTACTTTGATAATTGTATATATTCTTGTTGTACAAAAACATTATGGTTTAAACAGCATTGGCTTATGAATAAATAAATAAAAATAAAATAAATTATTTTAAAAAAACATGAGTGAGACTATTAAATTAAATGAATATAATGCCGTGATTGATGACACAGGAGGTGTAAAAATGTACGAGGGCCTAGTTGTTTTGGAAAATATCCAAAGTAAGTACCTAGAGCATTAATAATTATGAAACAATTAAAAACGAATTTTTTATAACAGCTAAACAACTAATTTGTGTTGAATTATCGGAATCAGTAGCTACTTATTATAATCTAGCGACCAAGATTGTTGAAGCAAATCCGAATTGGGTAGATAATTCGGAAATTATTTCCCAATCAAGTGTGGTTCCTACACCAAGAGAAGAAGAAGCTGGGAGCATTTTATGAAGAGACACAAACAGGTTAATATTAAAATAACTATAATGTATAAAATAAACAATTTATAAAATTTATTTTTATTTGTACCAGATGATAATTCTGGATAATTTTTTATTGGAACTATACATTGAATACGTTCAGTCTGTATGGCCGTTGAAAAAATTCAAAACTAAATGGCAACTTTGAAAGTTTTTGGCTGAAAAAATTTCAAAACACTTCTTTATTAATGTAAACGGGAGCCAAACCGAAAATCGGTATAAATGCATAATGCGACGAACGAAGAGGTGCATAAACCACAACAACACCAGTGGTAACTTCCGCATAGACCCAACATTCGATGCAGAAGTTCAAAAAATTGTATCGTTGGACGATTCATTGGAACCTGAAATATTGATGGCTCCAGGAAAGGTTCGACGAAAGGATGAAATCAATGAATCTGTCACCACCTAGTGATTCAATTTGTGAAAGCTCGAGCTCACTAGTCGGTAGTGATGTTGAAGAGCCAGCTCCAGCTCGCAAAAGACCAAAGAAGCGAACGAAACAGGAAAAATTTATGGAGGAATTTTTAGTGGTGCAAAAAAAGCGAGAAGAGCGAAAAGAAGAAGAAGCAAAAAAAAAAATTCGGAAAGAAGCAAAGAATGTTTGAAATAAAGGAAGCAAATAAAAAAGAAAGAAATTTATGAAATTATTTTTAAAAAATAATTACATAATTACATGTATTTAGTTTTAATAAAATTAAAAAAAAATTGAAAAATTTGTATTTATTTATAATGATTCCGTTATAATATTTCTTTTTAATTCCCCTAAATGCTTAAGCACAGCATCGGATAGAATTTCTGAGCTAGAATTGTCAGTTGGTGTTATTACTTGTGACGAAGTTTCTTCCAGTAAAATTTCGTCTTCATTCCACAGATCAGACTCTTCTATGCACATATTATGTAGCACGCAGCAACCCAAAATAAATTTACACATTCTTTCGATTTCAAAAAAGTCTAATCTTATTAACTGCCTAAATCTTTGTTTTAATAGACCACACGCGTTTTCAATTTTGACGCGCGTTTGACAGTGCTTTTTATTAAAAGATTTTTGCTTGTCGTTCAAAGCCCCATAATCCTTGTATGGAGTAAGCAAATATTCTCTTATGGGATAGGCAGCATCGCCTAAAATATGATACTTATCACCACATATTTTTGGGAGATCTTTAGAAATGAAAGGCGGCTTAAATATTCTGGAGTCGTGAAACTTGCTTGGCAACCCCACACATACATTAAAAAACTTCTGCGTCACAGGTGGCTTGTAGAGTCATCGATATAAGACTATGACGATTTATGTAGGTTGAACGTACTTTATTGACTGGTTTTCGAATATATATAGCCTCCATCGATGAAGCCCAGTGTATTTTCAATACCTGCTAACTAAAAAGAAAAAATGATTACTCCTAACAACTTATTTAGTAATAATTGTTACTTTTGGGATATATGTACCTGTGAGAACGCTTGAGCTGTTGCATTTTTTTCTTCCTCTGTTGCAGGAAATTTAATATGCGTCGTCGATATCTCAAACAAAAAATCCAAAAAATTATTCAAAAGACTATGCGCCGTTGAAATTGATATACACTGCGCCAATTAAAAAACGGAACAGAAATTTTCTTCGAAAAAATACCCAGATTTGAACGCTTGTATCTTGCTGAAATAACACCTTTCAAAAAAAAAATTTTATTTCTAGTTGAAGGAAATTTTGTTTTCTTTTCGATACTGGAAACCGTTTTATTTTATTTTGTTTTTTTATGACTTTTTTGAGTAAAACAAAAGATGTCTAAAAAAAAAATGTTGCTGCTGTATGCTGTTTGAAACTGTAAACGAACTTGCTCGATATTTCATTGAAAAATCCAAATCTGCCATTTTATAGAGAATTTAGAAGTTGAGTTGTTGAAGTTTTAGTGGTTAAAGTTTTAGTGTGAAAGTGACTTAAAATTTTATCGTAGAGTGCTAAGTTTACAAGATAAAAAAATTTACTTCTACGCTTTTTGATACGTTTTCTCTACAACTTCAATAACTCGACAAGGAGTGACCGCACAGAAATTTTCCTAGTATCATTTTGCAAGGTTTCTAAATTCTCTATGAAATGGCCGATTTGGATTTTTGAATGAAATATCGAGCAAGTTCGTTTACAGTTTCAAACAGCAGCAACATTTTTTTTTTTAGACAACTTTTTTTGAAAATCAGCGAAAAGATCAATCCTTCTAAGGCTATTTTGGAGGAACGAATAGATGTCACGACCACATTCTTCCTCATATTTAGGGTAAATGCATCCCTGCCATGGCTTACACAAAGCGCAAGTTAATGACACGTGCACTTGAATATGATTAGATTTGGACAGTTTTTCTATAAAAGTGTAGCAACAGAATGGTGTGAGCCCGTCATCAAATCCGCTGCATCACATCAGCTGCAAATCCTATCATATTTTTTTTGTAATTAATATTGAATTGGTTGAATACCTCAATTATTTAATTTAGTTAACGCTAGGCTTGTTTAATCTCAACTTTAGCTACTTGTTTTCAATTGCGTTAAAATCAGTAAATATATGGCTTGTTAATGCATGTGCATTAATGGCCTTCGCTCTTGTTACGTGTTTTGACGTCTTGGCGTGTATTTTCAAATCTGTTACGCCGGCTGCCGCTTTTAGTTCTGAATTGCATATTGTGCAATATGCAAAATTGTTATGGATTTTTTTAATTAAAATCAATATTTTTAATAAAATAAACGAATTTAGCTACTGGTTTATTGAGATAGCAGGTCATAATCTTAATTTACAAGGGCTAGACAACATGTTGTTGACTATATTAAGGAAACAAATAAATGGAAAACATACTAAAAAATTCATAGTTGTTTTCCGATCTAAAAACAATTAAAGTTTAGATCCGAATGCATCCTAAACTAAAAATTATGGAATCGTAAATTAGTAATACATAATTATTTAAAAAAATGTATTACTTTTAGAAGTGATGTAAATATGATTAAAATTTTTTTCAATGAAATTGTATTATTCATGAATTACTTAATAAAAAATATCAAATTATTTGTTTCCCCGTTTTATTTTTCGCCTTGTGCTCCCACATCCAATGCTTAATCTCAAAGTCATGGCTACTGTTTCTTACTACAGTTATCTTACAAAAAATTTAAACGTTATGTTTAATTTGTTGTTGTTAAATTCAGAAATAAAAATATCTAAACCCACGCTCCATTTCCACAGAATTGTTGGCCAGTGATGGCCTTGCCACGGTCAAAACGTAATCTCCCTATTCTGGCGTATACTAAGCATGTTTTACTTTAACTACTGAAAATACATTTTGAGAAAATCATATTAAAGTTTTTTAATTTTAATGCTAAAGTTTATTATTAATTTAGCTATCGAATGACATCAACAACTCAATTTGGTCAAAACTGTAGTTATGTAAAATATGTTTAGCGCGATAGTATTAATGAGATATCGCGAAGATAACTTCACTGATTACATCACAGATTCTATGTCTGTCTCTGTACGATAGAGCGGTTAAATCCAAATGAAAAAATCGCTCCATAAACGTTTTTCTTTAATGCATGTTTATCATTTTTATGCGATACACAGACGCAACTTTTGCTTCATAATTTATTATTTGTTATTTGGTTTCGAGGAAGCTTAATTTTCTCGAAGAAATCTTTGAATTTCGTTTGAAACCAAAACACGAGCTGCTTGGCTTTATGTCAAAGAAATTTGGAATTTTTATTTCGAGTTATTTCGAGAAAATAACTGTCTTGTTTATTCGCTGCGTGTGCTATCTAACTTGTGTGAATTTACAATTTATGCATACAACAAAACAAATCTAATCTACACAAAGCTAACTACTCGTATATTACTTTTGTATAAATCAGTATCCCTTTCACACAAGTGTGAAAAAGAATATTAGCAAGAAAAATAAACCGATTTTTTTTAATTTTGTTTTTACTCATAGGAGGGAGATAAGTATGAGCAAAATAAGAAGTGGTAATAAAGTTGCTGTTGAGGTATAGTTTACAGGAAACGCTGACAAAAAGAGTTGCATCACAAAGAAAGTGGAGATTTTGTAAGCGTTAAGTTCCGCCTGTTGCAGCGATGGCAAGCAGTCGAACAATAGTTTTTATACATTACATGTTATGTTCTGTGTAGTTTTTACAGACTTGTATTTGAGCTATTGAATCATTTAAAACACATCTGTTAAAAAATCAGATGTTTTTATGCTCATTTGAATAAAATTGAACTTGTAGCTTATGCGCCAGTTTAATAATTGCATAAGGTTTTCATTCTAACAAATAGAAACTAAATCAAAAGAGACAAAAGAAGCATTATGCACTGCACCGCACTGTTCGAAAAAAAGGTCAAGTAACGCACGTCCGAAATTCAACGAAATATATTGCGGAACTAAATTTTTCAGTTGTTTACACAAACAATAGTATATTGTATAACAAGTGAAGAAAACGAGTCATTGCTATACGAAAGTGAAATTTGCAGCCTGAGCGATAGCGAGGGCTGCAATCACTTGAGTATTGCAATGACTCATTTTCACTCGAGTTATACCAAAGCAACCTTGATTATACAAGCCATAATCTAAAAAACGAAGCTTTTTTAAGGGAATTAGAAACGACGAAAAAATCAAAATTTCCATAGTAAAACACATAAAACATATGGGAAATCATTTTTTTGCCTAAGACAAATTTGTAAATGAAAACGTTACAAATTCTTAATTATGATTTCTGAAATATTTTCATAAATGTTTGAATTTCAACATATATAAATCTCGTTTAAGTAAATCGTTTTCATTTTCTTGTAATAATTGATTTATTTAAACCAAAATATAAAAAAAAGTTCATAACAACAGCTTTCTGGTCAAATTAAAAAAGAAAAGCTTACTACAAATCGTGTGCATTAAGCCAATATACATAGATGGCAGTGGGCAGTAAACATTTTGAAAAACCGTACCAAAAATCGCCACCTGGGGAAATTTAAGTTCAAAAATTATAAGAAAAGCAAAACAAATTCACAAAATATTTAAGAACGTGTCATAATTTTGTGATTAAACAATTTTTATCGTATTTTTCTGTATAAATCTGAGACATCTAACGTACACTAGTAAAACTAAAGATAAATTTAGCAAGTATTATTTTAATTCGTCAGAGCCAACTTTGATGTATTTTTCAAAATGAAACTTTGAAAAATATATTTTAGAAATAATTTAATTTTAAAATTTCTGCAGTTAATATTTACTTAATACCAATATACCCTTCTTGTATATTGCTACTAAAGATATGTAGAACACTTTTGTATAAACATTTTGTAACATTTTTGCTGTTTTCATTGAAAAACTTGAAGCTAAAAAACACCATTTTTACTATGGATTCCTATGGAAATTAATGAAAAGTTATACCACTAAAAAAGCTTCGAAAAAATACGTCATAATGATTATGGCTCTATACTCTAGAAGGCTCTGGTTATATACGCTTTTTTTCTACGATACAATAGCCCTGTAACATTTATAAATAAGTAGAAACATAAAAAACTACAAACTTGTACGGATCAACACAAATTTATTAAACCATTAAAACATTTGGGTTTTCACAAATCGTTTAGCAATATTAAGAAATCGTTGTGTAATGAGAATATTTCCACATGATTTCAGTATACGACGCAATGGTTCCTTTTCTTATATAATTTAAATTCAAAAATCATCATCGAAAGCATAGGTTACTGCAATATCGTAGAAAAAATATATTGTTTTTTCTACGATGGTGCAGTAACCTATACTTTCGATGATGATTTTTGAATTTAAATTATATAAGAAAAGGAGCCTTTGCGTCGTATACTAAAATAGTGTGGAAATATTCTCATTACACAGCGATTTCTTAATATTGCCACACGATTTGTGAAAACCCAAATGTTTTAATGGTTTAATAAATTTGTGTTGATCCGTACAAGTCTGTAATTTTTTATGTTTCTACTTATTTATAAATGTTACCGGGCTATTGTATCGTAGAAAAAAAGCGTGTATAACTCGAATGAAAATGAGTCATTGCAATACTCAAGTGATTGCAGCCCTCGCTATCGCTCAGGCTGCAAATTTCACTTTCGTATTGCAATGACTCGTTTTCTTCACTTGTTATACAATATACTATTACATCACTCCAGGCGACAGAAAAAATTCAAGTCAATATCGTTCTAAACTATGATAATTAGCGGCCTAAAACGAGTTTTTCGAATACATATCAAATTTTGCCGACACATATTTCTTTTGCTAACATTTAAATAAAACTCATTCTCATTATTTATGGATGTGTGTATATTGTTACTGGTAAAGCAAACCACACAATAAAAATGTATCATCATTCATCATTTCAATATTAAATTGCGAGTGTCGCACCCCAATGGCAACAATTAATTCATTCATGTAAATGAGGAAAAACCTGCAATCGAGTAAATTACAACCAATAAAATATAATTAATGGGAAAACATGTTTGGTGCCAGAGTGGATATCGAGATGATTATTAGTGGCAAAAATTTGCAAATTATATCTCAACACAAATTGTATTATATACAGTTTATTTATTATTATTTAAATTACATTTTTCAGATGTGCTTTATTGCTATTGGAATGTTGGTGGTAGCTAAACAGGAATAATTTATGATCAAAATACCGCAGATATTTTGAAAATTAATCTTCCAAATTATGTATAATAGTTACTAAACTTTCCTCTCATAATAATCGTTATGAAAAGGAATATAAATAATTACCTTCGGAATTTCAATGGTATCACAAATTAAACTCAGCAATGCGGTTGGCTCCAGTTTTACGGGGTTCCAATACTTTTCTTAAATATCATCCATTGCAAGATTCTAATTATCCAGACGGTTTACCAAAACAATTTCTCCAATCTGATATTAAGTAGGGGATTTTAAAATACACCAAGCATCTGCACTACAAAAAATAAATTAATCGCTTCTTGATAAAGTCAACAGCGCATTTGGGTGTATATTTAGTCCTGGTATATGGTCCTCGTCGTTCAAAACCGGGCAGACAAAAATGTGTGTGATGCTCTCTCCTCTTGATGCCTCCAGTTAACAAATACTCCAACAAAGAATTTGGAACTCATTTTTGGTTGAAAAAGACGATTGTTAATTCATTGATAGGTGATAAAAAGAAATTAATACTAAAACTCAGATAACAACATTGATTTTTATATTGTTTGTTATAAAAAAATACTCAAATTCTTTGAAAAGAAGTAATAGAGGCGGGTTAGAAGAAATTAGCTCGGAATAAAGATTGTATGTTACTTTGTGGTACCTGGCTAATACGAATATATTCAGAGAGATTGCCGATTTATTTGACATCAGTCTAAGCTCTGCCTAAATTACAATATTAATGCAGCTAAAGAACTTATCAGTGTAGGGGAACTTTAGCTGAGAATGAATCAAAACGTTTGACTACTCAACTATAACTCAATTTATTTCCCAAAATGTGAGTGTTTATATACAAAAATAATTTGCCGAAATAGCAAAAATTATATGAAACAATTTGTATAAATCAGAAATTGGATTCTATAAGTGTATTGCTTTGGTAAAAAAGGATTAGATTTATGTTTGGATTTAAAATTTCAGAAAGCAACCCGCAAAGATTTATTTTTGAAATTAATTTTTGTTTGATGTATTTCATATGAAGCAAATTCAAGTGGTAGGTATTTAAACTAAAAATCGGATTTGATATAAGTAAATTCAAAAAATAATTGGATTTAGCTGAATCTTTTTTGGATTTATTTAATGCAATTGTTGTTGTATTTTTTTGTAGATTTACCAAAGCAATACACTTTATATCTGTAAATAACAATTTTACTTAAAGACACAGTTGACAATTATTGCATCGATAGTTGTTGTAGTTGTAACGTGCCATGATTAGTGCAATGTATTTGGTTTGCATGATAAGCGTAATTTATGTTTAAATCTGTGATTAAACAAACTCTGGTGTCAATCTGTGCGTAAAGAATTTGTGGCAGATAATTTATTGTAAATTAAAAGAATTAATTTTCACTTAAATTTTAATTAAAATTAGAACTACAAAGTGGCGATTCACAATGGTAAAGAGCACTGTAAAGGGAGAATGCCTCATCTGATAGGAGCAGATGAGGCATTCTCCCGGAGCCAGTATGTCATATGTCCGTCATATGTCAGTATAGTCTCCGATATACCTCTTGTGCTCTGCGGAAATTTCAACATTGATATCATCGCTAAACCTGAATTCATGCACTTCATCAAGGACACCTCCGACCTAGACTTCGCCTCCAACACACTAGCCTCGACGATTTTGGGAGGCATTTGTCTGGATGTCACATCCGTCAAAAGGGATTCTAAAATGATTTTTGGATTAAGTTCTGGAATATGGCCAAGCACGATGGAACTTGCCTATTTCTAATCACATGTGCGTTGAAAATGGGATTCTAAATTTTTTTTGAATGAAGTTCTGGAATATGGCCAAGTATGATGCAACTTGCCTATTTCTCAACCGATTATGATGAAATTCGACATGTGTATTGGAAATGGGATTGTTGAGCGCCAATTTTAGCACTGCCATAGGCCTCCCCAGGCCTACCCTTTCCCAGATTATCTGGATGCTGAAATACTCGCTCATCTCGTTAAGCAATGATCGGCGATCCAGCGCCACCCGTGACTTCAGACAAACCGCCTCTAGTGACTTGACCGCTGCCTGACTGTCCACATAAATTGCGATATCCCTCACGAATACCACATTATACTTCCCCGATCGCCCCATGCCTCGTTTTCCAGTATTGATTCGTTTTTCCAGGATTCCCTTGAAGGGCTGACGGTCCGGAAACCTTTATCGAAGCACAACGTTGGTTTAATATAATCCAGATTCGCCAGTTCTTCGCCAACGAATCTACCTATCGTCGAGTGTCCCACCTGGACATTTCCACTGAGAGACAGCCGAGAGTCTCGTAGCCACGTTGGCTGCCGTCTGTTTACCATGAAGGTTGATTGTAATAAGGTGGAACATAACCTCTAAAGCGCGTGTAGGTGTTGTCCTAAGTGCCCCACTTATAAGCATACAGGCCGTTCTTTGCACCCTCTCCATCATAACTCTATATATTACCTTATCCAGAGTTGGCCACCAAACGCCCACGTCGTACATTAGCACGAGAAATGCTACCATACAAAACTCTTGCGAGTAAATTGACTTCCCATCGTGCGTACTAGATCGTGCAGAGCTGTGTCCACCGACTTTCCCTTACAGTACGCATGCTGCGACATTGCCCAATTCCTGGGATCAATTCTTGATCGAGTAAATACATCTACCAACCTTTCCAAGGTTTTCAACAGAAAGGATGATAGAGTTATAGGCCTCAGGTCATTTAGATGAGCATGTGAGCTTTTTCCCGATTTCGGTATAAAGACCACTTTGACCACTGTCCAATTCCTAGGAATATAGACCAGTTTTAGACATCCCCTGAAGATAGCCTCTATCCGATCCGGGCCCGCCGATTTATAAGGCTTAAATCCCTGCAGCGCCCACCGGATCCGTTCCCTGTCCAATATGCCCTCCGTATCTATTGAAGGTGTTCCTCGATTATTTCCAGGCTCCATTGAGTCATCAAAGCTTCCCGGAAAGTTGGTTTCAATGAGAAGCTCCAACGATTCCGCACTTGAAGCTGTCCATGACCCGTCTGGTCTAACTAAGTAACTATGACTAGTTCGGTTAGTAGCTAAAATCTTACTAAGGCGAGAAGTCCCAGAGACTCCCTCCATTCTACAACAGATGAGTCTCCAAGATCCCCTTTGTGCCTTCCTCAATTCTTTTATGTACTTTCTTAGGTCCTCCTTATAGGAGTCCCAGGCCCGAACCTGCCTCGTGTTTTTTTGCTTTATTATAGGCTATCATACACGCCTTCCTACACACAAAAAAATAAAAGGTCACCACAACACCGAATCGGTGTTACATAGTGTCCCACCGATCGGATATTTATAATTTGAATCCAATCGGATATTATAATAAAAATGGCATAAAATACATTTGGATAAAAACTTTTACACCGCATAAAACCCAAACAGGAACATTCATCTTTAGGAAAACACCTAGAGGTGCATTTTATTAAATCCAAAAGGAGTTTTTATAAAAATTTATCTTTTCGGATAGATAAAAATATTTATCCGTTGATGCGTATTTAATTTTATAAAATATATTCAGTTGGAGAAATATAAAATACTTTTTCGGATAAAAAATCAATTAACACCGCACATTTTTTGAGTGTATGGTTTTTATCCATTGGTATTTTATTTTAATGTATATGATTTTAATATGTTCCGAAGATTGTAAGAGAATTGAACTTTCTCATCAGGCCGCTGCGACTAGAATGATTGTATCACAATTTAAATTCTATTATACAGAAGGAATATGCAGGTTGCTTTAGCGAATTTAACAAATACAGCCAAAATCTCTTACAATTTTACTTTTTCACGAAAACTCCAAACGGTGTAAATATTTACTCCGATAGAACGAAAATAATCTCTGGGAAGTACTTTTTAAAAAATCCGCTGTTGACAACTTTTGCGTTTACTCCGAACGGTGCAAAAGTATACTGTTCGATCCTTTTGGATATTTTAAAATTTGTATCCGATCTTGCGGAGTTAATATGGTACTATTGGATAAAAAATAAAGTTTTTTTCGGATAAAATACCATTCACACCGCAATATTTTTTTGTGTGTATAGGTCTCCAGCCCCATGGACCACCATGTCGGTTTCTGCCGGCCCCTTGGCTTTATCAGGGGCAAGCAGCACATTAAGGGAAAGATTGCAGGCTTTTGTGACAACGTCCACAATGCAATCAAATTATTCCACTGTCTCCGGTAGTCCCGGGACCTCTGACGGCAATAATTCCTCCAACACCTCCCCATATTTCTCCCAGTTTGTCCTTCTAGGATTCCTAAAGGACTTTCTGGGTAACCGGGTGAATATTGAGATTATATGTTATATATTGGTGATCAGAGAATGAGTGCTTTAGTTTGTTTTATTATTTAATTTTGAAAATCACGAGTAGATGATGACAAATATTTTAAATATACAAGAACATAAATTCTTCACGTGACTTATCCATAAAGGATTTTAAAATCATTTTTTAAGAATACATGGTAAAATAAAAATTAATTGGATTCAATAAAATTTAATCAAGTATGATGATTTAATTTGATTGGCTTGTACCTACTTATGACTCATGAGTACCTACAACAGAAAATAATCACAAATTTATATTTGTAAGGCATTTCCAAAAATTTTAGGTTATGACAAAAATGTAACAAATATTTGAATTGATTTGATTTAAAAAAAATTGATCTAATCTATATATTTAATGCATGCCATTAACAAATAATTCATATGGGACCATTTTAAGAAGGAAGAGAAATAGGACTCATAATGTAGTATTTGGGTGCCACTTATTAATTCAAGGAAAGGGTGACAATGGCACGATCTATGATTTTTTAAAGATTTTATGTATATTTATGTTTTTGTTATTACCCAGGTACCCGGGTAACCCGGGTATTGAAAAACTAGTACTGGACTACCCGGGTACTTTGAAACTCGAGTAATTTGGATACCCTACTAACCCTTAATCGATTATGATGAAATTCGCATGTGCGTTATAAATAGGATTCTAAAATTATTTTTGGATACAGTTTTGGAATATGGCCAAGTATGATGAACTGGCCTATTCCTTAACCGATTATAAGATGAAGAGTTTTAGAAGAAATTCTGAAAAATGGCCAAGTATGATGGAACTAATCTTTTTTTCAATGGACTTTAGTGTAATTCGACATGTGCGATTAAATGGTATTCTAAAATTATTTTTGGGGATAGTTCGGGAAAATGGGCAAGGATGATGGAACTTGCCTATTTCTCAACGATTACGATGAAATTCAACATGTGCGTTGGAAATAGAATCCTAAAATGATTTTTGGATGTCATTTTGTAATTAGGCCAAGTATTGTGGAATATTTTTTTCAAGCGATTTGGATGAAATTTAATTTTTACACTGGAAGTGGGATACTGAAACTTATCTATTTATTATATTTCTTACCAGATTTTAGTGTGTGCGATGGAAATGAGATTCTAGAGTTATTTTAGGGTAGAGTTGTGCAATATGGATTATTGTCTTGGTTATTGTTTAAATTCAAGTTTTGCGATGGAAATGAGATTCTAAAATTATTTTTATTTATTTATTGATTTATATATAAATGTAGTAAGTTACAAAAACTTTTTCCATTAGGAATACAAAAAAAAGTGTTTTTAAATTCTAAAATCTAAAATGCCACCCAATTACTTAACTAATTACCATCACCACTAATTAACATGACCATGAACCCAATTAGAAAAAAAAAAATAAAATAAGGAAAAGACTTCTACATCACTGCTGACTAAAGAATTAAGATAAATAGTAAAGAAAAGAAGTGACTACAAGTAAACTGTTATAGAGTAAAATTAAAATGTTGAAAGTATTTATTTCTAAAAATGGCCGGGGAACTAGATCTTCTAATATTAATGTCCAAATTGTTCCAAATGCTTATCCCTCTAACAAAGAAAGACGAATTCATCAATTTACATTTATTCCTGGCTGGCTTCAACATTTGCATGCGATCAGAAGATTTTACCAACTTGTCGAAAATATATTTCGGTTGCTGGTGTCTTAAAAGCTTGTAAATAAATAAGCACACTCGAAAAGTATACAACTCATGAAGAGAGCAACCGAATAGCAAGTTGGAATAACAAGAGATATGGTCATATTTTCTAAGTCTGAAAACATACCTTACACAACTATTAAAGAGCATTTGTAACTCAGAGAAGTATTTCATTTGCAGATCAAAAAAGACTACATCACCATAAAGAAAATGAGGAAGTACAAAAGATTTGACCAATCTAAGTCTGAGTTCATTAGAAAAGCATTTAGTCGTAGCCCAGAGCATTCTAAGTAAAAATATTATCCTCCTATTAACTCCTTCGATGTGCGAGTTCCAACATAGAGTTCGATCAAAAATTAAACCAAGATTGTTAACAGTATCAGAAAAATTTATGCTGGCTCCGTTGACAGAAATTTTCGGTAGATCATCGACGCATCGAACGTGGGACGATATTAAAATAGATTGAGTCTTCTCACTATTAATACCCTGACGATTTTTCACGGACCATTCCACAATTAGGCCTATATCCAAATTGACTTTATTAATACTGTTCACAATATCGATAGGATTACAGAATCTATAAATTTGAACATCGTCAGCAAATAAATGATATTTACAATGTGTAATCACTTTCGTCAAGTCATTAATGTACATCATAAATAAAAAAGGTCCTAAAATTGAACCTTGGGGAACACCAGAATAAGTGTTATTAGAACCGGATATGGAATTGTGCATGGTGACAATCTGTGAGCGATTAGATAAATATGAATGAACCAATTGACTCGCAGTGGAAGAAAACTTGAAATGTTCTTTGAGTTTACAAACAGAAGCTGATGATCAATCCGATCGAAAGCCTTGCTGAAATCTAGCAACACCAAGGTACAAACCTCTCTGGTATCAACTGCCCTCCGAATATCATCGCTGATTTGGAGCAAAGCAGTTGTAGTGCTGTGGTTAGATCTATAGGCTGACTGGAATTCAGATAGAAGGCTTTTGGAATTTAGGTATTCAACCTTGGGTGGCTGGTGACCGGGTACTTGGACTCAAGACACCCTGTTATAGATTAATGCACACGGAACAAGAAGGTAGGGTTCGGTCGTGCATTCTCGTTAAAAATAATATAAATTGTTTTCTGCTATCAAACTTCAGCAATGAAGATGTGGCAGCGGTCAGCATTGAGGTCAATAAACGAAGCCTCTGGCTAATATCAGCCTACCTAGCCTATGATGCAGTGAACATTCCACCAGTCATTCTGGGTGAGGCAATTTTGGAGGCTCAGAAGCGTAAGGTTGGAGTCATCCTTGGGAGTGATGTAAATTCTCATCACACAATCTGGGGAAGTACGGACACAAATGAACGAGGTGAGTTACTCCTTGATTACATTCTAAGTACTAACCTTCATATATGTAACATAGGCAATAAGCCGACTTTTATAAATAGAAATAGACAGGAGGTATTGGATATTACACTTGTCTCAAACTTTTTGACGACCAAACTATTAAATTGGAAAGTTTCGGAAGACCACTCTTTTTCTGATCACTGTTATCTTCAATTTGAAATGAGCTTGGTCTTTCCGAACAGCCCTCTCTACAGGAACAGGAGGAAAACCGACTGGGATATTTTCAGAACTATTCTGGGGAATTCACTACCAGTGCAGGTGCCTGAACCTCCAAAAACTACGGTAGAACTCGATGGATTAGTGGACGAACTGTCCAGCGCTTTTAATGAAGCGGTTTTAGGCTCTTGCCCTCTTAGCAGGCCTAGGGGCAAATCTCGGCCACCTTGGTGGTCAAAGGAGATTCAACAAATACGTCAACGGTGCAAGAGACTCTTCAAAACAGCAAGGAAAACAAAAGCCGCTGTAGACTGGGACTCCTATAAGGAAGTCCTCAAAATTTACAAATATCAGCTAAGAAGCGCAAAGAACAGATCTTGGAGACTATACTGTGGTAAAATTCAGGAGTCTTCAGAGATGTCCAGGCTTCGCAAAGTACTATCTACTAGTCCATCCATCCCAAGCTTCCTTCAAAGGCCGGATGGAGCATGGACCACAAATAGTATGGAATCGCTGGAACTACTATTGGAGACTCACTTTCCTGGTTGTTCCGAATCTGCACCTACTTTATCAGTAGGTAAAAGGGCAAGCAGCCTCGTAGGTCAAATTATTAGCAGAAGAAAGATTCTGTGGGCTATAAGCAGTTTTAAACCATACAAGTCACCAGGGCCTGATGGTATTATCCCTGCGGATATACAAAAAACTACGGATCTAACCATTCCCTGGTTAGAGGTAATTTTTAGAGCCAGCCTAGAACTATGTCACATTCCCAGTAAATGGATGGAAGTGAAGGTTGTCTTCATACCTAAGGCGGGAAAACGCTCACATTGCAGTCCCAAAGACCTTAGACCAATCAGCTTGTCTTCTTTCCTGTTTAAAATACTGGAAAGACAAATAGAAGCTCATATTAGAGGCACGATTGTGCCGGAAAAGCTGTCCAAATCTCAACATGCCTATTGCACGGGGAGATCTGTAGAAACTGCTCTTCATTCTCTCACATATTTCATTGAAAAATCTTTCGAATATGGAGACTACGCGATGGTAACCTTTTTGGACATTGAGGGAGCCTTTAACAACGTGCTAACAGGGGCTATAACTCGGGCACTTTCGAATCTAGGAGTGGAGGATTCTCTTAAGGACTGGATAGATCAGATGCTAAGAGGCAGGATCATAAATGCCAGTCTGGGGAAATCCTCCGCCAGAAGATTTGCAAGCAGAGGCACGCCGCAGGGTGGCGTACTGTCCCCCCTTCTCTGGAACTTGGTCATAAATGATCTGTTGCTGAGGCTGGAGGATACTGGCTTCAAGGTGGTTGCCTATGCGGATGATGTCGCTATTGGCGTTCGGGGAAAATATCCCGGGACACTTAGCGAGCTTATTCAAAATGCTCTGGGCATTCTTTCATTATGGACCAATGGTTGTGGGCTAAGTGTGAACCCACAGAAAACCGAATTGGTTCTCTTCTCTAGGAAATATAAAATTCCTCATGTCGATCCTCCTACTTTAAATGGTTTCAACTTGGCTTTTACAGGTGAAGCAAAGTTCTTGGGTCTCGTCTTAGACAGTAAATTAAACTGGAAACCGAATATTACGGAAAGGGTAAAGAAAGCTACGGTAGCGCTATACTCCTGCAAAAATGCAATTGGGAAAGGTTGGGGGCTGGATCCCCACATGGTCCTTTGGCTATACACAGCAGTAGTTAGACCCATTCTTCTGTATGGGGTAACAGTTTGGTGGCCTGCTCTGGACAAAACTGTCAACCTAAAGTTGTTGACAAAAGTTCAGAGAACAATCTCTTTGTGGATCAGTGGTGCAATGAGGAGCACATCCACTCAGGCACTGGAGACTCTGCTATTTCTAACTCCTCTAGATATCATGGGAAAACAGTGGGCAGCTAGCACTGCCATACGACTGAAATCCACCTTAATGTGGACCTGTAATAACACAGGGCACTCATCTATACTTTGTAACAAAGGGCTTCCCAAGACCACCGACTATACTGTCCCGTCACTATCTTTTGATAGAAAGTTCCGGACTATTATACCATCTAGAGAGGACTGGATGATGGATACAGTTTTGGAACCAGGAGTTTTGAACTTCTTCACTGATGGTTCAAAACGGGATAGAGGAGTAGGGGCTGGGGTGTTCTGCGAGGAACTCATGTTAAACCTCTCCTTTCGTCTCCCTGACTACTGCAGCATTTTTCAAGCTGAGGTAACTGCGATAAAGGAAGTTGCGGACTGGTTGAGGTATAATGTAATATCGACTAGTGATATTCGCATATATACGGACAGTCAGGCAGCCATTAAAGCGCTTCAATCACACCTTCTCACGTCGAAAGTAGTCCAGAGCTGTCTCTCATCTCTTAACGAGATGACAGATCAGTTCAACATCCATATCATATGGGTGCCAGGACATTTCGTTAGTACGGGGAACATGAAAGCCGATGAACTGGCTCGACGTGGTACAACGGACCACATTTCAAACAGCAAAAAGGATATTGAAATTCCTCTTGCGGTATGTAAACTGCTGCTTCAGGAGGAAGCCAGTAAGTTGACGAATGACAGATGGTCAAATAGTACCTCATGCGTAATAACTCGGCAAATCTGGCCAAAGTTGAACTTGGCGAGATCCAAACAGCTGATCTCACTTCAGCGGAGTCAGATCAGTGTGGTTGTTGGAGTGATTACGGGGCACTGTCTCATAGGCAGACATGCAAGTAGACTTGGTTTCTTCTCACATGACTACTGTCGTAGTTGCGAAGACGAAGAGGAGGAAGAGACAGTACTTCATCTTCTTTGCACCTGTCCTCGTCTGGCACGAAACAGACTGAATTTTCTAGGGGCACACCTGTTCAACGACCTGGCGGAGCTCAGCGAGAAGGACGTCAGGAGTATCCAGCGCTTCATAGCAAGCTCAAAGTGGTTTCAATGAGTTGGAGGAAAAATTTTTAATTTGTGGTATGGCTACGGACCTTTTTGTGTCTATGCCTGGTCCTGGTGGACCGCCACCCAAACCTAACCTAACCTAACCTAGGTATTCAACTATTTGTGTTTGCAAGACTCTTTCAAATACCTTGGATAGCCCAGGCAGCAAACTAATAGGGCGAAAGTCTGATAAATTAGTACATTTTTCCTTTTTTGGAATAGGTATTATTTTAGAATGTTTCCAAATCAAAGGAAATGTTGAAGTCATAATTAAACTATTAAAGCCATGCAGGAGATAGCAATCAATATAGGGAAATATCATTTTAACGAACTTAATCGGAATTCCATCAGTCCCCGTTGCATCTGATTTAACCGATTCTAGAGCTTGGTGCAGATCAACTATGTCAATGTTCTTAAAGCTGAAGTCGCCTTCAAAAAGTGGAATCTGCGTTGAATAATCCACAAAACCAACCCCTGAAGAGTGGGAGCTGAAATAACTGTTTAAGTCATCAACAGAAAACGGACAGTTGTTAAAACTACCAGGATCCTTAAAGGAGTTAATCGATTTCAAATTTCCCCAAAAAGTTTTAGAAGGTAATGACGGATTCAAGACGTTTGAATAATATTTTAGTTTGGCTTTAGATTTTGCTACGTTAATTTTATTCCTGATAATTCTAAATTCCTGAAATAATCTATTATCTCTAGTGCGTTTCCAACGTTGAAAAATAAAATTCCTAAGTTTAATCATATTTATAATTTCAACATTGAGCCACGGAGGCTTGGAAGGTTTAAGACTTAAAGTTTTAAGTGGAACATGTTGTTCAAATAACTGTAATATATTAGAGCATAAATATTGAATTTTTTCATCAGGTTGTATAATTGAAAATACTCTATTCCAATCAAGACTGCAGCAGGACTCAGTCAATTTAGGTATATCAATATCTTTGAAACTACGGAAACGTATTATAGGGGTTGATTTGCAAAAACTGACTTTATAGGAGAAATAAATTAGATCATGATCTGTGAACCCAACCGAGATTTGACTAAGAAATTCAATTTTGTCAGTATTTGTAATAATCAAATCTAAAAGTGAGGATGCATTGTTCAAAAAGTACGTTGGCTCACTGTTAATGGTCTTACAACCAAATTTATTCAACAAACGTAGAAATTTCGTTGGTTTCCGTGATGCTTTATTAAGATCGCAATTAAAATCACCACATAAAATGATGTCGGTATAATCCAGAGAATAATTGGTAAAAATTTCTCCTAAATCATCACAGAATTGCTTCCCGGGCGGCTTATAGACCACCGCCAATAACACTTTATGGAGTTCCAACCTTATTTCGACTAGAATTATTTCAATATTAGGAATACAAAGCTTGTGTATCAATGTAAAGTTAATTGTCTTCTTTAAATAAATGCATACACCTCCACCACGTTTTCTATTATTAAAAGTACGATCATTTCTTATAACACTATATCCAGATATATTGATAGTCGAATCTGGAATGCTATCTAAAATTATGTTTTAATCCGAAACTCTAAACTATCGTTAATAGTTTCAATTCTGCTGCACGTGTCCGTCACACACTATATTTTTTAAACATAATCAGGAAATATAACGTTAAGTTTCTAACTGTACTCCAATATTATACCGGAGATAATCTAGATTATTTGGCAATTGAAATAGAACGTTTGCAGAACATCAACGGCTGCGTGATTCACAGAAACCTCAACGGATAACATTATAAAAGCCATATTGTCATATTTCACACAACCTCATCCAAAAATAATTGTTGGGTTACATTTCCTTGTGTTCATTGGAAACGTCAAAATTCTTCGTTCAAACTTAATAATATCGTTTCCAACCCAATTGTCACATTTCATGATAAATGGTTAAAGAATAGGTAAGGTTAATGCTACTTGGCCATATCTCAAAACTTTAACTAAACATCATTTTAGAATTACACTTTCAATGCACCTGTTAAATATCATAATAATTTGATGAGAAATATTCAAGCTCCATCATATTTGGCCATATTCCAAAACATTATGTAAAAATCATTTAAAAATCCTATTTCCAACCCACATGTCGAATTTCATCATAATCGGTTAAGGGTTAGGCAAGTTCTATCATTCTTGGCCATATTCCAGAACTGCATCTAAAAATCATTTAAGAATCCCATTTCCAACGTACATGTCAATTTTCATCACAATCGGTTCAGGAATAGGCAAGTTTCTATTATTTGCCCACACGATTGTTTTTGAATGAAATGCCATGATGCCATGAAAAATTGGTATATTATACTTACAACTACTAACATAACAAATAATTATATTTTCTCTGTTTTTGTTTATAAAATGTAAATCTATTTACAAATGTCATTTTGGATAGTGAGATTATAAAATATACCAAATCTAGACCTGCCTCCCATTTAGATTTGCAGTTTTTAGGGTTTTTTATTTTATTTAAGTAAATTTAATTCAAGCTGCTGACAAGCTGAAAGAAATGTATAATAAACCTTTAATAACATGAATGTTTTGCGCGTTTTGCCACCGATAGCGATCAAATAAAATTCTCTAACTGAAATTGCAAATTAAACTTATGTATGAGCCAAGTCTTGTTACAAAAACAATTTTAAATTAAAATAATTCAAAAGTAACATTTCATTTTCAAAATTGAATTATTCATTTATGTTTATTGTTATTGTTTTGTTACAATTACTATTAATTCTCTATTAAATATTTTTGGCATTAGCACAAATAATTGAGAGTAAAACACAAATTACGCCCACTTCGTCACGACAAAATTTCAAAAAAGATGGATATTGTGATGTTTTAGTTCTCTTCGTCACGAGTAATGCGCATGATCACAATCAGTTTTGTTTATGTATTCATACCAATTTTACCATATAAACAATAATTGGCACAAGCTCGTGCCAATTTTTCTTCGTCGTGGCGAGTGGAGACCGGCCTTAAGATTACGATGGAGTTCGTACTTTTATTTTAGCTTCATTGCATTCTTCATACGTTTATTATACTGAATATTCGTTCTTCGAAATACTATGCTTTATGATTAAGATTTTGAAATACATGAGTCGAAAACATTCAAATTGATCACGTAGCGAATACGAATAATCATTAGCTATTCAAAAGTTTTTGAATTTTGTATTTTCTCAATTTCGTTATATGTATGTACATCTACTCGTGAATTTTTGAATATGTGGTTTGGTTATTCATTCTGAATAGAATTTAAATTTGATCTCGGCTCCTAAAAAAGCTAGTTTAAAATGTGGTGCTCCTCAAGGTTCCTGATTTTAGGTCCTGTTCTTTTTTTAATTTATACAATATTAATGACATTTTTACCTTAAACTTATTTGGTAAACTTCAATTATTTGCTGACGATATAGCCATTACTTATGGCTGTAACAACTATATTGAACTTAAAGATCATATGGAATCTGATCTGCAGAAAATCGCTGATTAGCTATATAACAGCAAGTTGAAGCTTAACTCTTCCAAATCTTGCTTCATCAGTTTCTACTTACAAAGGAAACCGGTAACTGTTTTTAATGAAGTTAGGGGACAAAATTTGGCCATAAAGAGAACTGAAAATACCTAATTTTTAGGTCTAAAACTAATTACTCAGCTTTCTTGGACTGATCACATTAATAATACACTACTCCAAAAAATTAAAGGAACACTAATTTTTTTCAATTTTTTTAGTGTTTTTTGAAGAGCTGTATCTTAGTAAAATACGGTCGTACTGAGTTGAAAAGAAAAGCATTTTAAAGCTTCAAATCTCTAGTTTTGAGACTTTTGAACGGACAATTTTTGTGAGCTACGAAGAAAACAATTTCCCATTTCCATCGTGCATACCAAATTCCATCAAAATCAGTTAAGAAATGGCCAAGTTCCATCCTAGTTGGCCATATTCCAGAACTTTATCCAAAAATCAGTTTAGAATCCCATTTCTATCGTACATACCAAATTTAATCAAAATCGGTTAAGAAATGGCCAAGTTCCATCCCAGTTGGCCATATTCCAGAACTTTATCGAAAAATCAGTTTAGAATCCCATTTCCATCGTGTGTACCAAATTTCATCAAAATCGGTAAAGAAATGGCCAAGTTCCATCCTAGTTAGCCATATTCCAGAACTTTATCCAGAAATCAGTTTAGAATCCCATTTCCATCGTACATGCTAACTTTCATCGAAATCGGATAAGAAATGGCCAAGTTCCATCCTAGTTGGCCATATTCCAGAACTTTATCGAGAAATCAGTTTAGAATCCCATTTCCATCCACCATACCAAATTTCATCAAAATCGGTTAAGAAATGGCCAAGTTCCTTCCCAGTTGGCCATTTTCCAGAATTTCATCCAAAAATCAGTTTAGAATCCCATTTCCATCGCGCATACCAAATTTCATCAAAATCGGATAAGAAATGGCCAAGTTCCTTCTTAGTTGGCCATTTTCCAGAACTATATCCAAAAATCAGTTTAGAATCCCATTTCCATCGCCCATACCAAATTTAACTAAAATCGGATGAGCAATAGCCAAGTTCCATCCTAGTTGGCCATATTCCATAATTTTATCCAAAAATCACTTTAGAATCCCATTTCCATTGTACATGCTGAATTTCATCAAAATCGGATAAGAAATGGCCAAGTTCCATCCTAGTTGGCCATATTCCAGAAATTTATCCAAAAATCAGTTTAGAATCCCATTTCCATCGCCCATACCAAATTTCACTAAAATCGGATGAGCAATAGCCAAGTCCATCCTAGTTGGCCATATTCCAGAACTTTATCCAAAAATCATTTTAGAATCCCATTTCCATCGTGCATACCAAATTTCATCAAAATCGGTTAATAAATGGCCAAGTTCCTTCCTAGTTGGCCATTTTCCAGAACTTCATCCACTAATCGTTTTAGAATCCCATTTCAATAACGCATACCAAATTTCACTGAAATCGGATAAGAAATGGCCAAGTTCCATAATAATTGGTCATATTGCAGAACTTTATTTAATTTTCTATCGTCTCTTATCGGCGAGTATTACAAAAAAAAATCGTACGATCGTTAAGGGTTAACAAATAACAAGTAACTAACGCAAAATGTAAAAAAAGTCGTTTTTTTATTTTGATGAATACTTGTTCCTGTAATTGTTTTGTAAAACTTTGATCAATCTGTCCGAAAAAACGGTTGGATGGATCAATTTGAAAATAATACAGGGCTATTAGGAGTACATTAAACTGTAAAATGACCTGGCAACATTAGTATTTTCATCAATATTTGTAATGTAACGGTAGATTTACTAAGACAACCTAAAAAGTCGTTTTTTTTTACTTTTTTCAAATCAGTATTGAGTGTGAAAAAAAAATTTGTTCTCAACTAATCATTAAAGGGTCTTGTAGGAAATTTACTGAAGTTTTTAAGGCTGTCCTAAAGTTTACTGTGCAATCATTGGTTGCTGAGATATCGATGATCAAAGGCAAAAGGATCTTTTTTGATTCAAAGTCAGATATCTCAGCAAAAAGTTGACATAGAGAGACCAGAATGAAATTAAATTTACGCCTAATTAACAGGCTAACCGACCTATGCATTGGTTTAACTTAAAAAAAATTTCCCGAGCCCATGGCACCTTACAAAAAAAAAAAAATTCGAATGTTTTTTCTTCGCGCTCTTTCTTATGATTGCGTGATAACGGTAGCTCACAAAAATTTTCCGTTCAAAAGTCTCAAAACTAGAGATTTGAAGCTTTAAAATGCTTTTCTTTTCAACTCTGTACGACCGTAGTTTACTAAGATACAGCTCTTCAAAAAACACTAAAAAAATTTAAAAAAATTAGTGTTCCTTTAATTTTTTGGAGTAGTGTATTAAGAACAAAATCTCCCCATATATTAGAGTGTTGAAAAGAACAGCCCGTTACATCCCAAGAGAATTATGTTACAATCTGTATTATAGTTACATTCATGCTCAATTGATATATGTACTTAACTTAAGTTGAATGAATCTGATAAACATCAATCGATGTCTCTATTTAAATCCACAGTTAAAAAACAACTGTATACAAGAAATTTATGAAAGAATACGATTTATCCCACAACTAGATTAAGATGAGAAAAGTATGTTCTGTTCTCTTCTAAATACCATTTCTAATTACTTTTTCCTTAGCTAATAATTTTCTTTTTTTTTTTTTTATAACACTTGCTATATTTTGTGAATACATACTATTTGTGAAAACTAATTATTAATGAAAAATTAGTATCTTGATATTTCCCTGTATAGAAATTTCTTTTTGGAAAATAATAAAAAAATAAAAAAATACCAATGGGATAAAAACCATATAATCCTGCTTATTAGTCGGTTTCGTTGAATGATTGTTCGTAAATACTAATATACTTTCACGTGTTAATTTGTAAAACACATTAAAAATGGTCTAAGGTAAGGACCGGTTGCATATTAGAAATTACAAGAATTAATTAATTAACATTCAAAATTAAAGTAATATTTATTTTCTTTACTTACAAGAACGTTGTGTCTTATGTCATATAAATAACAGACGACATCTGTAAGCGTTCATTATTACTCGTTTGGATTAATTTGCATTATAATTTTTATTTCTTGCATCAGTATCATTGACATCCATAATGGTTTACAATATTCCGTTGAACTTTCTATATTCATTAAATCAATTCTTTATGCAGGTCACTAATTATTTGATTATTTATTTACATAATCGACTTTACTAGATTATGCAAATAATCATAAACGAAGGAGTTTTTATTTAGGCGCTTATTTCAAAAAATTAGCCTAAGAATAGTGTGAAAAGCGAAGCCCAATATGTTCTGAAAATCTTCGATCACGAGGGATTATATTATACCAATCGAATTTTGAAGAAGACTTCACGTTCCCCAATCGCGGTATTAACGTAGTTAATAAATTTACTAATCAATATACATATTATTGGTAATATGGTTTAAAGCCGAAATAAATCAATATTTATGCGGTAATACTTTAAAAGCAAAATCGAATAATATATTTGGGCCACTGATAACACCCAACAAATGTTCAACAGCCGTTTCCGCAATAAATAAATCCGGTGATGATAAATAAGCAAAAAATTTGTATTGTGCAAATTAAATCAGTAAATTATATAAAGCTACAATAGACGCGCCATTGTACCGAAAATCAAATATTTTTTTGAACTTATCCATCCAGCTTTTATATAAATTCTATTATGTTTTAATGATTATCTGTTTTCTTTGTCACGTAACGTTATAAGTATGTACAGAAGATATTTGCTTTTGTTAAGAAAATTGCGCTGTCCATTCGCAAACACCTACAAACACACATCAATACTCAGAATACGAAAATGAAATCTGTGACTTTCCAATTTTTCCAATTGAATAACATTTTTGTTGTTTGTTTTGTTTTCGATTTTCTAATGTTATATATACAAAACATACATAATAGATTTAGGTGTAAGTGGAGAATAAATAGAGCAAAATTATTAATTAAATCATGTTTAGGAAATTTATTTAAAATGTCTCGTGAATTTGAAACGACATAAAAGAATAAAATATTTTTGAACTTTGAACTTGTTTTCGAGCTTCACTTATATAAGATGATTCCACAGAACTTAATTAATAAAAGTTATCGGTAAATATCTCGTAAAATGATTCTATTATAAGAAAAAAGTAATTAACGCCAAAGTACTAGTGGGATGCATTTAGATAAACTAATATTTTAGTTGGGTAAGTGTCATGTAGTATATTAAAAAAAACTCCAAATTTTGTACTAAAACTCAATATTGCACTAAATTTAAATCACAATATCAACAACAACTGATCAGCATTTACCAAGTTCAAGAGTTTAATTAATCGTCCATTCTTGAAAACTGGTGTGGACTACACAGGTCCCCTCTCAAATCGTCTGGCTAAAGGTGTGGGACAAAAAAGGTTCAAGGCATGAATACATATGCTTATTTGTGTGTTTAAGTACGAAAGCGGTTCACTTAGAAGTGGTTGGCGACCTTTCTAGTGATGCATTTTTGGTCGCCCTAAAAGATTTGCGGCACGGCGTGAAGTTTGTTCCGAATTGCTTAGCAACAACGGCATCAACGTTCTCGGGTTTGATTTTAAGTTGTAACATAAGTTCAACTGATTCTTAGTTCCCGACCAATGTGTGCCATAAATGATACTAAGGTCATTCCATTACTTTATCGCTTCGTGGGCGATATTTATTTGTAAAAATAGAAACACAAAGTTTTAGGGTCACGGGCGGCCACACAATTTACAATTCCTATATGGCCACATTTATTCACTTCTTCACAGTAATATATACAGCTCGTTGTGGTTAAAATCCACCACCACAATTACACTCAATTAGGGTTAATTGAGTTTATCTATAACTAATTATTATTTATTATTATTAACACCCCGTAATTTAATACGCCATGAAATTTAAAGAAAATTAGTTAATTATTTTATTTTATTTTTTTGTCACTTTATATTCATGAAAATGATGCAATACGCACGAGTATATTTTTGTCACGGTGAATAAAATTGTCAAGATGAATTATTTTGTGCAATGTGCTGAACTGTGATAAGTTGCACTAAATTATAATAGTAGCTTTCCAATCTACCACCGCGAGTACTTATAAGTGCGAAAATATGTCTCGGTTAAATGTTCGATTCGAACATACACTACTCCAAAAAATTAAAGGAACACTAATTTTTTTCGATTTTTTTAGTGTTTTTTGAAGAGCTGTATCTTAGTAAAATACGGTCGTACAGAGATGAAAAGAAAAGCATTTTAAAGCTTCAAATCTCTAGTTTTGAGACTTTTAAGCGGAAAATTTTTGTGAGATACCGTTATCACGCAATCATAAGAAAGAGCGCGAAGAAAAAAAATTCGATTTTTTTTTTTTATTTGTAAGGTGCCATGGGCTCGGGAATTTTTTTTTAAGTTAAACCAATGCATAGGTCGGTTAGCCTGTTAATTAGGCGTAAATTTAATTTCATTCTGGTCTCTCTACGTCAACTTTTTGCTGAGATATCTGACTTTGAATCAAAAAAGATCCTTTTGCCTTTGATCATCGATATCTCAGCAACCAATGATTGCACAATAAACTTCAGTAAATTTCCTACAACACCCTTGAATGATTAGTTGAGAAAAAATTGTTTTATCACCCTCAATACTGATTTGAAAAAAGTACAAAAAAACGACTTTTTAGGTTGGCTTAGTAAATCTACCGTTACTTTACAAATATTGATGAAAAGACTAATGTTGCCAGGTCATTTTACAGTTTAATGTACTCATAATAGCCCTGTATTATTTTCAAATTGATCCATCCAACCGTTTTTTCGGACAGATTGATCAAAGTTTTACAAAACAATTAAAGGAACAAGTATTCATCAAAATAAAAAACCGACTTTTTTCACATTTTGCGTTAGTTACTTGTTAACCTTTAACGATCCTAAACGAATTAAGAAATAGCCAAGTTCCATTCCAGTTGGCCATATTCCAGAGCTTTATCCAAAAATAATTTTAGAATCCCATTTCCTATGCACTATGCAAATTCCATCAAAATCGGTTAAGAAATGGCCAATTTCCATCCTAGTTGGCCATATTCCAGAACTTTATCCAAAAATCAGTTTAGAATCCCATTTCCATCGTACATACCAAATTTCATCAAAATCGGTTAAGAAATGGCCAAGTTCCATCCTAGTTGGCCATATTCCAGAACTTTATCCAATAATCATTTTAGAACCCCATTTCCATCGCTCATACCAAATTTCACTAAAATCGGATAAGCAATACCCAAGTTCCATCCTAGTTGGCCATATTCCAGAACTTTATCCAAAAATCACTTGAGAATCCCATTTCCATCGTACATGCTGAATTTCATCAAGATCGGATAAGAAATGGCCAAGTTCCATCCTAGTTGGACATATTCCAGAACTTTATCCAAAAATCATTTTAGAATCCCATTTCCATCGCGCATACCAAATTTTATCAAAATCGGTTAATAAATGGTCAAGTTCCATCCTAGTTGGACATATTCCAGAATTTCATCCACGAATCTTTTTAGAATCCCATTTCAATAACGTATACCAAATCTCACTAAAATCGGATGAGAAATGGCGATGTTCCATAATAATTGGTCATATTGCAGAACTTTATTTAATTTTCTATTGTCTCTTATCGGCGAGTATTACAAAAGAAAAACCGTACGATCGTTAAGGGTTAACAAGTAACTAACGCAAAATGTGAAAAAAGTCGTTTTTTTATTTTGATGATCATTTGTTCCTTTAATTGTTTTGTAAAACTTTGATCAATCTGTCCGAAAAAACGGTTGGATGGATCAATTTGAAAATAATACAGGGCTATTAGGAGTACATTAAACTGTAAAATGACCTGGCAACATTAGTCTTTTCATCAATATTTGTAAAGTAACGGTAGATTTATTAAGACAACCTAAAAAGTCGTTTTTTTGTACTTTTTTCAAATCAGTATTGAGGGTGAAAAAAAATTTGTTCTCCACTAATCATTAAAGGTTGTTGTAGGAAATTTACTGAAGTTTTTAAGGCTGCCCTATAGTTTACTGTGCAATCATTGGTTGCTGAGATATCGATGATCAAAGGCAAAAGGATCTTTTTTGATTCAAAGTCAGATATCTCAGCAAAAAGTTGACGTAGAGAGACCAGAATGAAATTAAATTTACGCCTAATTAACAGGCTAACCGACCTATGCATTGGTTTAACTTAAAAAAAAATTCCCGAGCCCATGGCACCTTACAAATAAAAAAAAAAATTCGAATTTTTTTTCTTCGCGCTCTTTCTTATGATTGCGTGATAACGGTATCTCACAAAAATTTTCCGCTTAAAAGTCTCAAAACTAGAGATTTGAAGCTTTAAAATGCTTTTCTTTTCATCTCTGTACGACCGTATTTTACTAAGATACAGCTCTTCAAAAAACACTAAAAAAATTGAAAAAAATTAGTGTTCCTTTAATTTTTTGGAGTAGTGTATAAAATTAGTAAAATATAACCTCAACATTTTTAATTCACATATTAACAAAAAATATTGCAAATATGGATTAATTTTTTTAATTGTCAATCAAGGTTCATATCACATATGCATAGTGATTAAAATACAACACTTTAATTTAACACAAACGATTTTATTTCTTGAGCACAAAAATTATTACAACACAATTTATTAATGAAAATCACTTTTTATTATTTTCGCACAATTCCACTGATCTCTATTAATTTCTATGTCGCACTGAAACATTTTTTAAATCACTTTTTAATTCCTTTTTATTGTTCACACTATTTTTTGATTTTTTTATTTAATTTTTGTCGTTTACAAAATACTAATATTCCAATTCTAACTCGTTCGCTCCTTATATACTATAATCAAAACTTCTACAAATTTCATGATTGTTCTGGTAAGAACAGTTTAGAAACATTTAGAACTGTTTTATCTTGGAAAATACCATTTATTACAGTACAACTTTTCGCTATCAATTAACTTACTCTATTCTATGCTAGGTGTCACCGTAATGCTACGCCTCACCTAAGCCTGTTCGCCCCGAACAGTACCCAAATCACCTCCTCTGTTTAGCGCCAACCCCTCTAGATGCACCACCTTCGGTTTACTTCGATGACCCTTCTGAATCCGATAAACCACGTGCGTCGTTCATCCTGGTGATGGCAGTGTAAGGTCTATCCCATGATAGTTGCAGCTTCGGTGATAATCCCTTATTTCGGTGCGGGTTGTGAAGCCATACCAATTGCCCTTCCTAGCCTTGGTTATTTGCTCTCACTTGACATCCGTATTTTTCCCCGTATAAATTGATGAATCTTTTTAAATTCTTCTTTCAGCCGGTCTACGTAATCTTTTTCAATAAATCCGCTGATGGAACAGCCCCAAACTTTAAATCTCTAGATAATCAAAAATTATCTCCAAATATGATTTTACCTGATGACATTCCGGTCGTGTCATGTATTGCTGATCGATAGGCCATCAGGAACATCGGTATACGTCGATCCCAGTTGCGTTGGACTGTGGATGCAAAGGCGGTGTCCTCGTTTTATTTATACCGAGTATCTGGCATATTTCTTGAAATAACACAGATTCAAAATTCCTTCTTTGATCGGTATGAATCTCCATCGGCACTCCAAATCTGCTAATCCAGTTGTTCGGAAATGGCCCCACTACATCCATTGCAATTCTCTCGAATGGTGCTCCTACGTTATATTGTTTCATAGTTCCACGACTTTTACATGCGAGTCCATTAACCGCCGCACATCGGACACATTTATTTATTTATTTCTTTATTAACCAACAGCAAGTACATGCAAAAATGGCTTACATTATTAAAAATATTATAAAAAGTTAAACAAATTTATACAATACAAGATAAGGTTATAACCACATCAATAGATCTAACATTTAAAACAAAAGTCTAGCGATTCGTTTTTTAAACTCATCTCTGGAAATATTGAAATCGAAACAATCCGCTACAGCGTTGAGGTCTCGTTGAATACGCGCTATAGGGCCATGGAAACTGTAGTTGCTACTTGCAGTCGGAATATGAAGAAGTTCCCGGGGGCGTAAGCTGCGCTGAGGAGCATAAATATTAAAGCATGAAAGAATATCGGAGCAGTCTATTTTACCACAAATGATGTCCCGTGCAAATGTGGCACTTGCGCATGTACGTCTAGCACTTAAAGATTGGAGATCCAGAAAACGGCATCGGTCTACATATGGTGATAGACTGAAATTATTGTCCCGTTCGAGAGACGGTAATTTTCTGAGAACAAATAACAAAAACTGTTTCTGTACACTTTCAATTCTGTTTGAATGAGACTGGTAGAATGGGGACCATATGACAGTCGCGTATTCAATCTGTGAACGAACAAAAGAAGTGTACAGTGATTTGAAAGTTAATGTGTCGTGAAACTCCTTCGAATATCTTTTAATAAACCCCAACATCGAAAAGGCTTTGTTAACAACCGCATCGATGTGTGAGTTAAACGTTAAATCCGAGCTAAAGATAACGCCCAAATCAGTTATCATATTAACTCTCGTCAAACTAATGTCATTTAGAAAGTAGTCAAAAACTACTGGAGACTTGGACCTGGAATAGGTGATCACGTGACACTTATCTACATTCAGAAACATAAGGTTAGTAACACACCAACCGCAAAATGTGTTCAGGTCCCGCTGAAATTGATCGCGATCTAATTCACATGATATGTTTGCATATATTTTCATGTCGTCAGCAAATAGAATACATTCTGCGAATTTGAAGCAATCCACAACATTGTTAACGAACAATAAGAATAATAGTGGACCCAGGTGACTACCCTGAGGCACCCCAGATGTCGCAATAAAACATTCTGAGAACGTATCGTTAATCTTGACAAACATTTTGCGTTCCGATAAATAAGACTTAATCCAATATATGGGAATAATGTCGCAATTAAGTTCACTGAGCTTATTTCCTAATATCCTGTGATTAAGTTTATCGAAAGCTTTAGCGAAGTCGGTATAAACTACATCGACTTGAACTTTCGAGGCAACAGAATTAATTAAATTATTTTGAAAGACCGTTAAATTAGTGACCGTTGAGCGGCCAGGAAAAAATCCATGCTGACGTGTGCTAATATGTTGCTTGGAGTGGAAGTAGATCACTTTGTTAACCATTGACTCGAATACTTTAGGAATGCAAGATAGTATTGCAATTCCACGATAATTTGTTACTTCACTGCGGGGGACGCTTTTGTGGATCGGTATGATACTTGATATCTTCCAGAGATCAGGAAATTTGCCTTGGTTGAGGCTCAGATTAAATAGATGACATAAAGGAGCGGCAAAACCTACTGCACACAGCTTCAATAGCGACACTGGTAAACCATCTGGTCCAGGACCCTTAGAAACGTCCAAGTTCCTCAAAGCGCTCATCACGTCAAGTTCTGAAAAAACAATTTTTAAATTATTGCAGTTAGCTAATATAGGAGAGAGCGAGCTATCCTTAACAAAAACACTGCTAAAATATTTAGCGAAGAAACCGCAGATTGCCTCTGGGTTATCTGATTTTTGACCATGGAATTCTAAAAATGACGGCAAGCCGTTATTATGGTTCTTAATTTTGACAAATCTCCAGAAATTCTTCGGATTACATCGCAAATCGTCTTCAATATCAATTATGTAATTGTTATACAGGAATCGGTTGAGATAGCAAAACTGTTTGCGCAGAGACTTAAACTGGATATAGTCATGGGCCAACCCTGTACGCCTATACTTCCTGTGACTTTTATTACGCAAGACTTCTAGCTGCTTGAGTTCCTTAGTAAACCATGGGACGTTCCGGGTATGAGACTTATTCATTAATTTTTTAGGAACAAATTTTTTAAAAGCAACCTTCAATAATTCATTGAAGGTATCTAATGAACTGTTGAAGTCAATGCTTGATAGAGAATCAGCCCAATCCACTTCAGTTAAAAAATTATTTAGTGAGCTGTGGTCGGCATGCGAATAATCAAATACGGTACAATTTTTAGTGAAGTTCAAATTATTAGAAGTTTTGTAGAACAACTGAAATGAAACCGGGGTATGATAAACACTCGAAGATCCGGCAAAGTCGTCGCATGATTCTAGTTTAAAAGACCTATTATTAGTGTAGAAAACCAAATCCAGATAAGTGCCGTGGCTGTTTGGTACACTGTTTATTTGTGAAGTACCCATGTTTGCCATAAAATCACAGATTAAGGCTGAAGAATCATTCGTATTAGCAGGAATGAACATATTGTCAACCATCATCCAAATTAGATCTGGAAAATTGAAATCGCCGAAAATAACAAAGTCAGTGTTATCCGAAATAAAAGGTAATAAATTACATGAGATCTTGTCAATAAAATCATGACAAAAAGGCGCGGATGGCTCTAGAGGGAAGTAGACTGTGCTAATTATTATGTAAAATGTACCTAGTTTGAGTTTAACAGCCATGAACTCAATGACTGGATCGGAAAATAAAAATTCACAAGAATAAATTTTCCGAATTGCAATAAGCACACCACCACCTTTCCGTTTTGTACTAATGTTATACCGATCGCGACGGAAAACGCAAAAGGCACCATTATATCACCGACTGTCTACATCCTGCCCAGTGGAATCGTTGACGTATCTTGGCTAGTGTTTTATTAATTCTTAGATGGCCCCCACATACTCCTCCGTGATACTCTATCAAGGTTTCTGCAATCCGGCTCTTCGGTAGCACCAGCAACAATTGTTTCACTTTGCCATCCGTGCTTTCCTACATTTTTTAAACTCCCATACACTATTCGGAGGCTATCATATTGAGTCTAATAGCTCTTGACAATCAGTGCCGGCTCGAGACTTCTGAGCACTCTGCGCGAAATTGTTTGAACCGCTCTTATTTTTTTAAACATTGCGATTTAGCAAAACGAGTCTATACTAAATTTTTCATGTTTAGTCGCAATTATGTTATGTTAACCTCAGTTTTACTATATATAATCGTACAACGTATTTTATTGTACTCCTATAAAGTACGAGTTACTGTAGCTGATCGTTTTTAGCTAAAGTCGTTTTGACAAACCGCAGTGTTTCTGCGGTGTTCTGAATTTTGACGAGGGGTATTTGAATTTCTGTGTAATATACAAATCTGGCCTGGCTTTAATGAGTTGCAATAATCGAGTTTATACTGTAGTTGGTTCTTCTCGTATCGCATAGTGTCCCAAACTGAGCGATCAATGCACAGAAGCAGGTGTTCAAATTATCGTTAGAATACTATTTTATAGCAAATTGGTTTAAAGGAGAGATTAAAATAGAATTGATGAAGGCATTGCAAGTTTAGCTTAAATTCAAAATTTTAAAATTATGGGTTAATCGAAAATTTTACTTATTTACAATACTTTATGGTGTATACTTTATATTCGAAATATTATTCCGCAATGAAGATTCTCGAAAATTCGGTTTAGTTGGTGACAATGACTCTCTTCTATACGTAAAAATGCTAACAACCGAAAAAATTTGTTTTTATCAAGCTTATCCGAAAAAAAACCTTAAATTATCGTTGCCTTAACGATTATTATCGAAATTTCAATTCCTATTTTAAGATTAAGAGTGAACTCTACAATTTTAATTTGTTTCGTACCTCGCGGAACTTACATATCATATCAAATATTATACCTGTATAGGTGCAAATCCTTTCTTTTAGCAATGTTTGTGTGCTACTTCCAATTTTTTGAGGGCATGATTTTTTATTTACTTAGTGTGTTGCTAATCGTTTTTATTTTAACTGATTTGACATAATCAGTTAACCTTCCATGATCAAAGGCTAGAACAACAAATTTTGAAGATTATTGTTCAATATATGCCCCTAGGTATCTTACATAAATTCGTAGTCAAGAAATTAGGGATGGGGAAAAAATTCATTAAATTAGGGATGGGGAAAAGATTCATTAATGTCGTTTGTTGATTGTAACGTTTTTCCAGTATTTTATTTAATTTAAAAAAGTAAATTTAATACTCCTTTTGAAGACGATTACAAGCAATAAGAAATAAATTCAAAAATCTAAAAAAAATCAAATAAATGCTAGTCACAAAATTAGGGCCATTTTGGAGAATATCATCCACGTCGACGTTTTTGGTTCAGTATCTTTTATCCAATATAAAGGTCCTATCACTATATAAGAGGCTTGTCCATAAAGCATAATATTTTTTTTTTTTTTTTTTCGCTGGCGCTACATCCCATGGAGGGATTTGGCCGCTTCATTTTGAAGTTTCGTAATCATTTTGTTAAAGGATAATGAGTGATTAATTCATTGATCCTACCCGTAACCTGCCGTGATTTTTTCATCACCCGCCGGGAATCGAACCCGGGACCTCCGGAGCGTAAAGCAAGCATGCTAACCACTGTGCCACCGGGGCGGCAAGCATAATATTCCCTTCCTATATGTTGTGGCCAGATTACCATATTCAATTGTTTACCCGTTGTCCCCTTTTCAATCAACATAGGGTGGTTAAAAGCATGAAAAAGTTCTAAAACCCAGAACATTTCGACTTAAAAACCAGTTATCGAAATATGTTATGTATTTGATTAAAAATTAATTGCTGTATAAAATTGGTTTGGTGGCGACGATCATCCACTTGTCACAAAACAGATGTGTGGTGAAATCTCTCCTAGAAAAGTTTCAAACCTGCTACCTTGATTCATCATTTGGATAAGTTGCAACTAATTCATTGATCTTCAAATATGCTGGTTAGGTCAGATGATAAATTTCAATGAAATTGATGTATAATCGCAGAAGTTCCATTTGGGGCAAGGGTGGAATTTCTTAAATAAAACATGGCCAGAATTCAACAAATATTGGGGACATTACGAATGATGCTTTGGTATTTAAGTACGATACAAACCATAAATCAAAAATTAGGCCAATAAACTTTTTTTCGTATAGCATTTCTATATGCCCAGCACGAAATGGAACATGGACGTTAGTCAACGGATTTTAGTGAAATGTTATATCTAAATTATTAAGCTTATTCTAAAAATAGTTCCCAATATAAAATTAAATTATTTACACTACGGAGAATTCCTTCGGATTTCTTAACTAACCCATGGCTCAAATTCAAGAATTATTGCGGAACACTGTCAATGATGTTTTGATCGATTAAAAATTAAATTCGCTATAATTTATTTTTACATACTTCCGGCTATCTTCTCAGTTTCCAGCATCGAATGGAGCAACCAAATTTGTTGATGGATTTTAGTCTGAAGGGTTTTGTAGATTATATAAGTAGTATCTACTATAAAACATATTATTTCATGGCCTGAAGAATTTTTCAGCTAGAAGGTTGGCCAGAGATCAGAATTTTTGAAATAAACCAGCCGGCAAGAAATATTTTGAAACACTACTCGTAATACTATAAATCAAAAATTAGAATTGAACGTATTGGTTTTGCATATGCAGCCAAATGGAACACACAAATTTGTTTGTCGATGTACATATTTTAGTGAAATTTTATATTTGAGACGTTAAGCCGATTCTATAAATATTTCTAATCTAAAATAGATTAATCACGTTTTAAAGAATTTTTGGACCATATCATTTGTGCTGGGTTCGGTTTCTTAAATATAATATTTAAATTGTGTTGAATTATTTTTGTCGTTTCTCCGGAAATTTGCATTGCATTGAAAGACCAGAACATGTCCGGAGAAACTAAGACGCCCGGTCACGATAAACCAGTATGATCTTTTGCAAATCAAATTCTTGCTCTAACATAATGTTTTCCACTGTTAAGGTTCTCTTCGAGATATTATACCATGAAAATTGCTCTCTACCAGTCTTCTACGAATTGCCAGCATACTAATTTTAAGACGTAACTCTTTCTTAACACCAACAGTTGTTTCTAAAGGGTTCATCTTAACGATTTTTGATATGACACGATCAGCCTGTGGCGCTGTTTTATGCTTAATACTCCACTTACCCTGCAATTTTCCTCCTTTATAGCATTTGCAAACAAATTAGTGTTCATAAGTCTAATATTAAATAACATGTTCTTTAACATGTTTTTGACATTGTAATGTTTCCAAATTAGGTTGTACTATTTGTACTGAAAATTTTCACGACGACTTAAAGAATTTCTATGTTTTGGCCTAAATTTACGATCAGGAGATAAATTGAGGGCGTACATTAATCTGTATTTATTAGAAATTATCAAGCACTAATTTTTATTTGTACTATTGGTGATGACTAACTCATTTATTTAAATGATTTTCATACTAATTCTGAATACAAATAGTTAAATTAGTGGCAAAATTAAATATAAATTATAAAAAAATGTATAAGATTGACGCCGAAGACAAATACTAATCTGCATTTGGGCTCAAAAATTAGCGCCCTTGACAATTTGGCGGCCTGCGCGGTAGCGCAGTTCGTACACACCTCGAGCCGGCCCTGTTGTCAATATTAGTTCTGTCCGCGATCTCACTCTAAGTGGGCGGGTATTCCTTTTCCTTCCTCCCGTGTCATCTAGTTGCTCTTTCCTGATCATTTCGTCAGTCCAATCCTCTTCAGGCAGCACTTGCGTAAGCCTGACATAGATGATGCCTTCCTTTGCTTCAACGTGACCATAATGCTTGTATTCTAATTTATTTATTTATTTATTTATACTGAGAAAAGTCTACAAATTTGACTTGAATTTATAACATATTGAACATGGTAGAATAAAAATTAAATTAAACAAATAAAGAATAAAAATTGACCTAAAAATATTTTTAGGTTGGAGCAAAATGTTGCTTCAACCTACGTTTAAAGCTGTTTTTACTTAAGTAAAAGTCGAACAGATGGTCGATTTTATTAAAACTCTTCGACATCATGTTTACCGATTCATTGTCACCATAGTTTGTTCTGTGTTTATTCAGATGAAGGAACTCATGATCTCTTAAATTTCTACTCGGTGCCTTTATTTTAATTGATTCCAGTATGGATGGTGCATCGATTTGATCAAGTAAAATATTTCCAATAAACGAACACTTTAAAAGCTCTCATATATTTGCCAATGTTGTCATTTGATAGGTTTTGCATCCAGTAGCATATGATGGTAATCGCTTCAGGTTAACGTGGTGCGGTAAGTCATGGTCATAATCCCATCCGTCTTTAAACGTTATATACCGTATAAACTTTTTTTGGACACTCTCGATTTTTCTGATAGGTTCGCCGTAAAAATGACACCAGATGTTGACAGCGTATTCAAGTTGAGATCTCACGTAGGCATAACACAGGATCTTGATTGTCTCGAGGTCATGAATATCCCCAGTTCAACGCTTAATAAAACCAAGCTTGGAATTGGCTCTAGCAACGCATTGTTCAATATGCTTAGTAAAGCACATGTTTTCAACGAAAGTAACCCCTAGGTCTTTAATCTCGAATACTTTTTGTAAAAGTACGCCATTTATTTGATATTGTTGTGTAACAGGGACACAGGGTTAACTTTCCGATGGAACGATAAACTCTTACACTTGTTGATGTTGAGACTGAGGAGGTTAGACTCACACCATTTCGCTAGATTGTCGATGTCCTCTTGTAGCTTATGAGTATCGCCGATGTTTTCTACTGTTTTAAAGATTTTGAGATCATCTGCAAACATTAATACCTTAGAATGTTGTATTACTTCAGTAACGTCATTGATGAAAATTATGAAGATCCAAGGGCCAACATGAGAGCCTTGTGGTACTCCTGAAGTAGCTTGAATTGATTCTGATCTTCTATTACTAAGCTGAATATACTGAATACGATTACTCAAATATGATTTAAACCACGCAACAAACTGTTTAGAAAAACCGAATCTGTATAACTGTTCCAACGTTTTACAATGACTGATGGAGTCAAAGGCTTTGGCAAAGTCAGTATACACTACATCAACTTGCTTATACATTTCAATTTCTTTAATGGTGTTGCTGGTAAATTTAATAAGATTTGTTGATGTTGATCTTTTGGGTAGAAAACCATGCTGATGCTGTGAGATGAATCGAGGAACCAAAGATCTGAATGAGTTGCATACTACCAGTTCAAATAATTTGGGTATTGAAGATATTGATGTAATTCCTCTGTAACAAGAGACATCATTTCTTGCTCCTGATTTGAAAATTGGTGTTACTCTTGTTACTTACCATTTCTTTGGAAATACGGCTAGTTGTAATGATTGATTAAATAGATGACACAGAGGAGTTACCAACGATGTGAAATCTTTCAATAATGAAGCTGGAATGCCATCAGGACCACATCCATCTCCGAATACTTCTAAAGCTCGATGAATATCCTCGGTTTCAATCCTTGGTGTTAGTATGGTTACGTTGTTTTCACCATTGTTTGGATGTTCATACTTATCAATGTCTTCCGGTTTATAAACTGATTGAAAAAACTCCGCAAACATGTTTGATATAATCTGCGGGTCACAGGATTTACGTTCTTTGAATGTCATACACACTGGGTAACCATTAGTTTCACGTTTTTCTTTAAAAAATCTCCAAAAATGTTTTGGATCGTTTCTTATTTTTTCCTTAATACGGCTTATATAACTATTATACTTTATACCAAAGTATGGACATGGTCGTCTTGATAATGCATCGGCATTTCCGTGAGCGCTTCCCTTTCGATGTTCGATCTGGAAATCGTAGCTTTTAAGACGTTCAATCCAGCGTGCCAGTCCCTCTGGATTATTGAATTGCAACAGCCACCGTAAAGCGCTGTGAGTTGTCCGTAAATGGAATTTTTGGCCATAAAGGTACTTATGAAAATGCTTAACACATTCCACTATAGCCAATAATTCTTTCCGAGTCACGCAATAATTACGTTCCGGTTTTGATTATGTTTTGGAGTAGTACGCAATAACTCGTTCGAGGCCATTAGTTCCATGTGATAACACTCCTCCTATACCGTCATTACTTGCATCGGTGTCCAAAATAAATTTCACATTGCAAGCTTCGTAGTTCATTTACATTTTTAGGTCTTTACTAGTTCTTTACCTCTGTGAACTTTTCTTCGTCTGTGTGAATTCCATTGATCCTTACTCGATGACCCAAATATTTTACTTTCATTCTGAACAGCTTACACTTCTTTGGGTTTAACTTTAATTCGGCAGTCTGTGTCCTTTCTAAAACCTCTGCCAAGTTCTAAGATGCTGGATGAAATCCTTGCCCATAATAATATGTCCTCCAAATATATTAGGCACGCCTTCCAATGTAATCCCCGTTCCATTAACCGTTCAAAAGTTGCAGGGGGCATTACATAATCCGAACGGCATAACATTAAATTGCCAAAGTCCGTTACTCACACTGAACGCCGTTTTCTCGCGATCTTCCTTATGAACTTCCACTTGTCAATAGCCGCTTTGTAAATCTAATGTCGAAATTATTCGAGCAACTGATACTGTTTCTAATGTGTCGTCGATCCTTGGTAGTGGGTAGCTATCTTTTTTCGTGACAGCATTGAGTTTTAGGTAATCAACGCAAAATATCATGCTACCGTCCTTCTTCTCGACCAATACTATCGGTGAGCTCCATGGGCTGTTAGATGGTTGGATTACTCTTACTGCCTGCTTATCTATTACCATTCGATCGACTTCTTGTTTTGTCAATGGTAACCTCCTGGGTGGTTGACGATTCGGTAACTCTGTTCCTGTATCAATTGCTGCTTTATCATTGAAGTCCTTCCGTTATTATCCCATGTACTGCAGAATATGGACATGTACCGTTTGAGTAGTTGATGTGCAGAATTTTTCTGTGCCACGATAAGATCTTCGGTCCATTACTGCATAAGTTGTTATACCATTTCTTTCTGCTCTTTCATGTCGGCTTTTCTGTTCACATTTTACTATCGTTGATACCTTGAGAGATTTAGAGTCCTAATTTGTACTCTATAGTCGTTGTCTGGTTTAACTAGAGCTTTTTTGATTCTAATTTCCTTGAATCCGCTGTCATCTTCATTAGCTTCAACAACCCACATCAGATTTTTACGGGCAATCGTGCGATTTACTCCCGTATCCAGGGTGATGATGCAGTCCGTGCCATCAATGTAGCCTTTGACTGTTAAGCTGTCACCGCCTCTTGCTACTTTTGAAACGCGGATGGAGGTTATGGTGCAATCAGTTGTGGAAGTCAATTTCCGCCCCTTTAACCTTACTCTTTGTAGTTTAACGGCTCCGTCGTGCCCTCTTGCTTCGCGACTGCCTGCTCACCACTTGGTCGTCACTGCATAGAAGATGGTGATCTTCCACCTTTCCTTTTTATTTTTCAGAAGTACCGAGAGATGGAACCGATTTTATCACATGCCCAACATCTGAAAATTTTCCGCAGCCGAATTTTCATGGACGGTCTGGTTATGGCTTGTGCTTGTGCAGTCTCGCTCGTAAAACGCACAAGCGATGGTTTCCGCGAAGGTTGCTTTATATAAAAACATCACAGCTTTGCGTTTCTCTAGATCTCAAATGAAGTCATAAAATGCCTCAATCTTAAGCCTTTGAGCTGCATCCTTCATCCAGACCTCTCTGGAGAGAATCACAATCAGGAACTTTGTGTCAAGAGATAGCGACGAAATAGTATATTCAGTGGCCTTTGGAATTTCTTTTTTACTCAAAATAGATGCGTGCTCTCTATTGTTATAGTTCCACATTCAGATGAATCTCACTCTTATAACAGAACATACCGCCAACTGTTTGCTCAAGATGTTTAAACGAGTCAGTTGTAGGATAGATGTAGTGATGTTTACACCACTACATAACCGCCGACATAACCGCAAAACTAATAAAGCCACCTCCTGAACGGTTTTAGTACTAAATTAACCTGGCGGAAATTGTTGGCCTTACTACTACCAGCAATCTACTCATATACAAAAGCAAGAGTAGTGTTTGAGATTTATATCGCATTTATTACAAAAACACACAGAAAGAATCAAGGAAATAGTTATCCAAAGTATTTTATACGAAAAACTTGAAAAAATAATAAAAGCACTAAGTATATTTATCTATGTTATTCTCTAAACTATAACATCAAACAAAATTACAACAAATAAAAAAAATTTAGTTTAATTAAAATGCAATACACAAGTTAAAGTATGTTTTAACTTTAAGTTTTTGTTTTTAATGCTACTAACTATTTAATTGGAAATATTTCGTCTCTTTCGTTTTATCGCGTAGTTTGCTTTTTCCTTTGAAAAATTGTTTTAATTAAGTTTTAATTTTATCGTATTTTTTAATTAACTTTATTAAATTTTGCTTTTCCGTTTAAATATGTTGCTTTTGTTTTATTTGTGTTTGTATTTTTATTTTAAAATTAGGTGCTATAATATTAATAATAATTATTAGTTATTTTAATTTTAACGATAATGATGTGGTTATGGTGTGGTGATGTGAAACAGTTGTTACTTTTCTTGGAAACCATACCAACTGTTGTTATACGCGTATACTCTAAATAAAATTTAAATTGGCATTTATAAGAAAATATTACCATTGGGGAGAAAAAATTAATATTAAGGATTTTGTTATACATAAGTGTACATACATCACAGAGTGTAAAACATTTTTTTCAAGACTTTTTGATATATAAATGAATGTAAATAAAATCTATTCAGCACAAAATGCAGACAACCTAATTATCATATTATAATTGTTTTCTTACATTTGAAAAGGTTACGAAATCATAAAACAAAATTCTATTAGGATTAACGCGCTTCCTCTTTAAAGGTGTTTGTGTATTTAATTTTTTCTTTGCGAAGAATTATTCCGAGAAAAAATAAAGAATTGTTTACCGGAATGATGATGACTGAATCGATTTTAAAATATAAACATTAAATAAATTTCACAATATGGAAGTTTTTTAAATTAAAGTTTTATTTAAAATTATATTTATTTTCTAGAAAAGTTATTTTTTAATTATTGTATAAAATGGAATAAGCCACACAATCACACACATTTTTTATTTATTTACTTATTTTACTTTTTCCACTATAACGAAGTTATATTGGATAAGTATTGTAATCGCAAAAAAAAATTTGCTCGAGATTTTCAAAAAAATCGTTCATAAAAGGATTGAGAACGAATGAAGGATACGAATAAAAAGAAACGATCCTGTAGCGTTCGAAAAATAAATAGAACGCGTAACCTTCACGGTTACTTCAAAGTCACCATTCTCAAAATGAAGGAGTTGGGCCCCGGACAATTTTGTATTCATACCAGAATGACCAAAGAACTCTGTACTATGTTGCTTGGGTTAGTTCGGCCAGCAATGGAAACTTCCGAAAAGGTTCGGATAAATACAGAGTTTCGTTTGGCATTAACGTTATTGTAAGTAACAGATATGTTTTACAGATAGGTTGTATTCACAACAGGCAGCCAATTCTTTAACTACAAGAAATATTTCAGCATAGTTTTAATGGCTGCTTGCGATGCCAGATATATATTCACCAATATAGACGTTGGTGCTTATGGATCGCAAAGTGATGGGGGTTTAATCAAATAAACAAATTTTATGCATAATTTGATTGATATTCTTTTATTATATGTATCTTTAATATCAGTGAACTGGGTTATTTGCCAGAAACACACATGAAACTGCCAAATTACTTTGTAGGTAATGCTGCGTTTACACTCACAAAGAGTTTAATGGAGCCTTATCCTGGGTCGGGTTTATCACATGAAAAGGAAATATTTAATAAGAGGTTATCACGAGCGCGTCTGGTAATTGAAAACGCATTCGGTATTCTGGTCAATAGGTGGAGAATCCTACTAACGACCTTGAATATGTTGCCCGATAATGCTGAAAAAGTTGTGCTAGTTTGTGTCGCGTTACATAATTTTCTGCGTTTAAATAAAGATAGCGCACAGAATTATATACCAACCAATTTCGTGGATTGGGAGGACGCAGATCATATAGCGCATGAAGGATCGTGAGCCGAAATAGGCCGATCTTATGAGCCGAGCATTATGCAGCCGATCTTTTCGTAAATTGACCACAAATTGCACAATTTGTGCTATTGCATAATTGGTCAACATCTAAAAGCGGTCCAAGCATTAATAAAATTGATCGTAAAAAGTTTTCGTTTATATTATGCCTCTCGGTGAGTGAAGTAGTTTCTGGTCTGCAGTTATCCACCTGGATCGCTTCGGCAGCAGATTTAACGGCCTCGTATGCTTCTTCATAAGCAACATCTTTCATTTTGCATTTCTTGTTATTACTTCGGTCTAAAAAGACCAAAGTATTGAAATCCTGTCAAAAATGACGAAAAATTTGGTTGGTCCAAAACCACTTTTCTCGACGTTTTGAAAGTCCCTGAGTCTGAAAATGCAAAAAAAAAAAAAATGTCCGTCCGTCTGTCTGGATGTCTGTGTGTCTGGACCCATGGTATCTCGAGAACGGCGTGTCCGATTTTGAATTTTTTTTCGCCAATCTGTTTCTATGGTCAAGGCGCAGATTTGAAAAGCTTTTGGAGACTGTACGTTAAGAGGGTGGGGTACCTGCCATACGAATTGACCCAAAATACCTGGTTTTATAAATATTTACGATTTTTTTATGGATACTGGTTTGATTATTATTGAATTGGGAATTGATTTGAAGGTTAAGTTAGGGGTAAATTTGAGGGTTGAGTTGAAGTTGAGTTGGAGTTGAGTTGGGGTTGCATTAGGATGTAGTGAGTAAATAGTTAACAAATTTTTTATATGATGGAACTTGTGCTTGCCTATTTATCAACCGATTATTATGAAATTTGACATGTGTGTCGGAAATGGGAATCTAAATTGATTTTTGGATAAAGTTCTGGAATATGGCCAAGTATGATGGAAGTTGCCTATTTTTCAACCGATTAAGATGAAATCCGATACGTGCGTTGGAAATGTGATTCTAAAATGATTTTTGGATGAAGTTTAGGAATATGGCCAAGTATGATGGAACTTGGCTATTTCTCATCACATGTGCGTTGAAAATGAGATTCTAAAATGTTTTTGGATGAAGTTCTGGAATATGGCCAAGTATAATGGAACTTGCCCATTTCTCAACCGATTATGATGAAATTCGACATGTGCGTTGAAAATGGGATTCTAAAATGTTTTTTAGATGAAATTCTGGAGTAGGATTAAACTTGGCAATTCCTTAATGGGGTATCATCAAATGGGTGTTGGGAATGGAATTCTAAAATAATTTTTTGAAGCTCTGGAATATGGCCAAGTAGGATGGAAATCAGTTATTCCTTACCCGATTATGATGAAATTTGACATGTGCGTTGTCAATGGGATTCTAAAATGATTTTTGGTTAAAGTTCTAGAATATGGTCAGTTACACGGTTAGAAATATCAGTATAATTTTGTATACTAGTTTCGGTATAAAGTTCTAAAATACGATGTTTCGTGTTATATTGGATTCCTGTACCCCTGCTACTAAAGCTTTTGACCTGTTTGGCTGTTGTTGTATGTATAAGTAAATATATGCTAGTTAAAATAGAAATCAATACTGTCAAAACTGTCACACCAACTTTATAACACAGGTGACAGGTGAATGCAATCCCCATTGAAAAAACCAAAGACCGAAGTTCTGACCACCTCGTGAGGTTTCAGCTCTTTATATTTTTCTTTTGTAATAACTACGGACATGTCTGTGGACATGGTAGCATCTTCGCAAAACTTGTTCTGGTTCTGTTGGGTAAGCGATTCAGAGCCATCAAATATGTTTTTTCTAGTTCTGAAAAATAAGCGTAACTATAAAGTTGTACATACATTTATCAAACTAATTAATAACTTACTTCCTGGGTTGAACGAAGCCCTTTAGCAACATCATATTTTCCAAGTATGGCCATTCATCAAGTTGCGGTGGTTCGCTACTCGTTTTCATCTCTCTTTTATTTAACTCTTTGTTGAAACGCTCCCGTAAAACCACCCATTTACGGCGACATTGTTTATGAACATATATTTAAAATTATGAAAACGGTATTGTTAATATATTGACTTGTTAAGCTGGTTACTTCCGCCACCTCATTCCACGCCTTTTCCTTGGTGACAATATTTTTGAATTATTTGTTTGATTTGTCGTATATGCAACTGTGTAACCGAACAGTTTCAATAAGGGCGTCATATACGTTTTCCATCTACTACGAAATCGAAGAGATATTATACACTAGCCAGCATCCCATAACATTTTTTATTATTGCAATTGAATATGCAATTTCGAAAAGTGCATATGTCTGAAAAATTAGATAAAATGCATTAAATACGAAAAAGGCACATCTTCAAGTTAGAGTTGTAACCTTACAAGAGATGTGCCTATTTCAAACAAAATAGGTTTGGGCATCTATTTCCATTACATTTACGTGAAAACACGGAAATTGTCAAAATATACGAGATGTGCCGTTTTCGAAATTGCATATTAAATTGTTGCTGTAATATCTTATCAATCTATCTGGATTTACCAAGGAATAAATACAGTGATAATAAACGTTTATTGATGTACATACTTACGATTGAAAAAATTGTATATCTATTTATTTATTTATTTTATTCAATCACCGACAAACAGAAGCTTAACTTACAATTACATGTCGGTATAGATCACAACGTTAATACATCAATAATTACGATTCTAGGCCTATTCCACTCGCATAATTCCACTAGACACAATTCCACTGCACACAATTCCACTGGCACAATTCCACTTGGCACAATTCCACTGGGCACAATTCCACTTGGCACAATTCAACTTACACAATTTAACTTGCACAATTCAACTTGCACAATTTAACTTTTTGATAATCAAACGCATTTAGGGTGGTAAATCGCGCGCGCGCTTTACCACCCTAAATGCGTTTGATTATCAAAAAGTTAAATTGTGCAAGTTAAATTCGTTTAATTATACAACAAGTTAAACTTAAAAAGTTACTTAACGAAAGAACTACAAATGTTAAAGTAGTGGAATTGTGCCAGTGAAATTGTATGCAGTGGAATCGTGTCTAGTGGAATTGTGCTAATGGAATATCCCTAGAATCATAATAACCGCAGCAACGGAAATATTTGTTACCATTGTTACCTTTTTTTGGACAGGTATACCCTCCTTTTATTATACATTAGCTTCTTTGCCCATTTCAGTTTTTATTAATTTAAAATTCATAGTTATAATTATCTTCGTAATTAAGTTTCAATAATACCAATAAAATATTAAAGTACATACACATATATGTGTTTGCGTTTCCGTTTAACTGTACAAGTTACAACGCAAGTTAAATTGTGCAAGTTAAATTGTTCCCCAGTCGAATTGTGTCAAGTGGAATTGTCCCAGTGGAATTACGTCCAGTGGAATTGTGTCCAGTGGAATTGTGCTAGTGGAATCGCCCGGTTACCATAATTACAAATACTGTCTTTTTTTTTATATAAGAAAAAATACGTAATTAAATTACTATAAAAAACTTCCCCCCCCCCCCCCCCCCTTCTCCTTTTTATTTTTCTCCATTATTAGATATAGTACTAAACAAACTGAATAATAATAATAATGAGACTAGACTGAGTACTTAAACTAATGAATTTGAAATTTGATTTACAAATTTGACCAAAGAACCAGCAAAAAGATCTTGACTATTGAAATATAAATTATGATGCGCCTGCAGTCGTATAATGGAGAATTGTTGCGGTAATTCGATCTGTATGGAAATAACTTAAATGTTAGAGGGAAACGCGTATCATACGGATTGTTGTTTAGCTTGAGTGCACTCCTCAGGTCACTATCAATCACAAAATTCAATAGTTTGAACAACAAAATCTCATCAGCTAAAATCCGACTCTTCTCAAGTGACATCAATCCATACCTGACAAATCTGCATGAGTAATCTTCCTTTCCAGAGTGGGATTTATGATTCAAAAATCTAGTAAACTTACGTTGTACACGTTCTAAAGCATCCACATGAATTGAATAGATTGGATTCCAGATCGGTATTAGATATTCAAGCATACTTCTTACGTAAGCCCCATAAATAACTAAGTGAGATCTGATGCTGGTAAAGTTAGCAAGAGTTCTAGTGGCAAACCCAAGCATGTTGTACGCCTTTTTAACTATGTTTTGAATATGCAACCTAAAATCAACATTTGCATCAATCATTATTCCCAAATCAACTACACAAGACCTTACATCAATAAGTACGTTATTAATAGAATAAATAAAATCTCGATATTCATTTCGAGGCTTTATTTTAAGAACACAACATTTTTCAATATTGAGCTCCATATCATTGTCCCTGCACCAGGAATATAGATTGTTAAGATCCAGCTGAAGTGAAAAACAGTCACGCATGGACCTAATAGAACTGACAATTTTCAAATCATCAGCGAACAATATGGACATATTTTGTGTAACAGCTGTTACATCTTTTATAAACAAAATAAATAATAACTGCGGTACTCCAGAACTGGGGGAGACTGGATTCGAGCGGATACCATTTAGCTCAACATATTGAGCTCTAAGTGTTAAGTATGACTTAAACCAAAGTAGATTCGACCCTCTCACACCATATGCGTTAAGTTTATTCAGCAATTTCGAATGATTGACCTTATCAAACGCTTTGCTGAGATCAGTGTATATAATATAACATCAACTCCAAAACCTGCGTTTAAAGATTCAGTCACATATTCAGTAAACTGCAACAAATTGGTCAATGTTGAACGCCCACGGATGAAACCATGTTGATTTTTGGATATCATGCTCCTCGTATGAACCATTAATTTTTTGTGAATAATTTTCTCAAAAACCTTTGCGCAGCAGTTTAATATCGAAATTGGTCTGTAGTTAGATACATCTGTGGTGTCACCCTTTTTAAAAATTGGCACTATTTTAGCGACTTTCCAACGCTCAGGAAATATGCCCTCAATAAGCGAAAGATTGAAAATTAACGTAAGGGGTAAATAAATAGAACATGCTGTATGCTTTATAAAACTGGGAGGAATGGAATCCGGTCCGCAGCCTTTATTGATGCAAATATCATCTAGTTCAGCCAATGTTTCATTCTCTTCAATATATAAGTCAGTCAGTGTGACACTTTGAGAAGCGCAATCAATATTATTATTGTTCAAAACTGATCCCTGACAGAATATGTACTGAATTTCTCACATATATCCTTAGTACCAGAAGCAAACGAATTGTTAAGATGCACCCTAGCAGGCATAGCATTTGTTTTTTTTGATCTCTTACAATAGGTCCAAAATAACTTGGGGTTTACACACATAGAGCTTTCAACCGATTTGATATAATTGAGGTAACATAACTTAATTTCTCTTTTCGCCTTGCATCGTGCTATTGAGAACATATTATAGTATTCACTATCATTATGTTTTTTATAAACCTTTCTAAAATATTGCTTAGCCAGTAGCAATTTTATCAATTTAGGTGAGTACCAGACAGGATATAACTTATTGTGATAAGAGGAAAGCGGAACATGCTTCTTAATCATACTTTCAATAGAATTATAAAAAAAAGCAACAGCTTGATCCGTACTCATACTTCCCATTATTCCAGCCCAATCTATTCTCCAGATAGCTCTATTTATGAGGTCATAATCACAGTTACGAAAATCGTGCGTTCTAATAGAACATTCATTCAAAATATGTGGTTTTTTCCAGTTAACAATTATCTCCAGGGGTGGATGGTATCTATCAACCTAACTGAGAAAATCAGTAGAAGGACTAACTGATATATTAAAAAATTCCAGGTTAGTAAGTATCAAATCCAAAAGGCGATTAATACAATTACGAACATTGTTTAATTGAAAGAGCCCAGATAGATTCATTGAATCAGACAAGCATTCACTGCTTCCACTGAGAGAGCCCCCGGAACATAAGAGTTACTGTTACTATCAGGCGCGGATACAAAGGGGGGGGGGGGGGGCGATCGCCCCCACCAAACACAAACAATTAATTTTCTCGACGTTAAAAAATAATCGTTTGATTTAGCACTAGCAGGTGAAATACCATAAAGAATTGAATAATTTTGTTACGTTCTTATTTCATGGGAAAAATTACGACACCGGACATTTATTTTCCGATGAAGAACCAGTTCTCACTGGAAATGGGGAAACAGTCTGAAATTTTCTGAAAGAAAACTTTTTATTACTTCGAATTGCATAGGAATATGTACTGATGACTGTAGTGTTATGACATCAGTTCAAAAAGGAGTGTTTGCTTTAATACAAAATGAGCTACCACAGGCTGTTCAATGTCATTGCAATAATCACGCACTTAATATTAGTATTAGCAAATCATCAAATGTACAGTCTATCAGAAATTCTGTTGGAAATTTCGTTCTTAAAAATATTTTCAGTAACCAGCTCAAGTCTTTATGTGAAACACGGTGGGTGGACCGACACGATTCTGTAATATTATTTAAATCCTCGTTTTCACAAATCATTAATGACTTAATGATAATATCAAAGTGGTAGTTCAGCTTACAGTTTAGCTTTTCCTCTTCCGTTCAGTAAATTATTGCAAAAAATTAATTTAGATTAACTTCAGCCAAAAATGCATTGTCAGATTGCTTAGCAACTTTAAAAGATCAAAGAAAGAACAGTGAAGCCTTGTTTTCTACCATTTTTAAAGAAGCGAGTGACTTAATGGAAGAATAAGACGTTGACATTGCGTTGCCAAGACCTACAAACCTATTCTAGAGTCTTCTTAAATCTTCTAGAGTCTTTTATAGAAAATGTTAAAATCAGATGTGGTAACGGCAGTTTCAGTATATTGGATTTAAGATAGCAATTCCATCAAATATTACAAAAATTTCTTCAAAAACGCTAGAAACTTCAATTGAATCTGTATTCACCGAGTTTCAATTTTATTTAAAGAAAATAGATATTTCTATTGAATTCTTATTAGGCGAAGTTCAAATATGGCAACAGAAATGGCAACGAGGAAAACGAAATAATGGGATCGTTCCAGCGCATTAGCGCATTAGGCTCACTTGCCAACTGTGAAGCAGAAGCTTTTCCTGCTATTCAAATTATTTTAGTTATATTATCGACGTATCCTGTAAGTGTTGTATGTGCTGAAAGAAGTTCTTGATATTACGGAGATTGAAAATATAGATTCGATCAACCATGACCGAAAATCGATTGATAGGACTGGCATTTTTACATATACACAGCGATATTACAAATGAAATAAAACCTTCGGATATCATCGGCCGTTACCAATAAATCAAATAGGAGAATTGAGTTTTTACTGTAAATGTTTTTACTGTAACTGTACCTATTTCTTCAATAAAGTTACTGAAAACTAATTTTTTATTCTGTTTATCTTATAAGTTATATAGATACTTCTTAAAAAAACTGTTTTGTTAACGGTATAATTTCTATATTCGCCCCTCCCTACAGCTCCTTCTGGATCCGCGCCTGGTTACTATCTATACTCCAGCTTATATTCGGTAGATTGAAGTCTCCAACGATCAAAAAACGAGACATAGATTTTTCAATGTTAATGATTCTGTTTAAATTATCAAAGTAATTAACACAGGTTTCATGGGTAGCTTCAGGATAGATATAAGGAACATTAATGTAAAGCTTCTTGTGATTGTTATCTTCGATACAGACCCAAATTTCCTCGGCAAACACCTCCCAACTCGTCATCCGGTACGACTTCAGGCCTTGTCTAACTGCGATCAAACACCCACCTCCATCCACTTTGTCCGGAAACAAGTCCAGGTTCCTGTCGCGCCTATGCACAATATAACTAGATGTAAGTAATTCATCATTATAAATAGTGCTATTTAATCTTAGGCAGAGGACATCATAACAACACAGCATCAAGCTCCTTTTAAAATCATGCAGCTTGGTTCTAAGGCCATTCACATTCTGATAATAGATTAACATTTTGCAAATAATGTATCTAAGAAAAGAAGAAAAAAAAAATGATTAGAAATAACAACAAACAAATTTAAAAAAAAAAAACAAAAGCAAAAAGCAGAGGTTAATCTGATGATGTTTGAAACTGGTCCAGATTGTTCAAGGATGTTAATCGAATTATTCTCGAATCAGCCGTTTTTTTGACAAGCACGTTGTTGCTTTTAATCCAAACAAATTCAATTAGTTTTCCTTCCTTAAGTTGCTTGGCTTTTGAAAATAGTTTAGATTTTAATGCTGTCAAATGATCTGTTATAAAAAAAATCCAAATTCCCACTATGTCTGGAGATGCCTAGGTCAGTTACGATTACGATGATGTTGCGATTAAGTTTAATGTTTGTGGCTTTGACGGGATCTATAATTTTCTGCTTAACAGCTGAACTCACACATTCAACAATAATTGGGTTTATGGTATTCCTATCAGCTGTCCTTTTATGACCTATTCTATAAGCGTTCCTTATCTTATCAGTGCAAGAAGGAATTTCAAGGGAGGATAGAATTTGGAGAACTATATCATAGATGACCTCATCCTTCGACTCAGGTACACCATGAAATACTAGGTTAGTACTACGTTGTTTACTTTCCAACGATTCCAATCTATTGTTGATCGTTGTAATATTTTCTTTTAATTCGCCGTTTTCGACTTTCACCTTTTTTATTTGAAGACCCTGACTCTCCACAATAGTAGATAGTTTGAGGAAATATTCAAATTTATTACTAATTGAATCAATAGATTTATTAAATTCTGCTTACGAACAGCGAAGTGATTTTAAGTCTGCAGCAAATTCATCCATGGATTTCGTAATATCAGTAAAATCATCAGCCACTACACCAGCGTCTATAACAGAATTATTAGCATTTGATGATTGTTTACACAGGTCACAGCTCCAGCTGATTTTATTTCTGTTTATATCATCAAGAATAGCAAGGAGCATGATATGTCAAATTACAAGAGTAACACTTAACACCATCCCTATTTGCCCTTATTATATTCCTATCACATACTTTACACAACATTATGTTACTAGAGTTAGTTTGTGCACAAGATAATACACTATAAAAATCTCTCAGACAGAATGTATTCACAACTTAAATTGTAAATTTACAAACATAGCACAATTATTGAATATACTTTAGATTAATTGGTAACAATTCTTAAATAGTATCTTGGTGATAACTTAATTTAATATAGTAACGGTAGATAATTTTTTTTTTTTTTTTTGCGCTGGCGCTACATCCCATAGAGGGATTTGGCCGCTTCATTTTGAAGTTTCGTAATCATTTTGTTAACGGATAATGAGTGATTAATTCATTGATCCTACCCTTAACCAGCCGTGATTTTTTCATCACCCGCCGGGAATCGAACCCGGGACCTCCGGAGCGTAAAGCAAGTATGCTAACCACTGTGCCACCGGGGCGGCAAAAGAGAGAAGGTAGATAATTACATAAACTGTAATATTAGTGCACGGCTTTACTACATAACGTCATACAGATCGCTTTAGTTATTATCAATACGTCTGCACTATTGAACACAGACTTAAATAGAAACAGATAAGTCGAATTTAACACTATAAATAATTAAGTCAATTAAATTGTATTATTATAGTTCACTTCATACTATCGAATTGTAATAACCGGTACAAATTATAATAAATTGTAACCTTTTGAACAGTTTATTAGGTTTCACCTGAGTTCAGTAGAAATGTTACTAAATAATGGTTTGCTCTTTAAATATCACCCCAGATTAAATTGCACATAGTATGATAGCACTTACGCAAACTGTAAACGTTTGATTAAACTCTTTTTTTGATTTTTATTTAAAGTTTTAATATTTCTTTATTGTCTTTTAATTTACGGTATGTAATAAGAATGACCTTACCAACACAATCAATATTATTATGCACTTCATCATCTGTATTCTACAGAAGCCCAAGGATTTAATTTTCAATTAATTATAAATTCTACCAATCAATCCGGTAAAAGGTAGTAAAAACAAGCAAAGCTACCAATAATCACAAAATTACACATATACATAAAAAGCACAAATTGATTTAATCAAATTTAATATGTTAACGGCTACAAATATCAAAACTGTATTATTGATCATCGGTTATAACAACAACAAGTATCTCATTATTAAGTCCACATTAGAATCCACTAATTTCACCGGCACAAATATCACAGACGGATAAACAATATGTATATCTAAATAATAAATATTAAGCCACTTGTACTAATATATAATATTGAATTATTAAAGTTCTCTCGCTTCAATGATGTAGACCGTAACCAATTTAATAGATTCACGAGTATAAATGCCAAAAACTGTATTATTGATACACAGTACCATGGTTGTGATTATAATTTATTTGCTTTTACTTAGTTTTTTATTTTATTTTTTATAATTTAAATAAATTTTAATTTTTAAATAAATTTGATGTTGCAAGCACGACGACAATGAATCGAATGAAATATATCACAATATATGCACGCTTCAAATCAAAAAAAAAAAATTTAATTCTTTTTCTCTAAAAATCAATTGACGTTTCTATTTTGTTTATGTAATTTTTTTTAAGTTCGTACGCATATTTTCGCATTTTCGAAGCTTCGTTAATTTTTTTAAGTTAATTTAGGTTTTCCATGGGCGAATACACATAAATACCATTTATCGGATTCTTAATTTTTCTTAATTTAAGTTTATAAGTTTTATAAGTTATCTATGGTTACCACTTAACATTTCTGTGACGTTTTATTGACATTTTAATAATTGAAATGTCAACGACATTTTGATCGATACATTATTTAAGAGTTGCTTAAATTAAATCGCCTCTAAAGTGAAGGTGTTTTGTGAATTTTGAAGGATAATAAAACTAAAATATTAACTAAAAATATTATGATAATAAAAATTGTAATTATTAAAAATATAATTACATAATAGTAAGTGTTTGTAAATATTATTTACGTTTGTTTAAATATAATAAAAATATAAATATAAAATATGGATTGCGGCAAATGCAGCTTGAAATTGGCAAATAATCAGACCATCAGCTGCGCTGGTTTTTGTGGTAAAATATTCCACTATGGTTGTACTGAAGTGGACCGTGTGGCATATAATCAAACCCGGAAATGTTCAAATATTATGTGGTTCTGTTGTGACTGCAGAGACCTCATGAAAAATCAATCATTCCTTAAGGTAATGAGGGACTGCAATTTTAGTGCGAATACTGCCCCGCAGCCCTTTGTTGAGAAGCTGCTTGATGAGGTTACTAGTCTCAAACAACAACTTGGCATGATCCAAAATCGCCTACCTGAGTTGTTATCCACGACTACCACATCGTTTGTGCCTTTAAGTTCTTCTGCAAGAGCAACTAAAGATTCGGCTTCACGGATTATATCCGACGAAGGAAATTATTCAGCTGCTCTGATTACGTCTGATAAAAGCGTGAAAGGCATACCTGGTAATAAATTGCCTGCTGTTATGCCTATTAGTCCTGCGGTCATACAACCAGCCATGCAAAATCCTCCGGCCTCTACTGGAACCTTTTCCGATGTGGTGACTTCGTCCACTATGAGTTCCAGTGTTGTCGTACCTGCAGTTGGAAACAAGCATCTTCAAAATCTGGGCACAAAAACTATCTGTGGTACCAGACAATTTTCGGAAAATTTTGGGGTAAAGGTCATTGTACCGATGGTATGGCTACATGTCTCGAAATTTGATCCGGATACGTCTGAAAATGAAATTGCGTCCATGGCTAGAACTTGTTTGGAGATCGAAGATTGTAAGGCATTCAAACTACTCCCTAAACAAAGAAGTATCGATTCCCTGGAGTTTGTTTGCTTCAAATTGGGCATAAAAGCTGATGTATGTAATAAGGCCCTAGACCCTAATACTTGGCCAACCGGTGTACAGATTCGGGACAGTGTGAAATTTCGGATACCAGCTGTACCAGTCAACTCTCCCGTAATTTAAGCGATGTAGTCTCGGGCAGGATGCTTTCGCCTATAAGTTCTGGACAAACCTCTTTTGACAAAGCTAAATTATTCTTGCTTGGCGTGCTTGACAATGATTACGATGTGATCATTAGCTCGGAAACATGGCTTACTGAAAGTTTCAATTCGGCGGAATATTTTCCACCTAACTACGTCGTTCACAGGAATGATCGGCATGATTTTTGTACCAGCCTGAAGGGGGAGGTGTGTTGGTCGCTGTTAAATGTTCGATTTCAAACGAGCTCCTTGCATGCCATCCAACTTATGATGTTATTGCTGTACGTATTAATGTAGCCAGTGCCTCCATCCTCGTAGTAACTGCATATGTTCCCTGCGGATTTACCCTGGAATATTATCTGGGAATTATTAATTTCATCGATTCTGCTGTTGCGCCGTTGGTTCGTGTTGGTGAACAACTAATTGTTACTGGTGACTTCAATCTTCCTGATATTACTTGGATTGACGTTGATAGAGTTTTAACGGCCTGTTCCAATGACCAAACAGAATTAGCATTGATGCAGGTGAACCGAATAAGCATTAGTCGAGGGAAATTCCTCGATTTAGTTTTTTCAACTGATATTTGGAGCTCTCGCCGTGTGAAGACTTCACTGGATGTACGAGCATATACATTTTCCAAGAAAATTGTAATACTATGTGTACTTCTAGTAATTCTTTTCATTTCGATTTTAGACATGCTGACTACGTTTCTTTAAACAAATTTCTTGTCGATTCGGACTGGGTATTTCTAGAACGAGGAGGAGACTTGAACGATAGTGTATTTTTGTTCAACGAGCTTCTCAAGTATGGTATTGAAAGATATGTTCCTTCAGTGAAAAACGAACCTCGGTATGGAGAGCCGTGGTATAATAAACAACTAATTCGTATTGAAAAACGCTGTAATAAGTTTATTCTTTATATAAGTTACACGGTGTTAAGTTTTTTCCTAGATTCAACAGTGCTCGTACGGAATTTAAAACGTTAAACTGGTTCCTTTACAATAACTACATTTTGCAAATCGAAGATGAATTAACTTCCTATCCTAAGAAATTCTGGAATTTCATAAATGGTAAAAAGAAGGTTGCTGGGTTTGCTAACCCAATGACTTTTAAGAACTCTTTCGCCAGTCAGCCCTCTGATATATCCAATTTGTTTGCCAATTTTTTTGAGTCTGTCTTTGAAGAACCTGCGGTATCATGTAACAAGCCTTTAACTAACCGCGGTCTTTCTGTTTTTATCTTTTTAAAATTTACGGAAGCAGAAGTCTATGATGGGTTATCTCAACTTGAAGTTGATAAGGGGGCAGGACAGGATGGCTTTCACCAATCCTTATTAAGAATTGTGCAATGAGTCTAGCCCCTCCACTGACTATTATCCTATGATGGGTTATCTCAACTTGAAGTTGATAAGGGGGCAGGACAGGATGGCTTTCACCAATCCCTATTAAGAATTGTGCAATGAGTCTAGCCCCTCCACTGACTATTATCTTTAATGATAGCCTACGTACTGGGATTTTCCCGATCTCTGGAAATTATCTTTCATCCGTCCGATTTTCAAATCTGGCAAAAGAAGTGAAGTCAGCAACTATCGCAGAATTGCTATTCTTTCTACTATACCAAAACTATTCGAATGCATGGTACAGAAATTTTTGTTTTTTCATGTAAAAAGGTTTATTTCTCCGGCTCAACACGGATTTTATCCAGGTAGGTCTACGACGACTAATCTAATCTCTTTTTGTGGGCATTTATATAGTAGACTGGAACATAGACAACAAGTAGATGTAGTGTGCAACGATTTTTCAAAAGCGTTCTTATCGATAAGCTGGATAAACTAGATTGTCAGTTCATCCCTATTAAGTGGTTGCATTCATGTCTTTCGGATCGTTACCAATTTGTTAAGATTAACTATTTTAGCTCTCGTTCATTTCGTGTTACCTCAGGAGTTCCTCAAGGAAGTCACATTGGTCCGCTTTTATTTTCGTTATTTATAAATGATGTTGTTGAGTGTTTTGAATTTGCACATTGTCTGCTTTACGCAGATGATATGAAAATATTTGCTCCAATTAATGAGGTTGATGATTGTGTGAAACTGCAAGCTGACTTGATTAAATTTTGCAGTTGGTCGATCAATAACAAATTGTTGCTGAATGTGGGTAAATGCAGGATTTTGTCATTCACTCGAATGCATTCACCAATATTCCAGCAATATTTTTTGTATAATATTGCTGTTGATGGAGTTGAGTTCATGTCCGACTTAGGCATAACCTTTTCTTGTGACCTAACTTATACGACACACATTGATTGTAAAGCTTATACATTATGCTAGGTTTCATTAAGCGCAATTGTAAGGACTTTTGCGATCCGCTCACATTGAAAACTCTGTATATATCCTTTGTTCGTTCAGTTCTAGAATACGCTTCTCAGATCTGGTCCCCATTTTATAGGTGCCATTCAGATAGGATTGAGAGTGTTCAGAAGCAATTTGTTCTGTATGCCCTTCGTGGATTACCCACTGAGCGAGCGCATCAATACATTCTCCCGCCTTATAATGATCGTTGTAATTTATTAAAACTACAACGTTTGGATCACCGACGAGACGTTGCATCGGCTATATTCGTTCACGATGTTCTGACTTCCCGAATAGATTGTGACGAATTACTTACCCGTTTCAATATCTACGCTCCCATACGCTGTTTGCTGCGCGGTCGCCCTTTGCTACATATTGATCCTGTCTCTACGAATTTTGCACTTTCGGAACCAGTCTTGAGAATGTCGCGGCTTTTTATTTTAGTTTACGATGTTTTTGACTTTAATATGACAAGAAATTCGTTTAAAAACGAGTCGTTTAAATTTCTGTCTAGATAATTGTTAAATTTTGTTTTTTGTGTGTTTACTTACCGATTGTATATATATTTACTGTAGGTAATAATTTAAATAAATAAATAAAGGTATTATTTCTGAGTAATAAATTCTCTTGGTATTCAAAGTCGTATATAACTCCTAATAGCAAATTACTACGGGAGGCTTTAAAATAATGTCACGCCATTAGGATGGATCAGTTTTAGGAGAGCTCGGAGATATGTATATAAAACGAAATTCTATATGACAAGAAGGTGGGATTTGGTAACAAATGATAATTAACGTTAATTCTGATTTTGTATTGTTTGTGTTTTGTTATTTTGTACTTTCGAATGGTCCACAGCGGTGCCCCGTCTAGACTGAAGCACTGAGTAAATAATTATATCGAACAATTCTTACATTGCTCACATATCGTTGTGATCTAACAAACAGCACAAATTTTCAGAAAATACATTTTTTAACATTGTGGATGCTCTCTGAATGGAGTAAATTAAATTCTTAAGGATTTTCAATTGTATACTAGAGATGTATAACTGATATAAATATTAAAGGTCGAAGATGAAAAATGGCGAATGCGATTTTACTGCTCAACGTGGCAGTTCTTAATAATCTAACATTATTGAGTCTGTGATTTTGTGGTATGAGGGTACAAGATTTATATTGTCGTGATCAATTGTCATATTGGGGAAGAGGTCTCCAAATTTAAGAAAAGCCATGATATATTTTAAGGACCTTGCCTGCCCAAAATAACGGTAAATGTTTGTAAAATATAGATGGTTGGTTTGGTGATCTTTAACGGATGCTTTCTGGGAAAAGTGTGGTTCGAGGAGTCGGATAGGCCCAGTTTTTTTTATTTTAAATAGGTTCATGTACATAATATTTATTGGTAGATTTAGTCTAAACAATTTTATTCAGTAATCCAATATCGAATGCATTAATCACTCGATTATTATTTTATTAAATTATTGAATTTTGCTCGATTTTAATCTTCGAGTTACATTCTGATGTAATTTCGGCTTTCATATGGACCATTCCATAACTGATCGAAATAGCATTATTCTCCAAGTTTGGTTCAATTCAATTCAAATGTATCCTTTATTAAAAAATATTTTAATCAACACTTCTAACGGCTGGATATATTTTATCAATCTTCTTTCCTTCGGGTGTTCAGCCAATAAATAAAACAACTTCAGTTACGACGACGTTTCGGTAATTTTATTACCTTCTTCAGGTCGTTAAATGAAAATAGTTTAAATAAAAATCTCTCCCATATAATCGTGTATGATATACACAAACAATAAAAATAGAAATAGATTATATACACTAAAAATAGAAATTGTGGGCTTGTTTTAAAATTCTTCTATAGTCCTCAAAAAGAAAAAACAACCATATCATTTTGAGGACTATAGAAGAATTTTAAAACAAGACCACAATTTCTATTTTTAGTGTATAATCTATTTCTATTTTTATTGTTTGTGTATTTCATACACGATTATATGGGAGAGATTTTTATTTAAATTATTTTCATTTTACGACCTGAAGAAGGTAATAAACTAACTGAAGTAACTGAAGTTGTTTTATTTATTGGCTGAACACCCGAAGGAACGAAGATTGAAAAAATATTTTAATTTACAAAATGTACAGTTTCTTTTCCCCCTTCAGTTATTTCATCATAAATTCAAGGGTTTATCAAGTGTAACTACAAAATAAGCTATAATTGTAATTATTTATTGCTGTAACAGTTTATTATTATTATTATTTATTAACCAACAGCATGTACATGCAAAAATGGCTTACATTATTAAAAATATTATAAAAAGTTAAAAAAATTTATACAAAACAAGATAAGATTATAACGACATCAATAGATCTAACATTTAAAACAAAAGTCTAGCGATTCGATTTTTAAATTCATCTCTGGAAATATTGAAATCGAAACAATCCGCTACGGCGTTGAGGTCTCGTTGAATACGCGCTATAGGGCCATGGAAACTGTAGTTGCTACTTGCAGTCGGAATATGAAGAAGTTCCCGGGGGCGTAAGCTGCGCTGAGGAGCATAAATATTAAAGCATGAAAGAATATCGGAGCAGTATATTTTACCACAAATGATGTCCCGTGCAAATGTGGCACTTGCGCATGTACGCCTAGCACTTAAAGATTGGAGATCCAGAAAACGGCATCGGTCTACATATGGTGATAGTCTGAAATGATTGTTCCGTTCGAGAGACGGTAATTTTCTGAGAACAAATAACAAAAACTGTTTCTGAACACTTTCAATTCTGTTTGAATGAGGCTGGTAGAACGGGGACCATATGACAGTCGCGTACTCAATCTGTGAACGAACAAAAGAAGTGTACAGTGACTTGAAAGTTAATGTGTCGTGAAACTCCTTCGAATTTCTTTTAATAAACCCCAACATCGAAAAGGCTTTGTTAACAACCGCATCGATGTGTACGTTAAACGTTAAATCCGAGCTAAAGGTAACGCCCAAATCAGTAATCATATTAACTCTCTTCAAACTAACATCATTTAGAAAGTAGTCAAAAGCTACTGGAGACTTAGACCTAGAATAGGTGATCACGTGACACTTATCAACATTCAATCATCAACCAACCGCAAAATGTGTTCAGGTCCCGCTGAAATTGATCGCGATCTAATTCACATGATATGTTTGCATATATTTTCATGTCGTCAGCAAATAGAATACATTCTGCGAATTTGAAGCAATCCACAACATTGTTAATGAACAATAAGAATAATAGTGGACCCAGGTGACTACCCTGAGGCACCCCAGATGTCGCAATAAAACATTCTGAGAACGTATCGTTAATCTTGACAAACATTTTGCGATCCGATAAATAAGACATAAGCCAATTTATGGGAATAATGTCGCAATTAAGTTCACTGAGCTTATTCACTAATATCCTGTGTAGCGAAGTCGGTATAAACTACATCGATTTGAACTTTCGAAGCAACAGAATTAATTAAATTATTTTGAAAGACCGTTAAATTAGTGACCGTTGAGCGGCCGGGAAAAAATCCATGCTGACGTGTGCTAATATGTTGCTCGGAGTGGAAGTAGATCACTTTGTTAACCATTGACTCGAATACTTTAGGAATGCAAGACAGTATTGCAATTCCACGATAATTTGTTACTTCACTGCGGGGGCCGCTCTTGTGGATCGGTATGATACTTGATATCTTCCAGAGATCAGGAAATTTGCCTTGGCTGAGGCTCAGATTAAATAGATAACATAAAGGAGTGGCAAAACCGACTGCACACAGCTTCAATAGAGACACTGGTACACCATCTGGTCCAGGACCCTTAGAAACGTCCAAGTTCCTCAAAGCGCTCATCACGTCAAGTTCTGAAAAAACAATTTTTGAATTATTGCAGTTAGCTAATATAGGAGAGAGCGAGCTATCCTTAACAAAAACGCTGCTAAAATATTCAGCGAAGAAACCGCAGATTGCCTCTGGGTTATCTGATTTTTGACCATGGAATTCTAAAAATGACGGCAAGCCGTTATTATGGTTCTTAATTTTGACAAATCTCCAGAAATTCTTCGGATTACATCGCAAATCGTCTTCAATGTCAATTATGTAATTGTTATACAGGAATCGGTTGAGATAGCAAAGCTGTTTGCGCAGAGACTTAAACTGGATATAGTCATGGGCCAACCCTGTACGCCTATACTTCCTGTGACTTTTATTACGCAGGACTTCTAGCTGCTTAAGTTCCTTAGTAAACCATGGGACGTTCCGGGTATGAGACTTATTCATTAATTTTTTAGGAACAAATTTTTCAAAAGCAACCTTCAATAATTCATTCAAGGTATCTAATGAACTGTTGATGTCAATGCTTGATAGAGTATCAACCTAATAGACTTCAGCTAAAAAATTATTTAGTGAGCTGTGGTCGGCGTGCGAATAATCAAATACGGTACAATTTTTAGTGAAGTTCAAATTATTAGAAGTTTTGTAGAACAACTGAAATGAAACCGGGGTATGATAAACACTCGAAGATCCGGCAAAGTCGTCGCATGATTCTAGTTTAAAAGACCTATTATTAGTGTAGAAAACCAAATCCAGATAAGTGCCGTGGCTGTTTGGTACACTGTTTATTTGTGAAGTACCCATGTTTGCCATAAAATCACAGATTAAGGCTGAAGAATCATTCGTATTAGCAGGAATGAACATATCGTCAACCATCATCCAAATTAGATCTGGAAAATTGAAATCGCCGAAAATAACAAAGTCAGTGTTATCCGAAATAAAAGGTAATAAATTACATGAGATCTTGTCAATTAAATCATGGCAAAAAGGCGCGGATGGCTCTAGAGGAAAGTAGACTGTGCTAATTATTATGTAAAATGTACCTAGTTTGAGTTTAACAGCCATGAACTCAATGATTGGATCGGAAAATAAAAATTCACAAGAATAAATTTTCCGAACTGCAATAAGCACACCACCACCTTTCCGTTTTGTACTAATGTTATACCGATCGCGACGGAAAACGCAAAAGTCCGAAGGGAAAAACTCCGCATCATTGAAATCCACTGTAAGCTATGTTTCGGTCAGAATTATTACGTCGTAATTAGATTCCAATATTCCAAGATAGAAATTTTTTGATTTTGAACGCATACCACTACAATTAAAATAAAAAATTGACAAGCTATTGTTGAAGACATTGTTAGATCCATTGATGATATTGTTTGAATTAGATAAATATGAATTTAGAATATTAGGACTGTGATAAGATTATTGTGAGCATTTGGCAAATTAGTATTTAAAATATTGTAATTTAAAGTATTGAATGAAATTAAATTGATACTTTGCTGCGAGCTCCTTCCTCGTTTTTTGATTGGCGTCTTTCTTGAAAATCGCGAACTAGAACCCCGGGTGGCCAAAAATTAGGATTTTTCAAGGTACCATGCAAGTTATCGACGACTCCAACCTTGAAAGACACAAACGTTAGTTCTGCTGGATCCCGGTCTCTAGGGAACAGTGAGAAGCAGGCCACGTTTGATGGATTAGAACTGCTTTTATACGTAATGTACTTGGAGATCGATTCGGGGTAGTACTTGGATGAAGACGGGAAATATACAAATACTTCCTACGGACCACCGTTTAAAATGTGTATTTAAGTTAAATGCACTACAACTAAAGCACTTTATGAATATATTTGAAAGCTCTGAAATTTGTCCATTTTTGAGGACAAATACCGTCATTAGTCATGAAAATTATTAAATGAAAAATTTTAAATACCAACTAAAACGTTTTATTAATTCCGAATAATGGCTGTATTTGCTTTAACTCTAATATAATAATTTAATAATTCAGTCTCGTAATTATAATAATAATAATATTTAGGATTTGGTGTGATATTCGAAAAAACAATAATTCTTTGCATTTAGGCAAAGATGCACCTTGCATTTTGCACAATACACCCTCGATTTTCCCTTGCAGTTTGGAAATTTACATCTGGACGAATTTAATGCACTTTCATGAAATGAAAAGTGATCCGTTTTATCTAGTCGAATTTCATATTTCGCTTTTTTTGTGGTACATGGAGTAGGAGACGCTGCAGGCGACGTTGGGCGACCTCTCTTCTTTGGTATTTGGTCTGATAGTAGTAACCATCGACCATTTTATTTTTCTTGGTTGATTTGCTGGCCTTAAAATTTCTTTTATATTCTATCCAAGGATAGGCAATGGCAAAATTTAAGAAATCAGTAACCGCTCTTAGTATTCATTTCTTGCTTTTGATAAAAATAAGGTAATATGCAATCATCCGATCAAGGCGATCAACTCCACCCATTCCATTATTGTACTCTGTGACTATAGCTGGTTGTTTCACCTCAATATATTTTTTATGTTTTTTATCCCATCTGTCGGCAGTAGTTTCAGCTCCAATGCCCGTACAGTTCGACGCAAGATAAATGGGTTTATTACCTTACCATTTTATTATGCATAACTTGCCATCCTATAGACTTCATCGTAAGATCATCGACCTTTTGATTTTAAATCTTTGTCATTCAAATGTGGGTTTGCAAAACTGTTGATTATTATAGTTCCGGTGGCGTTGATATTTAGTTTTTTAGCAGTTCAAACAATTGATAACTACTAAAATAGTTGTCAAAAAACAATGAATGGCCATTTGGTGGAATTATTTTTGCCAAAATGTAGAACAGCTACCGCACCAAATCCAAATTTATTTTTATTCTTTTCGGAACTTTCAGTTTTTGATTCTTGGCAGATAAAAAACCATAGGGAAGTCCACTTTTACCACAGAGTGCAAATACTTTTAAATCCCGTGGATAAGGCGTCCTTTTGATATATTGTTTCACATCTAAGCGCTCTTTAAAACGAAATTATTTGTTCATCTATTGCGAGAGTTTCTTCAATTTGGTGCTCTCGACATATCGATAAAACACAGTTAATTATAGAGGACGAGTTAATTTAAATTTGTCATTGCTTTGTTGAACTGTGAGTTTTTATCAACATTTGCAAATTAACTCTCAGTTGGTAACACTTTTTGAGAGACATTGCATTTTTGACAAGTTCAAATCCAAAATGTGCAGAATCAATCATTTCAGATTTCCGTGCAGCTAAAGTGTTTGCATTGGCAGTTGACGAGAGCGTTGACATAAACTCTGATGGAAGAGTAGCAATTACGGTGCGTTTTCAGCAGGTGGAATGATGCGGGAGGAATTATTGAAACTTGGAACATTACCGGAACGAACAAGAGGTGTTGATATTCTGAAAGTTGTAAAAAAAACTTTAATCGATGCGAATGTCGTTTTAAAAAAAATTGTATTTGGTGAATTTCTACTGATGGGTGCCCAAGCATGGTTGGCAAGGAATCTGGATTTACAACTTTGTTGCAAAATGAAAGAGCTCATCCTGTAATGGGATTCCATTGTATGATCCATCTGGATGTTTCATCTGCAATTTAAACCATGTAATGGAAATGTTACCAAACTTATAGATAATGTCGTTGCTAGTGATTTGTCGAAAAGACAATTTAAAAAGTTAATGAAGGATATGATTATGAATGCACCAAACCCTTTTAATGTACATATTTAAAATCACGTTCGTTCCGTAAGTCGGACCTTATCACTGGAAAGGTTTGTTCACTGTTTGGATGAATTTCGTTTATTTCTTCTAGATAAGGAAAAGATATTTCCGGAGTTAATTGATACTAATTGGTTAATGCAATTAGTTCATGACTGATTTCAGTATTCATTTAAATGAATTAAATGAACAAATGCAAGGGAAAGAGAAAATCATTAAACATTTTATTCAGTCATATTCCGCTCTTGAGATTAAGTTGCAATTACTCAAGAGAGATATGGAATGTTTGTTTGGAAATTCTCCATTTTTAAAATAATTCCCCAATTTAAAAAAGTTTGTAGCAGATATTGACATGTTTGGAAAAGGAGTGCCACATAAATTATTTGCAGAATTTAGCGAGGTGTTAATAAAAACACGGGAATCTCACGCAATTCGGTTCAACGACGTCAAAAATATTAAAAACTTAATTAAATTTGTACGTTACCCTTGCAAATTCATTTTTGATTCTAATTTTCACGCTTTTACCTGGTTGAATTTTGCATAAATTTCGATTTTCGGTTTAAGGAACGATAACTCATTAAATATTGATGATCAGGCATTTAAAGTGTGGCAAAGCATTGCAAACCAATTTACATCTTTAAAAAAGTTAGCAATAGCGGTATTAACAGTATTTCCATCTACTTATTACTGTGAATTTTTATTTTCATAAATGAACCTTATTTTAACAAAAACAAGGAATAGGATGACCAGAGACAATTCTGAGGCATGTGTTGCATTAAAAGTATCAAAATATACTTCAAACGTAGGCCACTTAGCATTCAAATATATAAAAAACATATCCACCGCTAGACCAACTGCATACAAATTTTATTGATGATTAAACCGATTCGATTCTCATTGTTTTTTGCGACTATGTGTGTATTTTCCAAATAATTGTATATTTAATTTCAGATTTCTTTTAATTTTATAGATTTAAATTTTGGTGTGAAGTTCCTATTATCTTAGTTTTATTTTATGTTTATATTGGTCTTTTATTAAAACTAAAACCATCGTTTTCCTATTAAAATAAATATTTTATTTTATGTTATTACCAAAAGAGTTGGCACACGAAATAAGCAATTTTGGAAAAAATGTTTTTTTGGTACACTATTGTGGATGAACCCCCTGGTTTAAATCCTATTTTTATTGAATAATTTATTTAATTCCTGTTAATTTTACAGTTTGTTTTTGTTTATTTCATTGCACTTTTTAACGATGAAATTAATTTTGAATTCGTTTTTTTTTTATTTGGGTATTTAGTCCTAACTACGGAATACTGAAATTTAGTTAATCGTGTTACGCATTTTATAGTATAAAGTAAATACATCTAGCAAAACCTTATTATATGGGTGGGGGGAGGGGGTTCGACGGGTAATTTACCCGGGTCTCCAGTACTAATTGCCCGCAACTTGCTACCTTTTAAAAACCGCATAATTTTTAACGTATCATTAATATAGATTTTGACTGACATCGGGGCAAATTCTCAATTGTCTGGTAAGCAAGCAATTTTCATATGAATGAAACAAAATAAAATATTTGCGAACCAAACAGAATTTGGGGTGTTAAAATTTGCTTGGTAAAATTGATTTAGTTGTCATATTTCTGGTAAAATTGATTTAGTTGTCATATATTTGCGATTTGCTAGATTATCGCGATTTGCTAAATTGTTTAATAGACCAATTTTCGCGGAATTCTTTACAGTTTATAAGTACCAAAAATTTATTATACTTCAATTTATTGTAGCATGTGTTTTCGAGCGCGTGGTGAAATTTTACCTAAGTAATCGAAGCGAACTTCTGTGAAAAAATTTGTCGAACTTTGGAGAAGTTTAATTAAAAAGGCCCAAAGCAGTAATGATGACTATTTTTTGTTTAATAAATGTGTAAAATTTGTTCGAATTAGTTTAAAAATGTCACGTGATTCACCTGCTAAGTTAAACGGAGTAAATGTGACCGAATTTATTTTTAAACAAACACTTTATCGATTAATATAAGATGCCTAATTATAGAAAGAAGAAATATCAACTGGATATCAGGTGCGAGTTGCCATTATGTCTTTGTTTCATGAATTTGTTTCCTAATTATTTGGAAAGCTCTAGTGGAAAACATTGCACTCCATAAATAATCCCATAAAAAATTGGTTTTAATTACAAGCTGACCACACAACACTACAAGCTTTAAGCTAAACTCGTTTTACCAAGCCACAGTGTTTCGATATTATTAGGATCCGACAGTTTACTAGGACTATTTTTGAAACGAAATTCTAAATTTTGATCATGAGTGAATGTATTTGAATTTTTGTTGAAACAATTTCCGAGTTTAGGTGTTCAAATTATAGTTAGAATAGTAATAGGGAATTGGTTAAAAGGAGAGATTAAAATAGGTTTGAGATAGGGTTTGCAAATTTATCTTAAATTTAATTATCGATAATTTTAAAATTTTACTTATTTACTTTATCCTTTCGCGATGAAGATTCTCGAAAATTAGGTTGAGTCAAAATGTTTCTTCCAAAGAGGCTCAATTAGATTGAGGTCAGAGGATTGCGCTGATTAAGTTACAAGTTGGATACTTTCGTCCCTGAAAACTAATCTTCCTTTCTACAGGGATGTTTAAGCTCTTTTTTATCTTGCATCTAGACGCATCTTAGCGGCATGTGGTCTTCTAAAGAAGGGTACACCACATTTTTGAGAATACCATTCACGTATACGGGTTGCTCCATAATCTTTTATTCAACATAAAGGCTCTACAAAGAGACAAAGTATAATACTCCCGCCACCAAATTTCGGCCTACACACATACTATTTTCCATCGGATCCAAATAAGTTAATTTTCGTTTTATCGCTGAACAATATGTTTCTTCATTTTTTAGCCATAGTCACCTTTCCAATCAGAATGATCTGTCCTTCAGGCTTACCATGAAGATTGCTCTCTACCAGTCTGCTACGAAATGTCCACATACTAATTTCAAGATGTAACTCTTTCTTAACATCAACAAATATCAGACTTTATAGCAGTTGCCACCAAATTCTGCGAAAGTTCCATAAATGCAGCTCTCAATTTTTGGATCAGCATTCTTTCCTCTGATTAATAATCGACGTATCACCCCATAACTATTTTTGTTCATACCAGGCTGTTATTTGATCATATCTGTAGTGTTTCCATGGTTCTATCGATAACAGCCACGGCCGTTATAATAACAGCCGTGGACGTTTAATATTTTTTGTTTATAAACTAACCGTTAGTATGGTAAGAAATTACGACTGCCTGATTAATTTCTTGAATTTGTATTTTTGATTTTTATTAATTAACATTAACCAGTTTTTGGGTATGACGAAAAATTGTGAACATACGGCCGATAAACGCGACAACAGTTTCGGATAGTATTTATCAGTTTAGGCTTCGCCTCGGCTGTCAAACAATTATCCACAATTGTTATACGCTTAATATAGGCCTAATACCGTTAAATACTTTAACAAAATATTTATAAAAACGTTTATTTATATTTATTTTATCAAATTTCTATGAACTGGGCCCCTATTCTTGAAATTCGCCGAAAAAAGTCACCGGTGACTTTGGTATAAAACAATTTAAATTTTCGACCGAAATGACGTATTTCACTAGAAAATTATCAGCGACTTTTTTGGGTGAATTTCAAGAATAGGAGCCCTGCAATGTTTCCTTTCCAATAAACACTAATTGTTAATTTTAAACACAGAAAATCAAAAAAAAAACAATTTAAAGAATAAAAGACGACTTCCTAATTATTTGTTTATCCTTATTTGATGTTTTCACCTATTTCAGGCGACTCTGCAAATACGCAAATAAAATAAAGTACCATCTGAAACTATTTGGTAGTACCTGGTACTAGAACGAAATACAACTACTAAACAATAGGTATCCCATCAATAATCGAAAGAGTATTACTATTGAATATCGAGTTATTGTTTTATTTAATTGCTGTTCCTAATTTTGTGGCCAAGACTGTATATTGAGATGCCCTAATATTTAACTTATCATGCCCTTTAACCTAATTTTGACTTTATAATGTTGCCAAATTAAGTTGTATTTATGCTGAAAACCCTTTTCCACAGTGACTTAAAAAATGTCTATGTTTTGGAAATAAATTGGGAGCTCACAATACATTTACGCTTTAAGTTTAGCGTCTTTAAAAATGTTGCGCCCTGCGAATCACATTCTATTCCACGAATGGAAACACATTTGAGAATGTAGACATAACAACAGATGCACCATAATCCATGCACCTTTTACTTTTAAATTATCAAAGAATGTCTGTATTTTGATTCTTTCAAACCATCCATGGCTTGCAGAAAAATTCGGTTTCTGTTTATCAAATGAAGAAGTAGATGGTTGCTGTTTCTTTTTTTGTATACATTTGCAATGTCTTATGTGTGATACTGTTTGTATCAATTGCCATACGCTTTTGAATTTTATCTTCAATCAATAACATTAGCGCCTTCTCCATATTTTTCATTTCAATATCCCTTATGATTTTGTTTTTACTGGTATCTGTTCCAGTTCCAGCTCCATTTATATCATATGACCTTGCAACCTCTGTTGATCTTTCACCTTTAATGAGGCGAGCCAAAATATTAATTTTAGTTTCTAAAGATATAACTCTTCATTAATTATAATTTACTACGTACCTACAGTTATTAAAGACATTATAAAAATTTAATTTACAAAATAAACACAGAAAGGCAGCTATTATATGTAGATATTTAAACAAATTACAACGATGTACATCTCACCGTTCCTAAAATTATTTATTTTATTTATTTATTTATTTATTGTACTTTAACAATAATTTAGTATTAAAAAAACGAACAGTAAAAAATAATGAAGCTGCTTGTTTCCATTAGGCAGAAAAACCTGTTACATGTTTTCAAACAATTTCCATCTCATTCTATTTTGAGCAATAGCTCATTTATAATAAAATGTACAGCAAGAGGTGAAATAATATTAAAAATTAACAATAATATCAAAAAAGTAGGAAGCCCATTACAGGATGTAAACGCATTACCGACATCTCAACAATGCCGTCTATATAATATCAACATATACCATTAGGCACCAATCCTACAACAAAGAAGTATAACCAAAACTTTTATATTACGCAATAATTGGACTTGCATGTATAACTATTTTATATACATACATTCAAACAAAAACATTTTCATTCTTTCATTCAAAGGCAAAAAAAAATTTTGAACAGAATATTCTATTATGTACTTTTATTGTTTTTGTTTTTTACGTGAATATATTGCAAAGGAAATCTTTACGCGTCTATAACTTTGGAATCCGACCACCTAAAGATCTTAGACATACCACTTTTTTCGTATATGATCAAGGTCTATAAGTCTGGCTTTGTTTCATGGAAATCGGATAAGTACTTTTCGACTTAATACTTGTTAACAGACAAAATAGCGGAGATATAATGCATCTTTCTCGCTCTAGCGCTTCGCTTGAGTTGAAATGCCTAAAAAAATAAATTTAAAAAAACTACGTATTGCCTATCAATCAAGCAAATAGAAACTCCCCTACCATAAAAGCATTTGTTTAGCGACCTACAACAATTTTTGGCCGGAATCAGGCGGAAGTTTGAGGACTGATACCTATTAAACAGTAACTTCCTATAAAGATAGCAAGGCTTGTTAGCTTTGAGAAGTTCAAAAAATAAAAAGACAAATAAAAATTCATACAAATTAGATAAACTATGTACATCCTAAAACAAGGCTAGAGTAGGCAGAAATAATTACAACTTCAAATTGGGACTAAACAATTTCAAATTGGGACTAAACAATTTCAAATTGGGACTAAACAATTTCAAATTGGAACTAAACAATTTCAAAATGGGAATAAACAATTTCAAAATGGCAATAAACAATTTCAAAATGGGAATAAACAATTTCAAATTGAGACTTAACAATTTCAAAATGGGAAAAAATAAATAATTTTTATTCCAGTTAATTTACAATATATTTATTAAAAATGTATTAATGCAGTTATGAATTAAAAGGTCATATCATTCATATTTATCGCGTCCGGTATAAATTTTTGAATATGAGCGACGTGCCGGTTACAATTAGGAACAGTAATCTTCGTAGTTATGTTTTCGCGAATTATATGTTCTATATAGCTGTAGTAGACGGAACTCTGTTTGTGTTAAATTTGATCTACCTTCATCAGCTAGGATTCGCGGTAATTGGATAGTAAAATCACTTTTGACTCCAGATTTTAAGTTTGACCAAACATATTCAATTGCATTTAGCATTGGACTATATGGTGCGAGTCTTAGTAGGTGATTATTAAGAAATTCTTCTTCTAGGAATACTTCCTCAATGGCAGCATGACATGGTGCATTATCAATCACCATTACGATTGAGGTTCTATATATATTTTGAGCATTCCGAAGACAACGACGCATGAATTCTTTTGCTTCTGGTTTCTTAAATGCTCATATTACCTGTACATCCAATTACATGTATATTGGATCCTCGGCTGCCTGCTGTAATGAGTGCAACGAGTTCCTTTTTTGAAACGACCTTTGCTTCTCGATATAAATAAATTGAAATTAGTTTCATCCATGTAGAGTATGGGTGTATTGTTTGATTGATGTTCTAAAAGTTTGTGAACGTAATCACATCGTTTTATTTTATTGCTTTCAACGTTTGCTCTTTATATGACCTTTTAATTCATAACAGCATTAATACATTTTTAATAAATATATTGTAAATTAACTGGAATAAAAATTATTTATTTTTTCCCATTTTGAAATTGTTAAGTCTCAATTTGAAATTGTTTATTCCCATTTTGAAATTGTTCAGTTCCAATTTGAAATTGTTTAGTCCCAATTTGAAATTGTTTAGTCCCAATTTGAAATTGTTTAGTCCCAATTTGAAGTTGTAAAGGTATAGAGCAAAGATAACTATTCATATTGGGTTTAAACACCTCGAATTCACGAAGTTAGTCTTAAACAATTTGTATTTCTTAAATTTTCAATTACTGAAAAATTTACGAATTTACAACGAAACCATGGTATTTTTATTGCAGACGTATTGCAGAATCGTTTACGTAGGTTCTCAGTAGGAGAACTAACAAAAAATTGAATATCGTCAATTATAGCGCCATCTATAATGAATGGGAAAAAATGTTTCAGCCAAATCCTACGTATTTTTAGCCGTAGAACCCGAATCTGCAATAAAAAATAGAGGTTCCAATCTTAGTTTCAAAGTTACCCCTCGCCCCACGTACAAGGAGGGGGGAGGGGGTTCTAATTTAAACACTACTGTATTCCCCCCGCGGAATAATTAAATTTTGATCTTTACCGTTTTTTTCGTAGAGTGCTTATTTTCCGAGATATTTCAGTGTATCAGGTTAAAAAAATCACCCGGTATATAAAAAACCTAAAGGTAGTTCACGATTTAAAAATTTCAAGATTATTTAACTTCATTTGCTTTCCCCGGCTACTCAAACTTTTGTAACCGAATATAGTGGTCACATTGTATACATTTCATCAAATCTACGAGAGAAATAACTAAACAAACTTTCTAAGTCTGCAAGGGATTTTTTAAATTGGGCATACGACCTCTTACTATGTAGTTTTTGGAGGGTTATAGACGGTATAAAATTTTACGACCATTTATGAAAACGTTGTCAAATAAAAACTTTAAATCCGATACTAACAATTATGAAATAGAAGAAGGTGTATGGTAACTAATCTAGCCTTAATGTGATCACTTACAAACATACATAAACCACCATAATTAAGGGGAGGTACCGTCCTATCTTTCCCAAATACATATATTAAAACCTTTTATGGCAAAAGCTGAATTAGGGATATTTGGGCTTAGAAAGGTCTCAGAAAAACAAAGTATGTCCACTGCAGCGCCACTAAAAATGTGACGAATCTCGTCAATATTTGGGACTAGACTTTGGACGTTCAAACTAGTGGTGGTGAAAAAAAAACGTTATGTGAAACGTGGGGCTAAGTTTTATGCAGTTCTCGGTAGAATTGTAGCCCTCGGCTTCGCCTTGAACTACAAATATCCACATTGAAAAGCACAAAATGCTTACCGCCACTTGGTATGCAAACAACTTCATACTATTTCAAATGATTTTATTTCAATACTTTAAGAAAAATTACACTTTACAAGAAAAATCGTCAACCAGCGCGAGTCGGTTACAACTTTAAATCAGAATGCGATACAAGGAAATGCATGTTACCGACCAGCGAGTCTTTTGTTGCTTAACATGCAGTTTCGTTTAACTTAGCCGCCACTTAAAAGATTAAAAATTAATGCAGAAACTGAAGGAACGATCAGAATAAGTAACACTGTGCTTAAAAATAACACTACCCTGCAAAATTTTAAAAATTTCGTGCCCCTGGACAATGAATAGTTTTTTCCGAAGTAATTTTTCACGCTGAATCCGAATATGGGCTCAGAATTGCTCTATCACGTCAGGTTGATGAGATATTCTAACGTAAAAGTGCTAAAAACACTGTTTTTTGGCATATTTGAGGTTATCTAGCACCGCGATTTTTTTTTCTTTAAAAGTCCATGTATGGGATCTTATAGTACAAGTCCTCTTCTTTCAAATGCCTTTGAGTTTGCTCAAATATGTTTTTTTTTCGCCGAGATATCGCATTTTCAAAATTGGGTGTTCGTGAATTTCTCGGTATACTGTATAATATACTAAACACTACTACGGTTTACGGTATAAAATTTTCGTATACCGAAAAATTCACGAACATGCAATTTTTAAAATGCTATATCTCGGCGAAAAAAAACATATTTGAGCAAACTCAAACGCATTTGAAAGAAGAGGACTTGTGCTATAAGATCCCACACATGGACTTTTGAAGAAAAAAAGTCGCGGTGCTAGATAACCTCAAATATGCCAAAAAACAGTGTTTTTTGCACTTTTAGGTTAGAATATCTCATCAACCTGACGTGATAGAGCAATTCTGAGCCCATATTCGGATTCAGCGTGAAAAATTACTTTGGAAACAACTATTCATTGTCCAGGGGCAAAAGTTTGCAGGGTAGTGTAATACATAGTTTCATTCACTACGGTATTTGCGAAGCTATATTGGGTATTTAATTGTTAATTAGTGAAATGTTCTTAAGGAACAAATTTCTACAAATTCTCTAAGTTTTCTTATTGATGCGCTGGTTAGCCTTTATCGAAATTGGTACTTTCGATGACTTTAATAAAACACGTTCATATCACGTCACGAGGTATAGGGTTATTTTGCCCGAAATAAAATTAATTTACGGATATACGGATAATATACCGATATAATAAACGGATTCTACAATATTCATCCAAATTTACACATTAGATTTTATTTTAGATTAGAACTTTGTTGTCTTTTTACTTTTTTTTTTTCAGCCGAAGCTTCTGTGCTAAGTAGAAATTCGTCCCAATATTCGCTCCGACACACAACATCTATCGGTGTCTTTTACAAATACGAAATCAATAAAATTGAAAGCTACAGGCGCGCGCCTATTGTACCCTTATCTAAAAGACAAATTCTCCTTATCTTCTACCTAACTGTCTTATAAATCACCAAAATAAATCAATGTCTATTCTTATATGGTGTACCTTCGTTTATACCCAGGTACCTTACTCTAAATTCTTAGGAATTGACAAAAATATATTTTTTTTTTTAAATTGGAAAACTCCGCCAAATTTTTATGTTCAGGGTATTTTTATAAAGTTTAAAATTATTTTTTCTTTATTGGCTTGGGATTTACACATATGTATGTATATGAGTTTGCTTATACATACATACATATGTAGGTACACATATTTGAATAACATAAAAAAAATTATCAAAGTTGGTTTTATGAATAAAAGCTTTTAATTGTAAAAGTTTAGAGGTTAACGGAATAATGTGTATACATATGTATATATATGAACATGAAAATGAGTTTTAAAAATTACAAATGAACTTGAATGGTCGGAAAATAGAAATTGTTCATTGTTTTGTTGCCTGAGCAAACAAAACAATTTGCTAGAAGCTTAGGGAATATAAAAAATCCAATATAAAATATTGTGCTTAATAGCATTAACATTATCTTTAAATTTGTTTTAACAAAATATTTTGTACTATAAAATATAGTACGGTACAGTAAAGGCACGATTTGTGCAACATTCGATAAATGCAAATTCGTTGTAACTATCGAGGCGAAATGCATAAAAGCTGTTTTATTTTATCACAAGGCTATTTGTTACAATTATTATTGAACGCAAAAAATGCAATTAACAGAAGTTTATACATTTTTTTGAGTTGCATTTATCCAATCTTGCACAAATCCATGCTTAATGTAGTTATGAAAACCAAAAAAAAAACTAGTTTGATTCAACTATCGTTCATTTTAAACATCAACATATGGGTATCCATAAATCCATATGGATTTGGTACAAAAAATATGGTTTAAAGGTTTATGGAGTTTTCCAATTGGAATGCCTTGATTTTATAAAAAAATTATGAAATATATCGTCGGTTCAAATGTAAAACCAAGTGCAGTTTGATCTAAAATGGTTTTTTTTTACTTTTGCTTTTATAAAGATAAAATTTACGATAAAAAGAAAATAACTAAGTCCGTATTGTGCTCAGTAACAAAACTGTGCAGTGAAAAAGTTTTGAAGTATAGTGCATTATTCATTTAAATCCCTTTACAGGTAAAACTGATTGCACATAATGAATGTTGCCTGAAATCCCCGTTGTACGTAAATCTTAAGTTATGTTGTTGAAACTGGATCATTAAAACACAAACAGTAAGTTTCTAAGCGTGAATGATAATAATATTTTTAAAAAACAGCTTGTTTGAACATAGTCCATTGTACTTACCTTTTAGTTTTTAATTTTGTAACATGTGATTTGAATTTCGACAGATTATAAAAAAGAACAATATGGAGTATGACAATGATAATATTTCCAACACAGAAATTATCTTGATGGAGTTTGAAGACGAGGCTCCAAGCACTTCATAAAGATGTTGGCATACTGAAAATATTAGTATTGGAAGTTTTATTCTGTTAGAATTTCCTACTAATAATTTTTTGTTTCAGAGGTTAGTTTTAAACATAATAAAACAAAGCTTGTGGATTGTCCTGTGGAAAGTGAAAATGAGACGGATGACTTCAGTGCAGCATCAGTCGATGATTCTTGTTACCTAGCACCTTAAGAAACAGAAGATACAATTTCTGATCATTAGATAGAAGAGGGTAAATTTGGAAAGTCAATACAATAAAAAAACGCCAAGCGGAATGTCTGTCATATAAAAACAAGAAAAAGAAATGTGAAGCTAAAAGCCTAAAACGAGTTGACTGCACTAATTGTAGATATCAGTGTACACTTTATTTCATGAAATAAGATTATGTAAAAGTTATTGGGAATTTCCAGATTATAAAAGACAGAAAGGTTTAATTATAAAGTACGTGGTTATGGCGGCACCAAAACGTAGGAGTATATAGAGAGATCGAGTGAATATAGGCGTACTCTATCAAAAATGTATTATTTGGAAAATGCAAGTGGTAAGCATAGAGTATGTGCTAATTTCTTTGAAAAGCCTCTAAAATTTCAAATGAGCCTTTAAATATGTTTCTCTGGTTCAGACAGGAAAGGAAGAAAACCAGATGTTTCATTAGTAAAAAGCATATTGAGACCATTCCCGCAATGGAAAGTCACTAGGAACATAGTCAAAAACTGTACCTCGAAAGTGGTCAATCTATTCTTAAGATGCATGAGCTATATTTCAATAATTTTGTTTGGAAAGGAATGCCAGACCTGTAAATCAACGTACAGTCTCATATTTTGTAATAATTATAATTTTTCATTCTTTAAGCCAAAGAAGGATCTGTGTACTATTTGTTCCAAGTACAAAGAAGTAAATTCTAAACTAAAGGGTTAAATAGAAACCGATTATTCTGTACATCTCATAAGAAAAACGGAATGTCAGGAAGCAACAGCCAAAGACAAGGTAAAAGTCAATGAAGACTCAACATTTGTAACAACCACATTTGATCTGCAATGTTTTACAATTGCCATATTCTGATGTTTCTCTATTTTACAATTCAAGACAAATTTGACAAATTATTTGGCTATAGTATAGAAAGTCATTGTTATACATAGATACATGGAAAGAGAGGAGCAACGAACTAGGTTCCAAATTGTTAATGTGTTTGCAGTCGCTGCCTGCCACAGTAACAAGTATTTCGTGTGACTCAAGCATTCTGCAATGGAGTCTGCAAAAAGCATAAAAGTGAATTTACTAATACAGACTGATCCCAAAAAGGAAAAAAAAAATAAAACGAATGCTGATTACTTAGTGTACCATTTAAAATACATATGTATGTACATTCTGAAAAACATAAATAAAGACGAAGATTTAAATACAATCTCATGGTTGAAGATCAAATCTTTAGGTCTGTGCGTGTTAATAATATAAAACGGCATAATACATAATACGAGGTGGTAAAATAGCCTAAATGCCAAAATTAGATTTTGTAGGTATGGCTAGTGAAAGTGACGCACATGTGAATCCGAGTTCGAAATAGACTTCGATGAAAATATAATTTATGATGTGGAATCACAAATAGAATGGATGAAAAGGAAAGGTACTAATTGGACGGACGCGGAGACAAAAATATTTTTAAATTTGTGTAACGAAAAAAAATATTAAGCTTAATGGACGGAAAGAAATATAAACATAATGATATCATATGATAGTTGCTCTTGTATATTTAATTAAAGGTCATTGGAACTCGATTTACACAAAAAGTATTAGTTGACACTTGAAAGAACTTTATTATCAATGTAAACGGAACAATGGGACCAGTGGCAAAAAGCGAATTAGTTTTAGTTTTTATAGTGAGATGGATGAACTATTAGGTCATAGACTTAAATCTAAGGCCACAAACTCAATTTCGGAATGCGGGATAGATTCTGGTCTACCATCGAATAACCCCGAAATACATGAGTCGAACGGTAAGTTTGGGCTATTTATTTTTGTAATTTACTTATTACTAACTGTAGTGTTTCTAGACAATTCTGATGAAGAAGACCAACAAAAAAAAAAACATGCCCAGAAAAACTGGAGTTTAGTAACGTTTATTTTTTTTTTAGTTTACCTTGTAATAATTAAATTTTTAGGGAGATTATCAAAGCAGAAGAGTTTAGCAAACAATTCAATAAAACCCAGGCCGAAATGTTCAATACACTTATTGAAAAGCAGAACAAACTATTCGGGGAATCGACGAAAAAACAAATTGAGGAGCAGAGACAATGGGAAAAGTCAATGCAAAAAGAGGAGCACGATCATCAAAATCAACACTCAACAGTTTACAATAATGATGGATTTATTTCAGAAAATTGAACAAACCATACAAAATGTAAATTTTCAAGGTTCACCTAATCCTTATTTCTCTTTACATTCAACCCCTTATCAACCTAATTCAGGATTTAAACCCCAAATATATCCACCTTCATAACCGGATTCTTATCAAGGCAGCTGGTGCAACCACCTCAACTTTGCGGCAACAAATTTCTTCACCTCTACAAAATCAACAAAACACGTATAGTTCAACTTTGTCCCGCAAAACATTTCTGCACTTCCACAACAAAAAACCGATTCAAATAAACACCCTTATTATGATTGTCGAGCAAGGGCGGATCCAGAGGGGGCGCCATAGGGCCATGGCTCCCTCTTCCAAATTTAATAAATTACCTTTTATGATAAATAATACTTTGCTGTTTTTCTATTTTCGCATATACTTATTTATGTGTTGTGTTCTTATAAATCTATTAGAATTAGAAAATTTTGTAATAAAAAGGAAAATTGAAAATGTGTTACAAAGTTTGAAAAACGTTATTACAGATTCATCTAATTTTCAGTATCCATTGTATTCAGAGATATGTCGATTAAAAGAATCTAACAAACATTCATCAAATATGTTTTCCAGTTTAGAGGATGTTTTAGAGATGAACGAGCTAGTTAGTATGTATGTGTCATTGATTATAAGCATCGCATCTGCAGAAAGAAGTTTTTCAACTCTTAAAGGATTAAAAACATATTTGCGGAATTCCATTAGTCAAGACCGATTGTCTCGATTGGTAGGTTTAGCTTTATTAAATACTAGGGGGAAAAGCCCGTAATACGGGCGTAAACAATAACAGAAAGAGAACATAATGATATTGCAACATGACATTTAATTTGAAAAAATTTCTTTATACACAACTTTTTGGTAATTTCGAGTTGATCGGGGCTAGGTCCAATTCTGGGAATGAATACAGTTTCCTTTTTTGCACTTCCCGTTAAAACGTCGGCAATTATCAGATTTGATTTCAGCTGTCGAACAATTAATCGAGTTCCATTACAAAGACCACGCTTTGTATTAAGATTTCTTAATAGAATTATGATACTTCCAACAATTAAGTTCTATTTATGAAGCGGCATCCATGATGGCGTTAAATCATTTAAGAATTCTGTCAGGTAGTTCTGAATGTCTTCATCATTTGCATCATCAATCGAGTCAATGCTGATCAAGTACACATCTGCATTTTTTGGACATAAAAATGCCATTTTTGGAAATGTTTCGGCATCAACTGACGAAAGCGTTTCACCATAAATTTCGGTTATTATAGAGCCTTTGCAAATGAGGTTGCTCGGAATTTCAGTTAAGTCGCCGGTAAGACCATGATTGCTGGTTAAACTTCCATCGCCTAATTTAAGTAAGCAATTGCTGTATTGTGGGTCCACTGAACATACGTTATTCTGGAGCCTGAGAATATTAAACTTTTCCCAAAGACCATGAAATTTTAAGCTAGCTTCAACAATTGCAATCTGACTACCACGTACAACTACAGGTAAAGTTTGCCTAAAACCTCCACCAAACATTGTTTTACCGCCAAATGGTTTCTGGTTTTTCATTATTTCTTTACAAAGCTTATCGACAGCATTCATAGCAACACTAGGTCCCATTGTAGCTTCATCCCATAGAATTAATTTTACCTTTCTAATTAATTCTGCGTCAATAGATGTCATTCGCATAGAGGACGATGAGGTTTCTACGATTGGCACAGGTAATTTAAACTGGGAGTTATAGAAGCAACGGTAAGCACAGCGTTGTATTCTTCGCGAATCGTGTTAAGTAGTGTTTTGTACAGATATTGCGTTTGTTTTCAGTCTGGCTCGTTTTCGGATGTTTATGTCGGCTGGCATTTTATTATATTAGATATGGCAGGCTTTGATAAAATCGAAAAAAAATTGTAAATTGCGAAAGAGGGAAAACAGTACACATTTTTAGTACCTGCTGTCTTCTTTTATTGCTTCATGCTAGCATTTTATTATATTAGATACATAGAGAGTTGCAAGTAAATATTGACAATGTGATTAATAAATTCGTCCAAGGGCCGAGAAGATTAGATTTTATTATTAGATAAGTTTTAACAATTTATAACTGCTATATTTAAACATGAGATTGAATATCTTTTTTAATTTAAATTTTATTATTATTAAACTGTGACGTCAAAACGTCGAAGACAATTATTTTAGCGATACTTAAGGATTTGGTTATAAAATACAATGTTATTTGTCGGTCGTGGACCAAGTATCGTATTCTACTCGCATATAATGGCTGTTATTCACTCAGATGATTTACGACACTCGCCTATCGGCTCGTGTCGGTAAACTTCATCTTCATGAATAACAGCAATCATTTACACATTAAAAAATAAATGTAAACAAAAAATGTCATAAACCAATACAAATGATTGGTTTTCTTGTTCTTGTAACCTTATTAATATTATAGTTATTTATTCACGCATCGACGATTTTACAGAAAAAAGATGAAACTCGACATCTGCAAAAAAAACACACAACGATTTTTGGGTTTGCTTCTCGGATTTCAATTGATTTTTTTAAGCAGATGATTATATTTTCTCTTTTTGTCTTTGCTGATTTTCATATGTTGCGTTTCACCTTTTTTGCGGACGTCGAATATCGTTGAATGTAAATTAGCTATAAACCTTCAATATTAAGTACATTTGCTTTTTCGACTATTGATTTCTACCACAAATTTAAAAAATGGCCCCCCTAACAGAAAAGGCTGGATTCGCGCTTGTTGTCGAGTCGATCGACAATCGATACGACTCTGTGTTGCCTTTTCCTATTTCGTATTGTTTTTATAAAATGAAAAAACGAAAACGCAATATAGAGTCGTGTCAATTGTCGATCGGCTTGACAATCATAATAGGATGAAAGATACATCTATTTTAACTTTAAAACCTTTGCCTGCTATTTCAAATAATTTAGAATTTATAAATAAATTTTCAACTCCCCAAACAGCCTCAATCGCCAAAATAATAACCATTATAAAACAAACTCCAAATATCACGACTTAAAGTTTTGTTAAAAAATATATAGCTATATACCTATGTCGATACTATTAATTTATAATTATATTTATTATTAGGTTAATGAATAAAAAAATGTATGAAATCAATAAAAATAATAAAATGAATTATTAAAAGTACAAATTAAATATGTATACATATAATGAATTAAAAATATTGTGAAAAAATATATTTATGAAATGAAATTAAAAAAATTCTTTTATTAAAATTTATATTATAAAATTCTATGATATTACGAAGTGGGAAGTGTTTGCCTAAGTATGTTCTTAAATGATTTCTAATCTCCGCACCTGACTTATCTTCCCTTTCTCGACATATTTTGGTTGACGGTTGAGGAAATAATTCGGAAGATTCAGTCACATCTTCGAGCCATCGTTAATTAAACTGTTCTTTTTGGATTCTACAAAATTTTGCAAAATGCAGCAAGCACTTGTGATATTGCGTACGAATGTGAAATTCAAGCCGATCCTTTTAAATAGTATCCGCCGTCTTCCTCGCAAGCGGCCAAAAGCCATTTCAACATTCACCCGTGCGGAATTCAAATGAATGTTAAAAGAATCTTGCAATGGCGATATACCAGAACCTGCGAATTCTTTTAGTAACCAAGATAAAAATGGATACGCTGGATCAACGACTAACATGTATGGTATTTTCCACACAATCTACATTTTTCTTTCTCTAGAAATAAAAATAAATTCTTACTACCCTTATAGACAGGGAGTCGTGGTGTAACAAAATCTAATGAAGAGGTACACGGCTAAATCATGCTTCCCAAAAATCAACATTTTAGCCTGATTTAGAGTATCGCCATGAAAAAATTGTTCTAGGTTAGCTTCATCTTAAATCCTAAAAGATTAGACCAAAATTTTGTTGTAAAAAATAACGGAGAGGTACCTACACGCTTAATTTTTATTTTATTTGGTAGATTGTAGGTAAACAAAAATGTTAGAAAAATTTCACTGGAAATCAGGTCGACTACCTCTTTAAAACGGCTCTCATTTATAATAATTATATATAATTAATATAATTTTCTAACGCATTTATTTACCTTATTTCTACCAAATAAAATAAAAATTAAGCGTGTACCTCCTTTTTATCTAATCTTAAAGGATTTAAGATTATTATTATTCAATATTTTGAATCAAACTGAAACGTTTATTTTGCCCATCGAATATTTAGCTTCGTTAAATTCTATTACTAATAATATGTATTTTTACCTGCGGATTATATTATATTCCTATAATTCCTAAATAAACTGGAATGTTTGAATACAGCTGCGTCATGTGTGTTTCCAGAATGACGAATACAAATATGACAAAATCTGAAAATATAATTATTAAAAATGTTTGTTTTTTATACAGATATGATAAAAGTTTACCTGCATTTGCCGTCAACAACCGCTTGCAAATTAAACGAGGGACACCCTTTCATATTAACGTAATCCTTGTAGCCGTCCACAGGTGCCAGTATTGGTATGTGGAATCCATCGATGCATCCGATTAATTGAGGAATACGGCAAATTTTTTCGAAGTTTTTAGCAATTTCGTCAGGCATTGATCAAAAAGTTTTCATCATTTCCCCATTAATTGCGTCTAGCACCCTATACAAGCATTGTTTTTTACTGTCGCTTTATGAACGCGAAAAACGTTGCCTACTATCCTGTATTCTGCGCAACTCGCTAACTTATATAAAGCTATAGCCACTTGCTTCTTAACGGATAGTGGATCTCGAGGTTTCAATATTTGTGGTTTTGGGTCGAGCTTTTTTGTCAAAATGAAGCATAATTCCTCAAAAGTTTTTTTTGACATCCGGAAGCTTTCAATCCAATCGTTCTGATCGAATTTTCTTAGCACAATATCATCCCAGAAGTGCGCGCTGCGCGGTTTCATCCAAATCAATTTTTTATGGAGTGAATTACCGATATCTTGCAGAACAGGTGACAAGGTAAATTGATTTTGCATCATGATGGTAAAAAATCTATTATGTGTTTCGGCTTGAAGCATTCTATTTCTACGCAACTCACGACGTCTTTGAATTATTTTATTTCTAATAACCATTTTATGTTTATTAGTTTGAAAAATAAAGTTTTGATAAAAACCCATAATCAAACAAATGATTTTCAATTGTTGATCCATTATACATAAATTAATTATTTTTTCACAAATTTTTCCCACTTCTGTCTTTTGACACTTCAACACAATACAATTTATTGATTTACTTTATTTTAAAGAAATTTATGAAAATAAATAGTTTCAGTATTAATCAATAGATGGGGTACACAATGGCCCAAACGAAACCTACATTTTCTTATGATACAAACTGCTGGTAGGTGGTCTAAAATAGGTCGTCATTTAGGTCAGTGCACTAAATATTTCGTGGTGTAAACTACCTCATTCTAAAATAGAGAGGAAAACATCATTAAGTACATTTTTCTTATTTACAAACAAACTAATAGACTTTAGACAAAAATAACAAAACATTAATTTAAAATACATTATATGAATAAGTTGTTAGGGAAGCTCGTGTTTGCTCGCCAACGAACGTTATATTCGCCGCCTTGTTGAAAATTTGAATCAACTAGCTCTGTACTTTATCAACCAACGACTTGGTTGGGCAGAATTCGCAGAATTTTTAAGGCCTTTGTTTGGACGTAAATGTATTGTTCGCTCCCAGTAAATCTCCTGATCGTAATTTTATTTAAAAAGCAAAGACATTTTTTAATCAATCGTGGAAAATGGTGATCTGTACAAATTCAATCTAATTTGCTGAATCAAATATTAGGCCAGCCAAATATACAGGGTGAGGAAAAAGTATGGAAACTCCTAGAAATCTCGCGAAGTTCGGTCAAAAAGTCAACGTCATTTTTTTAAATTGGAAAAGAACGGGAAATTGTACGTCTGAATATGTATTTTTCATAATCTCACAAGGTCCCTTCTTGGAATATATGAGCCGTTCAGTGCACAAATTGATTAACTCCATAAAACAAAAAGTTGAGAAATGCGATGAGAAAATGTAGTGTTTTTTAAAATTCCCTTTATAATGTAAATTTAAATTATATTGTAGAATGCTTAAATACAGATAAACCTATCATAAAGGTACATCAAATTAATAAGAATGAATAGCCAAACAATAATCGTCAGTAATGTTACAATTTTTATATGACTAGTGGAGTTAATCGATTTGGCAACTGAAAAAAATAATAAATGAACTTATTCAAAGGCCAAAATTTTTTTCCGTTTAATGGTGTTAATCTTTATTATTCAGGAAAGGTGTTATAAATATAAAAAGTTATGACTATACCAAGTGCTTTGACACTTAAGTTTAAGATTTTTCAAAAAGTGGAGTTAATCGATGTGTGCACTGAACGGCTCATATGTATGTATGTTTTGTACATTGTGAGGAAAAATATGGAAACCCCTAGAAATCTCATATCTTCAAGGTCATTTTTTAAATGGACACCCCTATTTTTGACATCGGATTCGAAAAGAATGTAAAGTTTTATGATATGTCCGAATAGGTATGCATTTCCCATGACCTCCCAAGGTCACTTGAAGGAATATTTTTTAGTTCTAATGCTTATGATTTGCTATGAAAATTAGAAAAAATATAAATTTTTAAAATGAAAAATGTTTCTTTTTATTTTATTTATTTGATTTTCATACCAAATCATAAGCATTATAAATAAAAATATTCCTTCAGGTGACATTGGGGGATGGGGGGTCATTAAAAATACATATTCGGACGTAAAATGTTCCATTTTTCTCGAATCCGATGTTAAAAATGGGGGTTTCCATTTAAAAAAATTACCTTGACCTTGAAGGCGAAGTTCAAGGTCACATCTAAGCTCACGGTTGAATTCCTTGCTGAAAATTTCCTAAAATTTAACCGTGATTTACCGGCACGTAATATTACCCGGCTAAAATTCAATGATCAATATGTCTCGGGAGGCTACTTGTTGTGGAAAGATACTACCACCTAATTTGAACACAATTATGTAATTGTGGTTGAGGACACGGGGAAGAAGAAAAATTAACGATAATTTGGAAAATCGGACCACTCAAAGCATGCAATATACTGTAGCAAAAAACAATAAGGAAAAAATTGAAAGAAAAGATGACGCACCGTTTGACCGTTAGGCCCGTTCTTATTTTCTCAAGATAACGACCGCAATCTGTGCTCTCGAATCTGCAACGACAATAGACAAACTGCTAGCTGCCTCCTGTCAGAATTTGTCGCACTCCACTTTGCACCAATGTTATTAAAGCTTTTATTATTTTTCTATTTTTGCAATAGAGGAAAACATACCTCGCCCACTTTTGTTATGTCTATTTTTTTTTACACGGCACTTTTATTTTTATTTATTTTTGGCCAGTCTTGTAGAGTTTGTATTACTGACGTTCAATTTCATCACCAACTGCCCCGATCTCATGATTTTGGACCGACACACAAGCGAAACCTGTTTTACTGAAAATTATTCAAACAATACATAAATGAGTATATCGGAGGCTTAATTAACAGCGGCTCAAACAACACTTTTTTTTCAAAAGTGAAGTTTTGATTGTAAAATGAAAATCCAACATAGTGCATCTTAACGTAGTTACATATGTAGTTTTAGCTTTAATCACAACAGTTTACGTTCCATATTTAATGTTATTCAACCAATTTCAACTGGAGTGTAAATAATCCATAAAAATTATGCTCATTTGCATAAAAAGAGCCAACGACCAGATAAATACTACTTTCCTCTATTTCTTGTATTATGAAACAAATTGTCATAAGTTTGTGCAACAGGCTTGAATTTCCTAATAATTCGGTTCAGCCCACATGAAAAAACCTTAGGTATTTATGTTCATAGAACAATTTTAAATAAATTCATTAATTTCTCTCAAGACGATGTTAGCGCGTGAAATTAAGTTTTAATATAGTAAAGCACCAAACATAAAGCAGAAATTGAATTATATTTCAATTACGTGCTTCTATGCAGAACATTTTATCGCGGTCAATGATTTTTGAAGCGCCAATTTAAATTTCTTAGTTAGTATTCTAAACATTTTCTCAGAAGATAAGAATCAAATTAAATGTTCATCTTGTTTCATCCACATTTTTTTCATACTTGTACATACTCTTAGCTTACATAATTTTTCTCATACCACACCAGCACAACCAAATCAAATCTATCAGTTAACGAGCAAATATTTCATCAAATTCCTCATGTTTTTTTTTGCGTGTAGGAGTTTAAAAATAACGCAAATTAATTTTCAAATTTTCTCCATGGCATCCGTATTTTGTTGCTTTTGTAATATTTACTATATCGCATCCGAACAATATCGTAAATTTTAATGGCCAAGCGCGTAATTATTAATTAAAAAATATGATTTCACACTAAATGTAATCAGGAAAACCAGAAACGATTTTTTTTTTGTTGCTTTTCGATATTATGTAAACACAGACAAATAGATAAAATATCCACTTAGTTTGTTTATAGTATACGTTAAATTATATTCTTATCTGTTTAACTTTATTAAAATTTCTTTGCTTATAGCTACGCAAGAATGTGTGTTGTCGATAAAATTTTATCGGTTAATTTGAATTTCAAACAAAACTGAAATGAGTCATCCAGTACTGATGTACATACATAATGTTCATTGTATTTAAAACAGAAGGTTCATTTAACAGCAATCAAAATATTTTAAAATTTGATTATAATTTTGTAACAAGGTGGTTTTAAGGTGGTGAAAATCTGCGGTTTTGTTTAATCGAATTATACTTAATATGTTTGCTCTTATTTTTGCGGATGATAAATTAAGCAAAAAAAAAAAGAATTTCCAAAAAATGAATTAAAAACATAACTGTTTGGATTGTGAATTTGTAGTAGAGCAATGATATTGCATACACGGACACCTAACGCGTACACCTCTATTGAGGGGCGTGATAATTTGTTTTTGTAGATATAGAATTTATAATTTTTTTAACTCACTTTTTAAGCTTTTTTTGTTATAATAAAATAATTTTCTTTGGTTTTTAACTTAATGTTTTATTTATTTTTATTAATTATTTAATAAAAACCCGACGTTTCGACGGTACATTCCGTCATTCTCAGGGGCACAATTTTTACTACACAATTTGAAAGAAAATTTTATTTTTTTAATAACGAATGTTTTCCTAATGTAACTAGAGTTCAAATTAAAATTTACGAATTACTCAGTTTAACCGAAAAAATTTAAAGTTATACAATTTGAGTGACAAAATTTTTTTTAAGAAAATCTACAAAATGTTGTCGTAATAATTTAACAAATATTTTGAAACTTCCTGGATATTTAATAAATTTTGAGATTACTTTTGTTCTTTTTTGATGTAAATGCTTTCCAAAATTAACCTTTTATTGAGATTTTGCTCCCTATCAAGTATCTTAGCGTCATCTATAGATAACGAGTGGTTACTTCCACGTAGATGATTCGATAACGCACTGTGTGCCGGTTTAAACTCATACGTAAGATCATAAATATGTTGACGAATTCGTTTTTTAAAATTTTGTTTAGTTTGACCGATATACTCTTTTCCACACGAACATTTTAATTTATATATTAGATTTGATTGTAACTCTATGGGAATTTTGTCTTTTAATTTAGTGAATAAAGCCATGTCCAAACTGTGAAATGCTCTACCAACAAGTTGTATATCATAATTTTGTAAAAGAAATTTTATTTTTTCGAAAAGAATTTTAACATATGGGATCGAAATGTAAAGTTTGCGATTATTTTCAACGATGGGTTCGCCAGTTAGTTCAGCAGTGGCTAACCTAGTAATGGAACACGTTGAAACCGAAGTGTTAAAAACATCTTCCGTCAAACCTATCTTCTTTTACAGGTACGTGGATGATATTATTGCGGCTATTCCAAGTTCGGAAATTGATAATTTTTTGGATTCATTTAATAGTTTTACCCCGCGAATTAAATTTACATGTGAAATTGAAAATCAAGGTCGTTTAGCCTTTCTGGATACTATGGTAATACGTAATGAGGATGGAAGTTTAACCACAGATTTATATCATAAAAAAACCTGGTCGGGTCGGTATCTAAATTATAACTCGTGGCTTCCATCATCTTACAAAAATAATACAGTGTTTCTGTTGGCTGAAAAAATTTTGAGATTATCGAATGAGTGTTTTCATGCCGAAAATTTCAAAATTTTAAGTAATGTTCTAACTCAAAATGGTTATCCAAGAGGGGTAGTTACTAGAGGAATTAGAAAGGCTATCGACAAACATAGTAATTCGGGAAATATTTTAGAAAATACGCGCGTAAATCCAAATTTAATCGTTGAAAATAATCGCAAACTTTACATTTCGATCCCATATGTTAAAATTCTTTTCGAAAAAATAAAATTTCTTTTACAAAATTATGATACACAACTTGTTGGTAGAGCATTTCACAGTTTGGACATGGCTTTATTCACTAAATTAAAAGACAAAATTCCCATAGAGTTACAATCAAATCTAATATATAAATTAAAATGTTCGTGTGGAAAAGAGTATATCGGTCAAACTAACCAAATTTAAAAAAACGAATTCGTCAACATATTTATGATTCTACGTATGAGTTTAAACCGTCACATAGTGCGTTATCGAATCATCTACGTGGAAGTAACCACTCGTTATCTATAGATGACGCTAAGATACTTGATAGGGAGCAAAATCTCAATAAAAGGTTTATTTTGGAAAGCATTTACATCAAAAAAGAACAAAAGTAATCTCAAAATTTATTAAATATCCAGGAAGTTTCAAAATATTTGTTAAATTATTACGACAACATTTTGTAGATTTTCTTAAAAAAAATTTTTGTCACTCAAATTGTATAACTTTAAATTTTTTCGGTTAAACTGAGTAATTCGTAAATTTTAATTTGAACTCTAGTTACATTAGGAAAACATTCGTTATTAAAAAAATAAAATTTTCTTTCAAATTGTGTAGTAAAAATTGTGCCCCTGAGAATGACGGAATGTACCGTCGAAACGTCGGGTTTTTATTAAATAATTAATAAAAATAAATAAAACATTAAGTTAAAAACCAAAGAAAATTATTTTATTAGAATTTATAATGTTAAGGACTAAAAACGTATGAAAACGTCTTGATAATGGTTCTAATAAGGGTAGGCATTTGGTGGTTATGTTATTAGTTTCAAATATGCGATCGCATGGTATATGTTAAGTAAGCGGGAGTTCTGTGTTACTTTAGCAGTTTCATTTTTTCTGTATACCTTTGTAAATTTCGGGCGCTTTTATAAGATTTACGCGGTAAAGATTTTTCTAGAAATGCGAGTTCCCCAATCAATGAGCTACTTTTCTTAATGAGTATTTTTGAAAGGGTCTAGCCCCTTAGTCTAGGTGCCTCCTTGATTGAGGGGGTTAAGATATTTTTTACCATCTTTTGAAGAGTACATTGGAAAAACGATATAGCAAAGTTAATTTAAAAGAAAAAAAAAATGTTGGTGCTCTCTACTAAAATAAAAATATTTTATTTAGCCCGGGCAACGCCGGGTACCTCAGCTAGTACTGCATAAAAAAATGGGTGTGCTCACACCAAACGAGTTTTAAGCGATTATGAATAAATGAATATGATTTATCTAGTTCGAATTAAAAAAATATTCAAAATACACATAAATGCTAATAGTTTTCATTTTTTGTATTTTCAGCACAAACAATGAGCATCACAGCAACTCTAAATCAATATAGAAAAAACGAATTGATTCTTCCTTAAATTGTTGAAGGTAAGTGTCAAATTTTGATTGGTTTTTACTCAAAATATAAATATCCATTCAAGTGTCTAAAATGCCTTACCAAGGCTACAATTTTAGAGCAAGGCTAACGTTGTTAGTTAACCTAAACACATAAATTACGGTATCATTCTCTGTAAATAGCCTAGCTACTATTTTAGTTTCAATCCCAAGTATAACAAGACGAAACTAAAAATTGAGCTACCGTATTTTCCTTCGACTTTTGAGAAAATAATCGAAAGATAACTTCATTGTACTTATGATTAGTATTGGTGTGTATAATATACTATCGTGAATTTTGTTTGACATAGAATATTTTAGTTAAGTGTTTTCAGCTGTGTTGTAATGTAGTCAAACGATTTACGTTTGTAATTCACGTTTTCTTATAAATTCTAATTTTTTGTGTTAAAAAAATAATGATGTTGATGCCAATAAATTATATTGTGTTTAATTTGAAATAAAAAACAATAAAGTTATGTTGATTTAGTTTACTTTGGATTTATGTTTTCTGTGCATCTTCAAAGGAGGACTTCTATGCCATTTTCTTTGTCTATATACGTACTTATGTAATTAGGAAAATTCCAGCTTCAATTTATTTTAACTTATTAAATGTTTTATGGCTTTCTTAAATAAATAATTTTTTTAGTTTTATTTACGAATATATGTAGTAGCTTTGTACATAAAATAACAATATTTTAATAAAATTAATTTCAAATTGGAATTTGTCGTTTGTTTCATTATAAAAAAAAAATTACAGCCGTATTTCTAATTTGGCATTTACACATCCACATATGGTCAAAATAAGCCCCGCCTATTTTTATTCTTTATTCACAAATACATGCATACAATTTTTTTAGTTTGAGTTTCGCCCAGTTTCGACTTATCGCGACAAGACTCATACGCTTTCTTAGCTTAAGTCGAAACTTAAACTTAGTTAAAGTCGAAACTATCAGGGGTACAAATTGAAAATGCGGGATTGATAACAGATGGCGTTACTAACGCTATACGCATCAGGCAGTACTGTGACTATGTTCATGTCAAAGCTACGTCTTATAGCTTTAATTTTCAGTATGTGTCAATTTGTCGCAGTGTCAAATTCATAGTTTTTTTGAGCTCTCAATATGTCGAGTTTCGTGCCAACAAAACAGCATTTGCGGGAAGTTTTAATTTACTTCTTTAATTTGAAGAAAAGTGCTGCTGAAGCACATCGATTGGTCTCCGAGACTTATCCGAGTCATGTTCCATCGGTTTCAACGTGCGAGAGATGGTTTGTGCGGTTTAGAAGTGGTGATTTTGACGTTGAGGACAAAGAGCGGCCGGGCCAAGTGAAAAAGTTTGAGAATGCTGAATTGGAGGCAATACTCAATGAAGACTCGTGTCAAACTCAACAAGAGCTCGCAGATTCATTGGGAGTGACACAACAAGCCATTTCCCATCGTATAAAAGCCCTCGGAATGATCCAAAAGCAAGGACATTGGGTGCCGTATGAGCTGAAGCCGAGAGACGTCGAGCGCCGTTTTTTTGCATGCGAACTGCTGCTCGAACGGCAAAAACGGAAGGGTTTTTTGCATCGCATTGTCACTGGTGATGAAAAGTGGATCCGTTACGATAACCCGAAGCGCAAAAAATCATATGGTTACCACGGCCATGCATCATCATCGACGGCCAAACCAAATATTCACGGCGCCAAGCTCATGCTCTGTATTTGGTGGGACCAGCTGGGTGTGGTGTATTATGAGCTATTGAAATCGAACGAAACCATCACAGGAGCACTATACCGAACTCAATTGATGCGTTTGAGCCGCGCACTCAAAGAAAAACGGCCACAATACGAGCAAAGACACGACAAAGTAATTTTGCAACATGACAACGCTCGGCCACATGTTGCAGCGCCGGTCAAAACATACCTACAAACGCTGAAATGGGAAGTCTTACCCCACCCGCCGTATAGCCCAGACATTGCTCCTTCCGATTACCACCTTTTCCGATCGATGACACATGGCCTAGCTGACCAGCGCTTCCATTCTTACGAAGAAGCCCAAAAATGGGTCGATGACTGGATAGCAGCCAAGCCGGCCGAATTTTTTCGCGACGGTATCCGTAAATTGCCAGAAAGATGGGAAAAAGTTGTGGCTAGCGATGGACAATACTTTGAATAATTCATTTGTTACCATTTTTTCAGAATAAACGTTCAAAAATAGAAAAAAACCCGCATTTTCAATTTGTACTCCTGATAAGTTTAGTTTAAACTTCGAAATATAACAAAAAAGTCGAAAGAAAAAATACTTGGGATGCCACACCTAACTTATAATAATACTGTAGCAAGTTTGGATAGGGGTAAAAAGATACATAAATATTTACTGATAATAAAACCGGAAAAAGAAATAAACAATAAAAACCGGAAATGCTTAAATCAAACAAACTCTTTGAATGGAAACATAATTAATTTTGGTTAGAAATGTGACAAAATAAATTTTCCGGCATTGTTACCATCACTGTGATATCGAATGACAATCAAATATCTAATTTAAATATCCCAAATTTTTTGTTTTTAATTTTTGTACATAAAAGATACTTCGTAAACATACTTAAATACACAAAACATAAAAGTTTTGCAAAAAGGTAAAAATGTCAACACCCAACAAACCGAATACAATATAAAAGAAGAAGATTGGATTTCATATTGTATACATACACTATAGAACTTCAGTCGACTTTTAAAAAATTCAAAAGCAATCAACAATATGAACAACACCACCGCCACAGTTTACGAGAACAAATGAAAAATGAGTTGAAAATTTCGATAAAAATGAAAATAATATTTCATGTTCGCTGCTGCACACATAGAGGCTATAAAAAATAGGGAATGTAATACCAAAAATTCATCTTCGTCGTCTGGTGATATTTATCGAGATGTAATTTGAGTCAGTTTTTTATTTTTTTATTTTTACTGTTCAGATTCTTATTTCAATTTTTCCGACTGTATTCTTATACATCCAATATGTACAGGTATCATTGTTCATTGTTTTGTTGTTGGACACTTTTCTATTTTGGTTTATATATGCATATTTTATAGCTATGAGAATTGAATTTTATGGGGCAAATCAGCGCGGGAAATATACGGTGTTGCGTTGTACATATAATGAAATTGTATGGAGATTTTGACTACAACATTTTATTTTGTTCCAATCTCATTAAAAACTATTTGGGTTATAAAATGTTGTTTATTCGCGAACATAAAATTGTATAAATTTGAAATTGAAAATTAAACACGAATTATTTCCTTTTACTGTTTTGTGTTCCCATATTGCTTGAGTACATTTCAGAAAATTTGGGTCATACTTATGGGTGTAACTAACTGTAGAGGGCTATATTGTGACTTATATGTAATTGAATTTATTGAATATATCGTATAAAGCTAGGGAAAACTGTTTTTGAAAAACGATGTTTATAATATTTGAAATCAAAGGTGAGAGTGCCCAGAGAGGTGGAACTATTAATAATAGCAAACTAAATAAATAATAAAACGCGTGTTATCTACTCCCAAATGCCTCAATATCATAAAATATAATATTACATTCCCCATCAACACCCACTCTCACAATCACTTCATGCGATAATTACATTCAATTCATACTACAACTAGACTTTCCACATACGGAGCTCCAACATACCTTCCTACCACCCACACAATCATCCCAAGGCCCTCACAACCATCCGCACCCACATCTATGTACACACCAACACCTGAAATGGGAACACGTTAGCCCATTCGTAGAATCAATTTTTCAGTACATTTTCATTCGTTTGAGCCTCTATTTCACCAAGAGTCACTTTAATTGCGCCTTCCAAAGCCCCAATCGCCTCTGGATGATTAGCATAACATTTGCACATGACGGCTCCCCACAAATAATAATCCAACGATGTCAAATCGCAAGTCCTAGGCGGCCAGTTGACATCACCATTTCAGCTCATAATGCAATTTTCGAGAATAGGGTGCAAAACGTTGATTGTATCGTTGGGCAGTGGTGCCGTCCTCTTGAAACCAGATATCGGCCAAGGCTTCCTCTTCAATCGTAGGAAATACAAAAATAGTCATGGCACGATAACGGTCGCTATTGATCATCAGTGCGGATTGTTGCTCATTTTCGAAGAAAAATGTCTCTGTGATGCCTTTGGACCATATTCCACACTAAACAGTCACACGTTTGGAGTGCATTGGCTTTTCAATTGTCACATGTGACAATTTTCTGTGCCCCAGATACGGCAATTTTGCTTGTTCACATAACCGCCGAGGTTAAAATGAGCTCAGTCGGAAAAGATGATTTTGTACTCACTACTTTGGAAATAAATTTTCAATATTTCCCAACGTTGATCAAGCGTATATCAACTCATTTCGTTCACCGGGAATAGAGCTACGAGCGGCGAAATAACCGATAGTTCAAAAACGAACCAAAAGATGCCGCACCTTTTAATTATACATAATGGGCGTGTTTTTTTAATGTCGGAGAAATAAGAGAGAACAGATAGATAATATATCGGAGCAATCCGATAAATATTTTCTCTGATGTATCCGAGAAAAATAAATGATAGTTTTATTAGCGTCGTAGAAATTAAACGTTAGTTTAAAATTGCCAAATATTCATGTTCTTTTCATTTAAAATAAATGTCTGTCAAACAACAATCGGAATTTTTTTTTCAGAAGAAAAAGATTGAATTCGAAAATTATCCGAGCGTAAAAAAAACGACACAGAAATAAATTTTTTCTCGGATACTACAAAAAACGCGTATCTGTATTTTGACAGTTAAATTATTTCTCTGATTAATACGACATCAAAAAAAAACATGGTCAATGACAGCTGAATCAGGTTTCTGGAGAAACATCTGGCAATAAATAGATAAATTTACTGTTTATTTTTATAGAGGATTAAATTTGCGCTGAGGAGTTTTTTTATGTTTCCTTAATGTGCATGCACAACCACAGATATACAGCACTACTTATTATTATTGGGGAGGAAAAGAGGAAAGAAATTTTATGAGACCGGTCTTCATAACAATATACAAATTACCACTTTACAATGATTAGTTGTTCTCAGAATTGCTCTATCACGTCAGGTTTATGAGATATTCTAACCTAAACGTGCAAAAAAAACCCTTTTTTTTTGACGTATTTGAGGTTATCTAGCACCGCGACTTTTTTTTCCTTCAAAAGTTCATGTGTGGGATCTTATAGTACAAGTCTTCTTCTTTCAAATGCCTTTGAGTTTGCTCAAATATGTTTTTTTGTTGCATGTTCGTGAATTTGTCGGTATACTGTAAATACACTACCATTTATGCCTACGGTATATATGCACTTTTAGGTTAGAATATCTCATAAACCTGACGTGATAGAGCAATTCTGAGCCCAGATTCGGATTCAGCGTAAAAAATTACTTCGTAAACAACTATTCATTGTCAAGTGGCACCAAATTTTTAAAATTTTGCAGGGTAGTAAAAAAATGACATTTGAGCAAATTCAACGGCATTTGAAAGAGGAAGACTTGTACAATAAGATCCCATGCATGGCTTTTATAAAAATGTAAAAACTGCATTGCTACATAACCTCAAATATGTCAAAAAACAGTGTTTTTTGCACTTTTAGATTAGAATATCTCAAAAACCTGACGTGATAGAGCAATTCTGAGCCCGGATTCTGTTCCAGCGTGAAAAATTACTTCGGAAACAACTAATCATTGTCCAGGGGCAAAATTTTGCAGGGTAGTGTTATTTATACAGAAAAAAAGAAATTAAACGATTTGACCACAACAATCGCATTGAATAAAAAATTGTAAAATAAAAATCACAAAAATTATGTTTTATTTTTTTTACATTTCTATTTATATTCCAGTAACGTCTGAACTGAATAGGGTTGTCTAAATTTAAATTATTTATTTATTTATATTGTTTTGGGAAAGTCTGTTTGGAGCATGAGCTCATAATACTTATTATGCATAAGGACAAGAGAGTGTGCAGTAATTTGCCAACAAGTAATATTTATGTATGTATTTCCTTCAGTTGGGCAGCTTCAACTCCGTTATCCTCGCTTTGGAAAATAACCCATCCGAGTTAAGTTCGTAATCGGTTCTATTCCACCCTTCAAAATACTGGATCTAAAAACATTAATCAGCCGATTATAGTATTATGCTCCTGTCTCCAGGCGTTTCGGGATTGTGCCATTTAAGCTTTATAACTTTATATAAATGGAATTTAATTATAACAAAAATAAGGCATATTAAAAATGAGTTTCACGAAAAAAAAATACAACTCGAAAGTCATACATAACCAACGATGATTGAAAAGAATAATTTCTTGTTCATTACTTAGTTTTGTTATCTATCCATCAGAAGGAATCCTTACGTCATTCAACTTCATTACAGACCACTTGATTTAAGTTTATTTTTTATTTTTAGGAGCGCATTTATGTTTCTGCATGTTCATGCTTTTTGATGCATCCCAGATCATGGTGAAAAATATGATTAAAATATGAAATATAAAATATAAAATACAAAAAAATATGACACTATCTTAGCTTCCTTTAATTACTTATGATCAAACCGAGCCCTTTGATTTTTATGACTAAATTTACGTACAATTCTTAGAGTCTTCTAATAAAAAAGCAAACACGTACTGCCTCTGAATACATCTCATTTATGTTTTGTGTATATATGTTATTTCCTCTTATATCTTAGAATTTCGTATTATTTAAATTTATTCGAACTGCTTCATATACAGTGGTAGACATTCGTATAAACGCACTATGTTTTTTGAATATAGTTCTAAGAGTAAAGTGTTTTGATTTTTTTCAAGTAGTCTAAATTGTGTCTATCATCTTAAATCTGTTGCTAAGATAAACCATTAGTAAAAATTTTAATGTTTTACTTTAATAAATTGAAAAATCTAAATTTCAGGTGGACATTCGTATAAACGCACTTCTGATAATGTACTAAAATAAAAAACAAAATTAGCAATTTTTTATATATTATTTTATTTAATATTTGGTCTGGCCCCGACCTTCCTGAATAACTTCGAAAATTCGAGTAGGCATTGAATTTGTTAAATTGTTGAGTGTTTTCAGATCAATTGTGGCCCAAAATTCACGGATGGCACTTTTCAAATCTTTAATTGAATTATATTGCTGTTCATTTCCATAAACTTTTCGGGGAAGGCCCTCTAAAGGTTTTTGATAGGATTGCAATCAGGACTGCAAGCTGGCTATTCAAGAAGGGGAATGTTTTTCTCGAGAAACCACGGTGTGGTCTCCTTCGAAGCATGGATCGAGGCATTGTCTTGTTGAAAATTATAATTTTTGTTGATGTTATTATCCAGATAATTTATCAAAACGTCTTCCAAAAGTTTCACGTACATACGGAAGCTCATTCGTGTCGTTATAAAGCAGATGGGAAGCTCCTCGTTATAAGAAAATGCTCCGCATACCATAACACACCGCCACAAAATTACGCTTCGACCTAACGACGCCATGTTCCTTCAAATTATTCCAGTAGCAACTGTAGCAGTCGGGAAAATTCAGATTAATTTTTTTTCAGTAAGAAAAAATCACACTCTGCCAATCCGTTATCGACGACATGTATTTACGAGCAAATTTGAGCGGATTATTCGTATGCATGGCCGTTAAAAGTGGTTTGATCCAAAATTTTGTCCATTTTATGTTCGGTGAACTATTAAAAATACGGGCAATGTGTCGGGTCGTCACAGGAAGATCCAATGGCCTGCATGATAGACGGTTTCGTGTATAGCTCCTTTGCGGATTAGACCTTTCTGGCGAGCTGAGATCTTGGATAGGCAATAGTCCTGATTGCAATCCTATCGAAAATCTTTAGAGGGCCTTCCTCGAAAATTTTATGGAAATGAACAGCAATATAATTCAATTAAAGATTTGAAAAGTGCCATCCGTGAATGTTGGGCCACAATTGACCCGAAAACCTTCAAAAATTTAACAAATTCAATGCCTACTCGAATTTTCGAAGTTATTCAGAAAGGTCGGGGCCAGACCAAATAATAAATAAAATAATATATGAAAAATTGCTAATTTTGGTTTTTATTTTAGTACATTATCAGAAGTGCGTTTATACGAATGTCCACCTGAAATTTAGATTTTTCAATTTATTAAAATAAAACATTAAAATTTTTACTAATGGTTTATCTTATCAACAGATTTAAGATGATATACATAATTTAGACTACTTGAAAAAAATCAAAACACTTTACTCTTAGAACTATATTCAAAAAACTGTGCGTTTATACGAATGTCTACCACTGTATTTTATCTAATAGCCAAGTATTTGTTTCGCCATTTTTAAAATTAGTTTTAAGATGAATATCCAGTGCACTAGAATTAAATATGAATGCATCGTGGTACGATCGAGGGGGTCAGCATCAAAAAATGTCATGTATATTCTATCATCACATACCAAAGAAATTTTGAAACTGGGTTAAAAAAGTTGTGATAAAATAAACCTCATTATTGCTTACTTAATAGCATAGCGTTTAAACTATAAAATTCGTACCTATTGAGAGATAAAGGTGTATATCTTAACCATTAACACTGGGTGCTTCAGTTTTTGTTAATCACTGGAATTTCGACACAATTCGAACGAAAATCACGTTTTGGACCAAAATTCGGCACAAATTTATAAAGATTTAATACAGAAAACTTAATAAAACATAATTCCAGCTGGATTCTTTCGTTTGCATCATTTGCTGTTTTAAAGTTTATAAACTCTGCATAAATCTCATTTTGAAGAATATTAAGTACATGTCTTAATTGTTTTGAAAATGTTGATTGTGCTAATCCATCGAGAAATTCATATCCACAGTAGTGGCTAATTTTATTATCGGGGATATAGGCCTTAGTTTATTTTTAACTCTCTTAATAAATATGGAAAATTGCAAATTTCCTCGTCGTCACTCGAAGAATAAAATATTTCAAAGGAACATATTTCTATAATTATTCGGAATAAATAAAGTTATTGTTATGGCATTATAAATTTTGACACGCAAATATTCTGTTACATTTTGAGTAATTTTTATTGTGTTGCTCGATGTTTTATTGGGCATGTTATGTCATTTAAATCGACTCACGGAATACCATGTTGTAGTGTTTTGTTTGATATTTTTTGTAATCGGATTACTACAGTAAATGGCAATGTATGACTGATTATTCAGAACTAAACGTGAGCTCAACGAGATAAACAAATATTTCAACGAAGTGTAAGGTTGCGATTCTAGAGTTATTTAATAACTCTATTGTGATTTTCATCTCTTTGTAATATATTCTAATAAGTATTGTTGGTTTTTTTGATGTGGGTATTTATAAATAATACATTATTCCTTTAAAGTAATAAAAGTTGCTGGTTGATCTATAAACAATAAGAAAATTGGAAGTTTATTAATTTTGTTACTAAATTTGTAAACGACATTTTCCAATCGTGACTTTTCGACCAAACAATTTATATTCGTTGTTAAACTTGTCTGGACTCATGCAAACCAAAAACGATTTGGAAAAATGGGATAAAATTCAATAGGGTATAAAATATTGTAGTCTATATTTTCGATATCTATTATATAGATTACGTGCCAAATATTCGCATAAATTATTAAGCACCAGACAACAACATATTAAGAACAATAAATACATTTTTTGTGACCCAAAAGTCACATAAACACATAATTTATACTCCTCATAAAGAACTTTATCTTTGTGATAACTTCCCAAGTCTCATCGTTTTCATTCCTAATGTATTATTGAATGGTAAATGTTAGTTACGACATGCTGATACCAAAAATAAAAAAATCCGATTAAAATCAAAAATTAATTTCATTTTTTTGTTTATATGTTCTCTCTATACTCACTACATATACATATTATGTATTGTAAGTTTCCATAACTGACATTATAACATTGCTTCAACACATGTGTTGTGCAAATTCATTGAAAAATGTATAACTATGCAATAAATACAATTCATGTTGTATAAAATATTAAAATTGTGAAATGAACTTTTTGCAATAAAAAAAAACTGAAAAACTATCATCCACAACTTTTTGTCAACAACAAGTAGTTTCCTTGTAGGAAAATATAGTTTTTGTCTGCATTTTCGTATACGTAATATAAAATGAACATACAGTATACTTATATTATGTTCCTTTACGTATTCATTCAACAGAATAGAATACTATAAAGGTCCACTTGTATGTTCAAAACAAATTATAAAATTTTTAACATTTTCAAACTTAACAATGGCAAATATATTGTGACTTTTAAGGAGTTTTATAAAAAAAGGAAAACAAATAGAAACGTACGTCTAAGAGTATTTATGTATAAGATACAACGGTGACAATAGGAAAGTAGTGGAAAATTAGGATTTTATTCTCTATTGTTTGGTAAGCATCATATATAGCTATGTAAGTGAATATTGTACACCAAAAAAAAAAAATCGTCTTCATATTGCTTATGTTTATTTACACAAAGGTTCTACGGGTTTCTTTTTCATGGTAAAATAATCCACCATATCAAGTCATATATTTCTTGAATGTTATTGTTCTTTTGTAAGAAATTAAAAGTGATAAATAATTTATGAGACTATATAAAGTTTATGTTTATACGTAATATTAAGAAAACACCATAAAAAAATTATTATGTATTTTCGCAAGCAATGTAATAACAAAAACATACATAACTATTTCATTCTGCATAATACAATGTAACATTAAAATTTACGTACGTTTAAAATTTAAATGAGTTTTAATTGAATACTTTAATGAAACGAGTCACGTAACTCGCATTTCACTATATAACCAGCAGGGTGGTTTGGCGTCTATTGGAAGGGGCTCCGTAAACTTCCAGTAGGCGCAAGTGTACGTGCTGCCTCCTCGTGGCAACCACCGGTAACTGTAACCATTAGGCTGAATGTAGACTTTTGTGACAGGCTAAAGTACGGCGCTAAAGGAGAAAACCTTGACAAAAAATCCCTAATCTAAGGTGGAACAGCATATGCCGATGGATGAATGGCTGATAGGTTAATCAGTCTATATATGCGGACTCTGGATACCAGGCACCCTCCAGTTTTATTTAGCCTTCCTGTAGTAAACCTGGGTGACCTACAGGCGACTTTTTATTCCCAGCAACTCGCAAGAGTTAAATCAAAACGGTAGGCGAGGCACGGGAAGGAATACACGGGAGTGGGTCTGCCCTCTCAAAGTCCTTGAGTCCCAATGCTACCGCTTTTCTAACAGAAGTAAATGTTATTACATCTAGGAGGGAGAGCAATGAGCCCAGATAGTATGTAACGCGTCTAGAAGTACTTCCTACAGTAAACATTTAGGAGGGAAAGCAATGAGCCCAGATAATATGTATTGCGTGTAGAAGTACTTCCAACAGTAAACATCTAGGAGGGAGAGCAATGAGCCCAGATAGTATGTCCGCAAGAGTAAAATCAAAACGGTAGACGAGGCATGGATAGGAATATACGGGAGTGGGTCTGCCCTCTCGAAGTCCTTGAGTCCCAGTGCTACCGCTCTTCTAGCAGAAATAAATGTTATTACATCTAGGAGGGAGAGCAATGAGCCCAGATAGTATGTATCACACACCGGTCGGCAGTATTATCAGGTTCATTAAGAGCCTGAATATTGGCTGGACGGATAATTAAAACATCTAGGAGGGAGAGCAATGAGCCCAGATAGTATGTATCACGTACCGTTAGGCAGTATTATCAGGTTCATTAAGAGCTTGAATATTGACTGGACGGATAATTAAGTAGGGCTTAATGCACAAAAGATCTTTTAGGTCGCAGTGCGGGGTGGCTTGAGCCCCCACATGGCCCTCAAGTAATAATAATAATAATAATAATATAACCAGCAGGATGATTGTTCAAAATTTGTTGGTTTACAAAATTCGATCGCTGGATGGCAGATGTGCTCGAGGCAGAACTACAAAAAATTGTACAGCTTCTTTACAAGATTCAGCAGAATCAATTCCTACAAGATTTAGTGTGTTGTTCCAACAGCTGGAAAAAATACATTTAGGATTACGCTTCGTAAGAAGGGCTTGCACATCATTAAGCTGGCCAGCTATGTAATTCCATATCCGACAAAACTTCAACAATTCTGGCAGCAATTTGTTCTCCGTTTTTTTCCAGAGAATGGATCTAAGCAAATAAAACGCTCTTCAATGTCCAATTTTGAATTGTCACACATATTTACAAACCGTATGATCAACGTGATTTATTGTTGATGTGAGCAATCAGGAGTGGCATCGACGATAATTGCAAAATATTTAATTATTATTTTTTCAAGAATGGTTTTGTTTACAAATGATCCGCATAATTCAATAAATTCATTTTGTATGGAGTAGAAAGGTAATGCATGTACTTGTAATCTTGAATGTTCTTCCTGTGAAGCACCAATTCGGTGAATTTGATTATTTAAAAATAAATCGATTTTAGTCAACAGCTCAATTAACCCAAGAAGATTACCCTTTTGATTATCACCAATTTGTTGGGTTGAGCCAAAGAAAGCTAAACCACGTTCGGATAAAAAAAGAATTACTTCGAGAATCCGCTCCGGTCGTTTTCGCCATTTTCTTGATTCTTCCTCTAATTCTTGCAAAATCATAAATTCAATGATCGAGTTGCTTGGGACTGCTTTACTTGCGGACATCCAGGCCACAAAGTTTTCTTTATGTTTTATCGAGTTCTCACGAGATGGTACACGATCTTTCAGTTTTCTCCAACTTCAATTTATATCCCAAATTCCCAACCAGATTGTGAGGCAAAGGTAGATTCTTGCTTATCATTTTTCTTTGATATAAAGCATGGAACAAAACAACGATTTTTTTACTGCCCTCGCCTTCATTCATGTTCAATCTTTTTTGCCTTTTCCTGAATCCACTGGGGTATAATCCCTTCGATCTTTTTACACGTTACAAAAACTTGTAAGGGTTAAGATTTTTATGCTAACAAAAATAAAATAAAATTAATTACACCAGTATATTAATATTAATTAGCTACATATGTGGGATTTCTTTTGCCTGTGCAAACAATAATGTATACGTTTACAAAAAAATAAAATTTTTAAAATATTTCTGATTTTATAAAGGAATACAAATAATTTTATCATGCCAATTTTTTTTTTGGTTTATTAATTAACCTAAATATATACAAACGAAACAACACTGAACTTCATATAGTATATAGGAAAACGTTCCAAAGTTTTAATTTATTTTTTTGTTGTTATCATATTAAGAACAATTTCGAGGTAGTTATCAATTCCGATAATATTAATCAATTACGATAATAATAAAATCAACAAAAGTCGTAAATAAGACAGCCACTTTAAAATTTTGATTATTTATAGTTAAATTTAAACCGCTTATCTTTATACATATTTCTATTTTATAAATGACTTTCTCGCGCAAGAGTTCAATTTGAAAGAATTAGTGATGGGCTGAGTTGATACTTTCCAGTATAAATATCAATTAATTTTACCCTGATCATGAAAATAAAATTCAAATTATAAATTCAAATGAACAGTATACCATAAATTTTTGGTTAATCAAAATATAAAGATTTTCAGAAAAACAAACTTTTTAGATTTTATATTTATTATATACTAGCTGAGTTACCCGGCGTTGCTCGGGAGGTATATAATTCAAATACCTTGATTGTTATGCAAGAATTCTCTCTCTACATCGCTGTATTTGAAAGCATGAGTTGTATTTTCGAATATTTTGTAGAAAATGTCTGGATAACTCAGTAGTTCCGGAGACGTAAACTAGAAGAGGTTCAGGTGGATCATCCAGAGAAGGCAAATTCACTTTTCCGTTTGAACAACACATTCCAGGCGATTCAATGTGAAACTTTAAAGCATGACAATACAAACAAATGTTTTCCATTTGCCGAATTGAAACATTGTAATCATAGTCTTTCTCGTAATTGAATGCTGCTAACTTTAAATCACCTCTAAAAGTTTGTATTAATCGTCCATATCGTAACCGATCGACTTCCAGCCGGGCCTCACGATGTTCAATGGTTTCAGTAGCTCTAGAAGAAGACATCCTGCTTCGAACATTTTCAAGTCGTGTTTCACACTGTTCAGTTGTTCCATCAGCTCTTGAAGAAGACATCCTGCTTCGAACGTTTGCAAGTCGTGTTTCACACTGTTCAGTTGTTTCATTAGATCTAGAAGAAGACGTACTGCTTCGATCATTTTCAAGTCGTGCTTCACGCTGTTCGCATGATTCAGCCACCCTTGCGGCTCTAATCTTCTTCGACTTTGCAGTTACCTGCCCAATTGATCTTTTTTTCGGTAGCATTTTTAAGCAAAAATGAAACGTGTAGCTAATTAATCAGGAATGACGGGCATTCAAAACAGAAATTAGTATTAATTTATCAAAACGATTTTAATGTTCACTTCGATACGTTTCACCGCGAACTGTGTTTGAAAATGTCTTTACGGAATTTTTTTTAAGCAAAACCAAATGTTATCTACAATCAAAAAGTAATCATAGATTAACACGTTTATAAACTGAAAACTTAAATCTAATAAAAATGTATATTCACTTGAAATAATATTTAATACCTGGAAAATAATCACCAACAATTATTTTATTGCAATATAGCTAACTAATCGAGAACAACGGCATCCGAAACACAAATTAATATTAATTTATTCAAAACGATTAAAACTACGTCCACTTCGATACGTTTTACCGCGAACTGTGGTTGAAAATGACATTTCGAAAAACAAAAGAAGTTTTTTCAAACTAAGGCAATTTTACACGTACAATAATTTGAATCCAAGGATGTTTCTTGTAGAAGATGCTATTTTCAAATATAAAACGCTAGTACTTTTCAAAGTGAATCAGTTTATACGTACAATATTTTTTAGTACCTTTCCTAGAATTGATTTTATGAAACAATCATTGATTTATTTAAGTAATAAACTAAATAAAGTAATAAACTATTGGCGTTTAGTATGAAACTACTATTTTCATTAAAAGCCGCCGGTTGCAATAGTGGATTAAAATAGAATGCTAATTATTTCTGAAGTTATGTGGAAATTAGAACTCGCTGACTATGGTACATTTCAAAACAGGATATGATAAATAGGATATCACTAAACAGTACATGTCAAACCAGTAAAAATGGATTATTAGTATGGATAATATAAGTGTTCGGAGATTTATCTTCAGTTAAAGTGATGAAAGATTGTCTTAAATTTAAATTAATAAAATTAATTTGAATAATTAAATCAATTATAGTAGAGGTATGATTTGTGTATAACAATCGCACGCTAGATATCCTTTTAGGTGTATAAATTTGCGGCTAAGGTGCTATTTCGGAGCATGTCACTAATTTCATATAACCCCTTTCCTAAAGTCATTCCCGTCAAAAAATCTTAAAAAAATTGAAATTTGAGAAAAAATTTGTACCACAGCCCCTAGACCCCGGGGTCCAGCCCCTTCAAAAGTATCGTGGGCTTGGTCCATTGAACATGCAACATATACATGGTAAAAATTTCATGGCGATCGGTAAAGCGGCTAAGGCGTTATTTCAAAACAATCAAATAATTGTATCTTTAAATGAATTTTTGATCCAGGGGCGGACCCCCCGAATTCGAACATGTCTCTTATTTCATATAACCCCTTTCCAAAACTCATTCTCGTAAAAAAATTTAAATTTTTGAAAAAATTTGTACCATGGCCCCTAGACCCCGGGGTCCAGCCTCTTTCACAATATCGTAAGATTGGTCCTGAACATGCAACATTTGCATGGTAAACATTTCATGGCGATCGGTTGAGCGACTGAGAAGTAATTTTGAAATAATCAAATATTAAAATTAATTTTTGATCCAGGGCTAGGCCCCTCGGATTCGAGCATGTCAGTAATTTCATATAACCAGCCCCATAAACTCATTTTCGTGAAAAAATTTAAAGAAAATTAAAATTTTCGAAAAAATTTGTACCGCAGCCCCTAGACCCCGGGGTCCAGCCCCTTCCAAAATATCGTAAGGTTGGTTCTGGATATGCAACTTGTACATGGTAAAAATTTCATGGCGATCGGTTGAGCGGCTGAGGCGCCCATTCGGAACAAACAAACAGGAATTCATTTTTATATATATAGATGTACATTTATTATTTATTTTATATAAAATGTTTTCGGCTTTTTATAGACAACATACTATACTATTTGTAATGACATACTCATTATTTTCGATTTGGCAAATCAGAAAAATAATGGAGTCATACTCCTAATATATCTACCAGCAAAAGTAGAAAATATTCATCCCCTCCCCCTTTTCTTTCCCGCAGAGTCAATACAAAGTGTATCAACTCTCAAAAATGAGAAATCTCTTTGAGATTTTGTGTTGGTAATTCGGTTTCGTACAGAAAAGTAAGGTCTACTCATCAGGTAGCTACGACCGAACTACAAAAATTCAACTCTCGCAAAATACATTAAGTATTTAACTAGAGGGTATAGAGTTAGCGAATTATATTCACTAACTCGAACTCAAAATCCCAAGCAGAAATCTCATTTGTGTGCGTATAATGCCCGCACTAATATTTACGATGTTAAAAATTGTCTGATTTAATATAAAATGTTTTCGGCTTTTTATAGACAACATACTATTTGTAATGACATAAAAAAAGCCTGATTACATAATTACGAAAAAATTATCTTGAATATGAAAAATTAATCAAAAATATACATAAATCAATTTCAATCTAACTGGTTAAAAGAATCAAATCGGTTAAAAAAATCAAAAATGGTGTTGAACTCTTTTCTCTGACATTATACAGAAGATTACCAATTGATAAGAAGAACCAAATATATGTAGCGTTATATTTTTTGTTCTTTGTTTTATCTTCCCAATTCTCCTCACACCGTATTAAACATTACTCAATATTAATAGATTGCAAAAACGAGAAGTAGTAATTTAATTTGCATTAAAAAGAGACTGACATACATATACCCATGTATCGCTCTTTTTTATACCAATCAAATTAGAAGTAAACGAACTATAGCACGTCAAAACAATATGCAACTCATACATACCTGTTATGTAAAAAAATCAAATCAAACAGTCATCAAAAAAAAAAATTAGCTTCTGCCTCAATTCCATTGTGAAAAATTGACTGAGCTGACTTGAAGTTGGACAAAGAAACAAAAAATAATCCATCAGAGTGACAAAGACAATGTATGTTGTTATTGTTTTTTTATAGCAAAATTTGATGGACACATTTTGACAGCAACCCGTCAAACAAGGTGTGACGTTTACGTAACACTAGCGAAGAATTTTGTTCATACAACTCTTCGTAAACGGAACACTTAGGTGTTGCAATAACGAAGCAGTTATGTCATTCCCGTCCTATGATAATTAGACTTTTTGCGAGGAGTTATCAATGTGTTAGTAGTTCGTATACAGTTAGCTTGAGGTGGTGGATTTACGTCACGTGATTAATGAAATAATAACGTAACATTTTTATCGATATGGATTTAGTGGATTTGCAATTTATGATTTGCTATTTTTCTTTTCTAAAAAATTTATAGTTCTTAAGTATTTTTGTCTTTATTCTAAAAAAAATATTAGGCCACAAATAATATTTTTCTAAATCAAATTGGGCCATTAAATATTTGTTTAGTTATTTATTTATTAAAAAAAAATTGATGAACACAAAAATACGTAATGGCGATCGAAAACTCAAATCTAAATGGTTATCGTTTCTTTATATTGTTCCATTAATTTTCATAAAGGAATTTGGTGTTACGTTTACGAAATATCAGCGAAGAATTTTGCTATATTTTATTTAAGTGTGAGAATGTATTAGTGCAAAGCAAAAAAGTGATACGTTAATAGTACGCTTATGCGACGTATTTTGCGAATTCGCTTAAATTGTTTAGCGGGATAACCTAGAATTAATTAACAAATTAAGTATTGTGTTAATTCAATTATTTCAAATCTCAAAATTATCTAAAAAATTGATTATTATTATTACTCATATTAGAATTATTTTTTTTCGAATATTTTCTGTCTTAAAATACAAAATTAAAAAAATCTTTCCCATAAAAGTGCCATACTATTAAAATTAATATTGTGTGCGAGAAATATTTTTCATCGGTACACAATATTTATGTGCTCGTATTAGTTGGACTGCCATAAAATGTTCTTGATTTGAACTTTTTTTTAAATTTGATATCAGTCCACTAACACAGGCACACGCCTTTTTTGTAAGTAAAATTTTGACTGACTCCGTTGGGCATCTCGTTCACGCAACCATCGATTTTATATTTTTATCTCAAGTTATTTTGACTGACAAACTTTGTTTCGCAATGGAATTGAGGCTTTCTTCGAGTCAAAATTTATACTAAACGGACATTATGTATGCAGAAATGTATCAGGTAAATAAATTCAGGAAATTGCAATCCGACAACAAAATTAAACAAATTATTTTATACGGCACTGTTATATTTTGTTTATCATAAAAAATCCAAAAATTAGTAAAATTATAAAACACAAAAGCCAGCTATGTATAGTGAAAATAACATCTCAGCGAAACTCATTTTTTCATCGTTATGCACAGCCAACAGTGAAGTAGTTAAAAAAAATATAAATTCAGAGAAAGGTGCTGAGTAATATTTTTAAAAATAAAAAAAATTATAAATAAAGATACGTGAAATTTGATTCCAATACATAATGTAATTTATATTGGAACATATTAAAAATTCTCATTATTTTATAGGTAAATTCTAAAATAACATGTGAAATTAAAAAATATAAAAAATACTAACAACACCACTGGATATGTAACGTTATACCCATTTAAGGTACGAACTAGGCATATTTAGAAAGAAATGTTATTTTTCGTGTTAAAACAAAACAATAAAAAAACTCGATTTTAAATTTCAATTTGTCCGAGGCAAGCTAATTTACAAAAACTCAAATACACTAATCAAAAGTTCTAATGCTAGTATGTTTTCTAAATTAAAATTACATTAATTATTGTGAATAAATTTGGGGAAAAACATAATTCAAAATAGACAAATTCTAACCTCAAAATGTAAACAAACTAGCCTAAATAGCTGTACTTAAAAGCAAAAGTCGCCTAAGTGACTTTAAGTGATTTTTATGAATTTTGCATAAATAATTAAATTTGCCCACTATTTAGATTGTATCAAATTTTGGTGGAAAGCGCTTGAATAATTAAAAAGTTATGAGGTGTTCAATCACAGATTTAATAAACATAAATTACGCTTATCATGCAAACCAAAAAATACATTGCACTAATCTTGGCACGTTACAACTACAACAACTATCGATGCAATAATTGTCAACTTAGTTTCTTTAAGTAAAATTTTTATTTACAGATATACAGGGTGTTCGGGTTTGGGATGCTGATCCGTCAAGGGGTGATTTCTTGGTTCATTCTGAGAAAAAAATCGTATGAGGAGGGGGCATTTTTTATATCCTTTGAAATACAGGGTGTTTAAAAAATTTGGTTCAGAGAAAAAGTACACCTAAATATTAAACTGTAACTTCCAATATATTCATCCGAGAGCAATCAATTTAGTCTTATTTGAATGGTAAGGTAATTGTATACGCTATTATTAAGATTTGAGTGGTTATCTTGCATCTGCAATTTTAATTCGCCATCTTCTCCCCTACAATCCCCCAATACATTATTTGTACCACGTGCCATAGTTTTCTTCGTATTCCGTTTAAATACACCAATCCACCAAACCCACACCTAAATCTGTACCCCACGTTTGAAGATATTTTCTTCCAAAATATTAAAAAAATTCCTATGACAATATCCGGGTACAGATTATTAGTCCAATTATATTAATTATGTTGGTTTAATCTTGTGTTAAAACATGCACATAAACAAGATTCATAACCAACAACTAAATTAGTGTAAAACTAAAATGTTCTCCATGGCGCGTACCATATGGCTCAACAACTTTCCTCACTTACTAACCAATTGTTAGGGGCCAATGGCCAACTTTTTCTTGGTTGTAAATTTTTTTTTTGTTTTTTTTTTCCTGTTGATTGACGGATAAGTCCGTAAAATAAGTTTAATCCCTCTCTTCCCGGATAGTTTCAGAAGAAAGGTAGGCCACACTTTTCAACTATGTGGTGGATCCGTATAAAAATCGGTTTTTTTTTCTCTTCCCTCATTTTTTTGGTTGTTTACAGCCACCGTTTTCATTTCTCTATCCAACCATGCGGCTAAAGCAAGGTTGTATCGATCCCACCAAACCCCACGCCTTTTCCTGCTGAGCTAGCATTAGTTGAAAGCCGCGGTGGATAAATCGTTAAAACAAAAATCTGTGAAACGTGTGAAGAATGAGGCTCTGCCTTTTATTAACTTCACTTGTTTCAGATGTTATAGTGTAAATATTATACCATTTGTTTAAATGTTGAAAAAACAAAAACTAAATATTTTCAGATTCAGTCATTAGTTTCGAGATATTATCTAGTGTTGTATCAGTGTTGTGAATCAAAATTTTAATTAATTTAATAAAATTAATATTAGCATGGCACAGTTCTCAGGTGAGGAGTAGGTACGAGCTCGCATTGAATATCAACGCAGATTTCCAACACGTCGCATTCCTGACGCAAGAGTATTTATAAATATTCATTGGAGACTGCCAAATATCGTAACAACATCGAATACCCGGGCGGAGCCCCATTCAGTCTCACCAAACCATTTGGATGTCGACGAAGTCGATTACGACTCGTAATGTAACAGCAAATCCTTCTATTAGCATAAAGAGGCTCGCTTTACAATTGAACACCTCTCGCTATCGAATTCATCAAGTATTGCACAAGGAGAATCTTCATCCATACCATACAACACCCGTTCAACAACTATTACTGATAGACCACACTAAAAGATTCGAGTTTTGTAATTTGTTGATGGAAAGGAATTTGGACAATGCAAATTTTGTAAAACGTGTCCTATGGACGGATGAATCTCAATTCACAAGAGATGGCATAACAAACTTTCACAATCTACACATGTGGGCTGCTGAAAATCCTCATTCGAAAAAAAAAATATCATTTCAGCACCGATTCAGTGTAAACGTATGGGCTGGTTTAATTGGCGATAAAATTGGACCATGAACGTTATTTACAATTTTTACAAAACGATTTGCCACTCCTTTTTGATGATGTTCCCATTTTAAGTAGATTCACGCATACATACCAACATGATGGTGCACCTTGTCACTCAAATAATAATGTTAACAATTTTTTTAACGAAAGTTATCCAAATAATTGGATTGGAAGAAATGGTCCAATTCATTGGCCTGCAAGATCCCCGATCTTACGGTATTAAATTTTTATGTATGGGGAACGATGAAGGCGCTTGTATACTATAAAGAAATTGAAACAAAAGAAGAATGTGTACAATGAATACACACAGCAGCACAACAGATAAGGGAAGAATTACCAAGAATTGAAATAACCAAAGGCATACTTAAACGAATATTAGCCTGTATTCAATCACAAGGAGGACATTTTGAGCACCTTTTAAAACTCTTCGACCCAAACTGTGTATTGAGGGATTGTAGAGGAGGTCCTGGGGAATTAAAAAAAAATATTAAAAAAAATTATAACGGTTTTCTTTGAGAAAAACTCAATTTAATAAAAAAAATTTTTTTTTTTTTACTTTAAAGCATCATAAAACGGATGCAGATGCAAAATAACAACTTTAATAATAACACTACCCTGCAAAATTTTAAAAATTTGCTGCCACTTGACAATGAATAGGTGTTTCCGAAGTAATTTTTTACTCTGAATCCGAATCTGGGCTCAGAATTGCTCTATCACGTCAGGTTTATGAGATATTCTAACCTAAAAGTGCAAAAAACACTGTTTTTGACATATTTGAGGTTATTTAGCACCGCGATTTTTTTTTTTTCAAAAGTTCATGTGTGGAATCTTATAGTACACTTCTTTTAAATGCCTTTGAGTTTGCTCAAATATGTTTTTTTTTTGCCGAGATATCGCATTTTCAAAATTGCATGTTCGTGAATTTGTCGGTATACTGTATAATACACTACCTTTTATACCTACGGTATATATGCACTTTTAGGTTAGAATATCTCAAAAACCTGACGTGATAGAGCAATTCTGAGCCCGGATTCGGATCCAGCGTGGAAAGTTACTTCGGAAACAACTATTTATTGTCCAAAGGCAAACTTTTGCAGGGTAGTGTAATAGTAGCCTATACAATTACCAGTCAAATAAGACTAAGTTGATTGCTCTCCGATAAATATTTTGGAAGTTACATATATTACCCCCTCCCCATACGATCTTTTTCTCAGAATGTACCAAGGAATCACCACTTGACGGATCAGCATCCCAAACCCGGACACCCTGTGGAATCCAACTTCTTATTTATACAAATTGTTTCATACAATTTTTGCTATTTAGGCAAATAGTTATAATTGAGCAGTCAAACGTTTTGATTCATTCTCAGCTAAAGTTCCCCCACACTGGTAAGTTCTTTAGCTGCATTAATATTGTAATTTATCGCTTGTCCAAATTTACGACTTGTATACTAAAGTGAAAATTAACATGAGGTATAATAATATCAATGTATTTCCATATGATTTTAAAACTACAGTCAGAAACATTCAGATGTATACGGCAAATTAAAATCAACGAAACACTTTTTTTTTTCTTACTTTTTTTATTTTAAAAATACATAAATATGAAGTAAATATGTATATGTGATAACATTATTGATAACAAATAAAATTTTAAATATGATATCTTCTGTTTGGTTTTTAACTTTATCTTTAAATTTCCCTCTAAATATGAGCCGTATACATCTGAATGTTTCTGACTGTATATCCTTCATTTTCTCAAAATTACTAAAATGCAGATAAGTGATTTTTGCTTTTTAGTAGAGACATCGCTGTGTTTACGCCATTTGTTTTTTTTTGTATATGCGCGAGATCTGTCAGAATTTCGCTGAGATATTATTTTCACTATTCGCCTTTAAAGCGCCACTAGAGGCATTACAATAGCTTTGAGACAAAGGTGGTCATATGTCAAACTGGCTTTGCTAAATGGTGTAATGGAAGTATTTATTATTGATAAACTATTTTTATTTTACAATAATTTATCATGTAAAACCTGTTTTATTTACATTAAAATGTATATTATATAATATAATTTTGTTTATTTCAGATCAATTAAATGTGTTCAAAAGAAAAAATGCGTTTGTGCGTAGTTTGTCACAATATAAGTACTGAAATTTGGAATGCTACACATTTTTTAAATTTTGCGGTTTCTCATACTTGATAATAGTATATTATTCAACGAGCATATAATGATAGCTGTTATTCACGAAGATGAAGTTTGCCGACACGAGCCGATAGGCGAGTGTCGTAAATCATCTGAGTGAATAACAGCCATTATATGCGAGTAGAATACGATACTTTGTCCACGACCGACAAATATCATTATGTTTTATAATCAAATCCTCTAAATACTCTTCAAATAATTTTCGCCGACATTTTGACGTCACAGTTTAATAATAATGAAAATGGCAAGAGACTACTAGATACAATTTCAAAAATCAAATAATTTACTTGGAAATATTGAATAATGAATGCAGAGAGTACTAGATAAACTAGCAGTGAATAATGGATATCATTATAAGTGATGAAACAAACGTATCATGAACATATTATACGTTAGTAGTGGACAAATTTCATTTTTACTAATAAAAGCTTATTTTAAAACAAATAAAGAAATAAAATTACTGAGCTAAATGAAAATCTCTTTTTTTTTTTAAGTTTGGCCACCTTTGGCTCTAGTTCTTGGAAAATCCGCCAGATGTCAACCACTTCGCGTTATAAAGCGAATAGCTATATGAAAAACATTTTTTCCACTACTAGTCGTAGAAGGCATCATTATTATGTGTTTTAGTAGCCTGAGAAACAAAATTTTTTGGCTAGTGGCTAATAATATTTTAATATTGACCACTAGTTAATAGGCCCGATTCTGCCTTTCAAAATTTTATGTTATGTTATGTTATTTTTGTTTTTTCAATACAAATTCATATAGGAAGCGGGGAAATAAAATAACATAACATGGATTTTATCGTTCCAGAATCGGGCCCATGAAAACTTTTGGAATGTCCGGAGTCGGTCTCAATTTTAAATATCTACGAACAATTTCCATCCAAAGGGCTTCAATAATAACAAACTTTCTTGATGTACCATTTTTAGTATTAGGAATCTTAATAAGAATCATTTCATCCTTGATTGTTATGTCGACCAGAAGCATATTGCAAAGTTCGTCAGTTCTGCAGGTACCTGCAACACCAATTACAAGAGCGGCATGCAATGATAATGATTTGATTAATAAAGACGCTTTTCTTTTACAGCGCTCTCTAATTAAGTAGTACAAAGAAGATACATACCTTTGTTGCAATGTAACCTTCATCACGCGCTTCAGTTATAAATTTAAAAATATCCTCATAAGTGAAAACCAGTGATTTTGTTGGGCGATAGTCAACATTTTTTCGTTTTAAAAATGCTACTAGTTTGTAAAATTTCGAAATATCAATATTTTCGTTTAGAGATAATAATGGGCCCGATTCTGGAACGATAAAATGCATGTTATGTTATTTTATTTCCCCGCTTCCTATTTGAATTTGTATTGAAAAAACAAAAATAACATAACATAACATAAAATTTTGGAAGGCAGAATCGGGCCTATTATTGTTAATTTTATCATTGAATAATGGGCCCATAAATAGGAGACCTTTTTATTATCTGATTACTCTTGAAAATATGCCAAAAGTATATTTTCCGAAATTTTATTAACACTTTTATTATTACACCAAATTTTAAATTTTTCATATGTTTTTATATAAATATCCCTCGATTTTTGGGGCAGCAGGGTCCCTGGGGAAATCGGTCAAAATTCACAAAAACGTTCGGAAATTTTATTTCATGTACATTATTCTTGAATTCCCTACTAATGGAATTTTTGATGTGAAAACATCTTTAGCGGCAGGAGTAAATAAAAAATTGTATAGAAATCGGGTTACGGAAACAAAAATGCCGAACAAAAAATATTGCTGGTATGTGTGAATTTCGACAAGAACAAAAAATAAATAAAACGTAAAATCAATGCAAAATCTACGCATACACATGCAATATACAACATCATCCGGCATTTCAAAAACATCGTGAACCGAATACAAAAAAAATCTAAAAACAACCGCCTACTTTAATTTGTTTTGTGTGAAAATTTCTGCTATATATGGCCGCAGTAGCAAGTGTTTTTGAAAATGAAAATTACATACTAGCAAAAGAACCACAAATTATGCGGAAATGGAAATAGCGAGCTGTGAAAATTGCACATATACATAATAAAATAATAATTTTAAAATTGTTTAATCGGTATGCTTTCTTATTAGTATTCAGCTCATACCGTTGGTGAGTTTGGTTATGGGGGGTTTCGCACTACTGTCTTTCAAATTGCAATGATTTTACAGTCAACATTGCGCCTAAATAGAACCGCTCTGTTTAATTTATTTTAAACTGATCAGTGATAAATCAATGCGATTTTGCTTTGTTCAGCGAGTTTGCCGTGACCATTTACTACTGTGGAATCTTGAACAAGATAGCTGTGTATGAGTAATGAAATATTTTAAAGCGTACATGGCAGGTTTAGGTGATTAACTTAACAGAACTGTACTTTGCTCATCCTCAATTAATGTCAGGAAGGTTCGTCCTCCAAATTCAAAATAGAATTATAACTTACAGACGTTTTGAACCAAAAATGTAACTTTGTTTAAATACTAAGTGAACAAAATCCGTCTTTATGGAGGGGTTTCTGAGTCTTATCGAAATGGCTTGAAATGATTCAATAGATATTTATACAAAAAAGTTTTCACATAAATCTTTTACGAGTTGAGGGGGAACTCGCTCGTTATTTTTTTTTTCGGTACTAAGGGAATATTTCGGAATGGGTACAAGTATGTGGAAAAAATTCTCCATGTACGAAAAAGTGAATAATTACGTAGATTTAAGATTTACTTTTTGTGAATAAAAAGTTCGCAAAATTTTTATTTTGTGAATAAAAAATCATTTCGAAATTTTTTTATATCAAAATTTATGATAACATAAAAATAATTCTTAAAAAATGGACTAACATATAGCAAAAAAAAACATTGCAAACATTAAACATATTTATAGTTGATTCAAACTTTAAATTATTTTGGTATATTCCAAATTGATAAATATTTATAAGAAGAGGAGAAATTGTTAAGAGTTTGCAATTCAGTTTCGATCTGCGAGTATGTGAAAAATAAATCATCTTTCAGTACATCTCATCAGGCTATAGCGACTGAACTGCTAATTTATTACACTGATTTTTTCCTATATATAGGAATCAACCGTGCACTTGTAGTATTAGCGAATTTTTACATTCCCCTTTCTAAACTTTTAACAATTTCAATGTTATTGTATTTAACGCATACATGCGGTTACTATGTTCAAACTTTAAATTATTTTGGTATATTCTCCTCTTCTTATAAATATTTATCAATTTGGAATATACCAAAATAATTTAAAGTTTGAACATAGTAACCGCATGTATGCGTTAAATACAATAACATTGAAATTGTTAAAAGTTTCCGTGGGGAGACAATTTTGAAGTAAAAAAGTTCTCCGCTTTAAAGTCAATTTTGTAGCTCTTCTATTTTTTGTTGTAATTTAAAATTTGATTTTTGAAAGTTTTTTTTATTAATTTCCAAACAACTCTTAATTTATTAACTTTTGTGTCAAATAAATAAATTTAGAAAAGGTAAGTAAATCTTAACAAGATAACGACTTGTCTTGTATTATTACATTATGTATGTGGGAGGGAAAAGGGAAGTATTTAAATATATCTTCCACTACACCTTCCAATAAGTTTTCCTATTTTGGGTTTGGAGGATGAACCTTCCTGACCTATTGTCAGTAAAACTAAAAAATGGAAATTTACATTTTTATTTGTTGGCATTGTGACATTCGAACGACTATGTAGCACAGCTAATGCAGCTTTATAGGCTCTTGTAACTGACAAATTCTGTAATTAAAATTCCTTTTGATTAGACCCAATTTTATATTAAGTCGGATAGTCTTAACTTTCAAACATATAATATGTCGAATTCCACGTGGCGAGTGTGCCATAAGCCAATCATTGCTAAATTCTCACAAAAATCGTATAAAATTGAAATTCCAAATTATTTCGCACATTGTACATTTTATTGTTAGAAACACAATAAAAGGTTTTAAAAAAGAAATTTAACCCCTTAACGCATATTATTTTTGACAGAAAACCTGCAAAAAAAAATATTTTTTTTTATTATTGAAAATGTTTATTTGCACCTATTTTAACACAATATGTTCATTTATATAAACAAAAAATAACGATTTTGTATTTTTTCCTTCTTTTAAATTGAAATTGTTTGCAACAGAAAAGAAAATAACTAAAGAACAACGACAACGACTTTCCTTTGTTCTTCTTATACCGTTACTACCTCGGTGCATTGCATCATTTGCATGTTTTACTGTATAAAATGTTACGAGAAAATGTGCGCTAAAAAATAATGCCGTTCACAAATACTACACGTATAACACTAGTTGTGTGGAGTGGTGCAGTAAAACAATAAAAATTAATTGAAATTTTATTTTGCCTAAAGAAAAAACAAAATCTGCGAGAATTCTCTTTTGACTACATTGAGAATTTTCGAAGGTTTTGGAAAAAACCAAAATCATTGTTGAGATGCCTGTAATGAAATTAAATCCTGCAGTCACTTTTCTCCTTTTTCATATTATCGTTTATGATGAAACATGTACCCATAAATCGATATCACATACCCATAAATCGTACCCATAAATCGTGTCATAAATTATAAAAATCGAAATTGATGAGATAGAAAGCCATAAACTACAGCCATAAAGTACAATTGATCACAATATTACTTTCTTTTACGTAAGTAAAATAAAGTATAGTAATCATGAAAATTTTCGAACTTCAGATTATTGAAGATTTATCTGTTTTGAGGTCCCCTGAGTCCGAAAAAGTGGGTTTCGAAATGATGTCTGTCTGTCAGTCTGTGTCCTCTCTACAGCCCAGGCGAAAATTTGTTTTGCAAATATATTAAAAAGTATAAGGTTTACAAAAAACTACTAATACAAAATGTTTCCAAAAATTAAAAAAAAATAAAAATAAACAAATTAAAAATAAAAATTTAAAATTTAAAAAAAAAAATTTAAAAAAAAATAAAATTGATGTTTGGCCAACACAAAAATATATGTGTATATATAGCCTAATTATGCTAATTATAATTAATTTGCACACTGCAGTGAGTCAGTTTTCCGGTTTTTAATGCAAATTTTACATAATTGAATGTACATCATTTTTTCATGTTTCTTAACGACTTGTTAGGGTTTGTAGTCCTTTAGTATATAAATCGTTTTTTATCCCTCCCCCCCCCCCCTCACTTTTTTACAGGGAGTTACAGCAGTTCTTGCATTTGTCATTTTAATTATTGTGTGTATTAGCCCAATTATGCTAATTATAATTAATTTGCACAGTGACGTAATTCCGGTTTTTTAGCATAAATGTATGTTTTAAAACTATTTAGCCTAAATGAATGTTAAATTGCCAAATCGGTCAACTGGAAGTGGCCACTCCCTTGGGCCAGAAAATGTATTTTGCAAATATTTCAAAAATATACAATTTACAGAAAACATGAAAAAATAAAAACAATCTTAAGTTTGCAAGGAATTTGCATTATAAAAGTTTCTCAAAATTCGCTGTTCGTAAAAGAAAGTCGTGTGTTGGCCACACCTCAATTTTTTTAATTACAAAAAACAAACGAAATTTAAACTATTTTTAGTTTAAAATTTAATTGGACGAGTTAACTCGTTCCTATGCATTTCTGCAAGTAACATCCGAACGAGTTAACTCGTTCCTATGCGTTAAGTGGTTAAAAATAAATTTGATACTTTGTAAATCAGACATTGAGCTATCAACAAAAAATTCTTTAAATTCTTTGAAAGAGTTATTATTTAGATTCTTGAAACACTCATGTATTTTCGATTTTTTTATTCGCTGGCGCTACATCCCATAGGGGGATTTGGCCGCTTCATGATGAAGTTTCGTAATCGTTTTTTAATGGATAATGAATGATTAATTCATTAATCCGATTCTTAACCAGCCGTGATTTTTCATCGGAAAAATTGGGGCGGCAATTTTCGATTTTAGGTCATTAAAATTTTCTGAAAAATCTGTAACTTGCTTTTCCATAAGCTTATTAAAATGTTCGTAAAGACAATTTTTGTTAAAAATGAAAGGCCAATTATTTATAACTAGGGGTACAGCCCCTCCTAGGACAGAAACAATTTTGTGGATTAATTTAATTATGTAATGTTTTGCGAAAGATATTACACCTGGTGGTGATGTCCTGCGCCCGCTGCTACAATCATCATTTGATATTTATTTAGCCGATATTTTTTAACTGAGTAGAAGTAGGGCGAGATTAAAGGCTAATAAGGATGATTGTACATTAAATAGGCCTTAAACCAAAGAGTAAGGGCTTTTAAGGATGATTTTACATATATTGCGGTATCACACAGAGTCTGGGTTTATATTAAAAAAAATTAATTGAAAAATCAAAACTAAAATACATTGAGCAGAATCGAACCTCAGACCCTAGCCGCTCTACTACGTACCAAGCCACAAATAACTATAAAGCGCAATATTTAATTTAAAGTCAAATATTTGGTCACTACATGAATAACAAAAAAATAAATAATTAAACTAAAATAACGAAAAAATTGGAAAGACAAAACTTTAGCTAGAATCGAATCGACGAAAGATTCCCTTTGCAATACATACACGTAAAATACAAAAACAATAAAAGTACATAATAGAATATACTTATGTAGCTAGTGCCCAAAATTTTTTTTTGCCTTTGCATGAATGAATGAAAATGTTTTTGTTTGAATGTTCTATCGTATTCATATGTATTTGTGCAGTATACATTTTTAATGCAACGCCACACAAACTTCTTTAAAATTGATATAAATAAATTTTTTTTTCAAACTAATAACTTTTAATTAGCTAGCTTAATTATTTTGCTTTATAATACAATAAAAAAAATTTGTTAATTTTAATTCTAGAAAAAATTACAGATGATTTAATTTTATACAAAATTAGTTGTTTATACAAATTTTTATTCATAATTATTTGTGCACATTAAAAATTAAGATAAAAAATAGTAAATTAATTAAAATTAATTTTTTTTTTGCTAGTTAAATATTGTTTTAGTCAATTAAGATTTGTATGCCCTAATTTAGATTTTATTACTTCTCCAGAATTGTTGATAAAATCTCGTAGAACCTTATCGCTTATGGTTTAATTAACACCCTTCAATAAATGTTTGGTCTTATTATATCGTAACTATGATCTTTCGCTTTCATTTAAACTTGCCAATTTCTAAAAACATAGCGAGAGTACTTTCAAGTGTTTGCTGTGTTAAAAATGACATGGCGACATCTTTGAGGTTAAATATTTCTGTGCGTCCGACTTTTTCCAATGTTATATAATTGCATGCCATTGATGCGCGCTTACGAAATTCGCTGTACAGCGGCACCTAATTGTTGAATCGATTCACTGAATGATAATCCGTATGTACGGAATGAAACACGACACGATATTTTAATTCACAATTAAAAGTTAATTTATTGTTTAATTAATTAAATTGCTGGACACTAGTTATAATTTCAATTTTATTATTCTTATTATTAATTACACTTTAGAAACTTATGAATATGATTTATCACCACGTTAAATTTAAATATGTAGTTTCATTATGACAAAGACGCACAACAGTGGCGGTCGCAACAAAATGATTTTTAATTTTAATGAAAATTGACACAGCGCGTGTGTGTCTCGAGAGAACAGAAAAAGTAATTGTAGTGAAGCGAAAATGGATAAACTTAAAAAGTCGAAAAAATATGAAATATTTTGTTTTCTCTTTTTGGTTGTTTTTGACGTACATAAAATTAGACGTGTAGTAGATTATACGATTTGCTTTTACTCGCTGGTAATTGCTGCAGGTGGTCGTATGCACTATGTTGCGCTGTGTTCTTATGTTAATTTAAGTTTGTGTGTTATTGAGTATTGTGGTGGCGAGTGAATGTTTGAATGTGAATGAATGTATTTATGTTTGCCTGACTGAATGAATGATTGAGCCGCTACACCATAAATTTTCAATGATCATCATTTTCAAAATACAAAAAATAAAAAAACAAATCATGTCATAATATAGCAAAAATGGTGTCGATTCAATCTAAATCTTCTATTTTTCTTTTTTCTATTCTACTATTATTTCTATGGAAACTAGATTCGATTTTCGAACAATCCATAAATTAGTGGTCGATTTTTTTTAAAATCCATCGAGTTTTCTTAAAAATAATAGAAGAATAGAAGAAAAGAAAAATAGAAGATTTACATTGAATCGACACCAATATTATTACGAACTGGGCTTCTGAGTTCGTTCGGATTTTGCAATTAAAAACACTGTGTACATTTTATTTCATTCTACTTTTATACACTTTCATATTTGCTTTGACTTTACTATTAAAATCTGTCCGCTTGCTATTTGGTAGGGGCTATGACAACAGATTTATTTCTTTATTTAACGATTTAAAATAATCCAAAAACTGTTCTCTGCTTGCCATCGGTCGTGTTTATAACACTTAACCGTCTAAGCTATTGCTGTTCATAACGGGAGCTTGTTGTATGATGGCCAAAATCGTCACAATATTTACCTCTATTTTTGATTTTATGTTTTATCAAACATTTGCAGTTTATGTGGAGCTTGAACCCCATTCGTTTTTAACGTAATATTCTACTGAACTTTCAATATTTTATTATAGAAAATCTTATTTTACGTATAACTATGTAAACATTTATAATGGCAATTACTTGACCAAATGTAGACTTATCCTCCGAGGATATGGGACCGTGATTACGTTAGCAGAAACACGAGTTTAGAGGTCCGGTGTGGTATCTCTGGCGGGCTAAGCTCAGGGTTGGGTTTGGTGTTCCGGACATAAATTCGTGATAAATTAGACTGCATATGGGACAAGGACTAGAGAAGGGCAAAGATTTGACCGCCCCGCATGTATTAGCAGGAGAAAAAAAAGTTATTTTCCTGCCAACCATGAGGGATCTCGACAGAAGAAAAAAAAAACGGAAGTTAGAAGGAAGAGCTGATACTCCCTGATGTTAGTCAGACAAATTAGCTTAGACACGTGGTTGGTTGAAACCAAGGGGTCGAAGAGAGAAGACGAATGTGAAGAAAAAATTACTATTAAATCGACCTTTTTAGAATAAGGAGGGCCTAGAACCAATCCAGTCGAACACCATAAGGTGTAATGGCCCATTCTCCCCCTCCCCCTCTCTGCTCCGCTCACCCTATAGTAAATAAAAAAATCCCTAGTATAATTTCATAACACCGGAAATTGTTTTTCTATTTTTAAGACGTGCTGCGTTTTAGGGAAAAACACTCTTCCTTATTTATGGAGAGTTCGTTGAGTTTTCCATAAGAATTTAGCAAATCTATTTCTGTGTGCCTACGTTACCTTGCTGTCAAACGAGCGGGCGCGAGACGGTATCTGCGACGACATTATTTATGCGGGAGATGTGTTGTATATCGGTAGTAAATTGGCCGATGAAGTCCAGATGTTGAAATTGAGGAGGAGATGCTTTTTCCGGATTTTGTTGGAATGAAGAAACTGAGCGGTTGCCAAATACCGTCGGTGTACTGCTGTACCACAGCCCCAAGCGCTGTATCTGAGGCATCCACCATGATCGCGAATCGTGCGGATAACGATGGATGTGTTAGTAATGTTGCGTCGCACAATTTCTTTTTGCAGTTCTCGAAAGCTTGTTCGATCTCTGCTCTCCCTTCAACTTTCTGCTTGCTATTTTTTGTGTATCCTTTTAGTATGTCGTTCAGTACCATCTGGTCGGTTGCAGCTCCCGGGATGAAAATGTGCCCAAGAACGTCTTGATGCCATCGACTACTTCTGGTCGTTTGAATTCCCTTATGGTTTGTACGCGGTCTTGGTTCGGCAATATACCTTGTCCAGTGACCGTGCGTTCTAAAAATGAAATTTCCCCTGCTGCGAACACGGTTTTATCCGAATTTAAAACAAGCCCGTGTTCTGATAGTTTTTGAAAAATAATTTTTAGATGTTCGAGGTATTGTTCGAAAGATCTTGAAGCGATCAGAATGTCATCCAAATAAACAAAACAGAATTTTAAACCGAAAAGTACCGAATGCATAAGCCGTTGAAAAGTTTGCGCCGTGTTGCTTGATCCAAACGTCATTTTTGTAAACTCGAAAAGGCCGAAAGGTGTGGTGCTTGCTGTTTAAGAATGTCTTTTGGTTCGACTGGAATTTGGTGGTACGCCTGGACAAGGTCTAAGGTGGTGAATACGTTGCAGCCTTCTAGGTGATAAGAGAAATCCTGCAAGTGTGGAACTGGGTACCGGTCTGGAATTGTTACTCTGTTTAGGGCGCGGTAATCGTCACGGTCTCCTCGTTCCGTTCTTCTTTTCCACGAGATGCAGTGGGCTGGACCAAGGACTGCTACTTGGTTGGTAACTTCCTTGAGCTAACATGCTTTCGAACTCCTCCCGTGCTAGTATCCGCTTAACGGGTGCCAGCCGACTCGTTTTGTAAAAGATCGGTGGCCCGTGCGTTTCTAGTCGGTGGATGATGGAATGTTTAATCTGTGCCGTGCTGAGTCCACTGTTGGTAATCTCGGGATATCTTTTTAGCAATTCCGCAAATTCTGGCTTTGTTGCTGATTTATTCAAAATTAATAAGGTAGAGTTGTTCCCATTTGTGATGGCGCCCTTGGTGAAGCAGTTAGTTAGTTAGTGTCGCAGGAAATCTGCTCCTATCTTTGGCATTGAAACGTCTGCAATAATGAATTCCCAACGGAATTCCCGTCGGAGCCCGATGTCTAGCTGCATCGTCTTGGTGCTTGCACTGGGGTACCGTTTGCCGTGTATAAGCTACTCGTGGCACTGGGTGTTTTAGAATGCCTTTCGAAAATGATTAGTCGACAGGTTACGGGTCCATCAATGCTTGCCGCTAGTTTTTGATGGAGGTTTAACAATTTGATGGTTTCTCGGGTGTTTTATCACCGTAATACTTACACCCTGAAACACATTTTCTCGCCTTCTCGCCGAATTTATAGTGGTAATAGCACTGATCAAATTTCTTATTTATCGTTTGTCGCGACGCTGATCTCGTTGCTTTTCTCTCGTGGCTGGTGTCCTCTGGCCTCACTTTGAGGGCGCGAATCCTTGATGGTCGTACAGAGTTCGGCTAACACCCTTGTTAATTTCTCCAATCTCCTGTCTGTCCCGTCCTGCGCTTTAATCGGAGTGTTGCTTGAACTCCCTCCTGTTGCGCCTGATGTCGTGTTCGTCAACACATTGCTGTGACTCTGCGTTATCGTTTCTAAGATGCTATCCGCTCGATTGGATAATGATGCCAGTGGTATATCCTTCTCGAATGTGGTGAGAACCATCTGAATCTGAGGATGTAGCCTTTTCATCCACAGCTGCCTTAGAGTGTTTTCGTCGAACGTTCCGCCTGCGTTCATCTTCATCTTGTTTAGTAATTGCGACGGCTTTTGATCGCCTAGTGTGAGTCCACAACAGTGGGTTGTAGTGGTTTGAATGCACCATGCGTCTTCCATTGCTGCCTCGTTACTTATCTGGCTACTCCACTGTGGTGAAGTAGCGGTGCTGTGTTCGTCCGGTCGGTCGCTGTTTGCTTGTCACTGTTGTATCTGTGCGTCTACGTATGCCTGTAATTGTCCCGTCGTCATTGTGACCGTTGTTTGTCTCACTGGTTCCCATCGCTGGCAGGGAAGCACTGCCAGGCGGAAAATTCATTTCACTAATTCACTTATCTGAAAATACGCGAAACGATTGCCCGAAAATTTATAACGCCCGGTTGCGAAACGATTTTTTTTTTTTTAATAAAAATATAACAAGATGACGAAATTTGCAAGGTGGAATTTTCAAAGTGGATGTCGAACGATTTCTATCAAGGTAAAGCGACACACAGAAATATTGGTCGACCAATATTTTCTTTGCAAATTTTATTATAATTAAATTAAAATGGATTTGGAAAAAAATTGTTTGTTACTTTTTCCCGTAAAATACAGCACGTCTTTCACAATTTTTATTTTGATTGTAAATATGGCGGCCTTCGGGTGGCGATCGGCTGATCACTGATGTCGTCTGGTCACATCTTGTGGTTTGCCCTCTCTTATTCCGAGAGCTTACTTCGGCGGGGCTCTTATTCGAATAATAATATTGGTTTTGCGTGATTCTTTCCGGGGAACTTACCACGGTTGGGGACTCTTGCCGGAAAGAATTCATTTGTTGGTTTTTTCTTTTGCTTACCCGTTTCCTGGTCCGCCAGCTCTGATTTCCTTGTCCGGTTTGGGTTAAATTTATTCAGCGTCGTATCTGCTTGTCTGGATGGTACTTTATCCTGGTTTTACGATCGCTTGGGGATATTTCTCTTGGCCGTATTACTGTTGCAGGACGTTCCTGTGGCTGTACTGCCTACTTTTCTCTTACTGGTTGCGTATTTTTGGATTGGGTTTTCCCGATTCCTGGGTCCTTCCCGATCACTTTGGGGTCACCATTTTATTTAGGAGGATGAGTTGCCCAAATAATTAATTTTATGTTCTCTAGTTAAATGAAGTACACGACCAATTCTTATTTTAATATGTGGTTTTATTGTATATGTACTTCTATTATATAAATTATACATTCTTTTATTATGCTCTAATGTTGTATGTTTTATTTAGAGAAAGCTCCTGTGGGGCCTTTTATTATGCCTTGCGCTATTAGTAAATTTGCGTGCGCCAAGATGTAAGGTTTGAATCTTATTATCAACAATAATTTTCTTGTTGAATTTGTTCCTTATTTATGGAAAGTTCGTTGATTTTTCCATAAGAATTTAGCATATCTATTTCTGTGTGCCTACTTTACTATGCTGTCAAACGAGCGGCAAACACATTATCAATTTTACAGTTAATTTTATGTGTTTGCGTTTGATCGGCCACACGTATACCTATGGTATCTGCCCAGTATTATTTTTTTTTTCCCCTTTTTTGGTCGGGACGACGATTTCCGGATCTACATACGGATACCTCCATGGTTATCCCGTGATTCTACTACCACGGCACCGGCCCTCTTGGTGAATCGCCCGACGGATAGCTCTCGGTAATCCACAATTTGTGTATTCCCATTTTTGTTTGTTTCGTTTATTTTATATAATGTTTTTTTTTTTGGTACTACAATTCTCGTACCTAATATTTCCCTGCCCGTGACCTATTTTAGGTACATAATGTTTTTGTTCACTTCGATATTGGTACGAATCTCCGGTACTCAATATACATATTATTATATATTTTTTTTTTTTCACTACATATGTACATAGGCCTATTTTAGGTAACTATTTTATTTTTAATTATTGTTATTTTGCTTCTCCAGCACATAACGAAACTATCCTCTTTTTTTCACAACACTCTTCTTTTCTTTTTTTCCAATCCTCCTTGTTTTTTCAAAACAGTCCTCGCCATACTCGTTGGAAAAAGTAGGAAACCCATTACAGGATGTAATCGCATTACCGGCATCTCAACAATTCCATCTATATAATATGTATCTACATATACCATTAAGGCCGGTACACATTGAGAAGGAGCGTCGAGAACGATTTTTCGATTAAAATAATAAAAAGCGTTTGTTTTTAATTAACGATAGCCATGACATCGTGCATTTACAACAACAGAATTTAAAATTTTAACAGTTTAAATACAAAATTTCAATGTATCGTTGATAATTTTTAATTTAAGACGATAAATTGAAATTTTTTATTTTTTAGCAAATACATTATATGTACACGATATTTTAGCTATCGTAATTAAAAACAAACGCTTTTATACAAGCCGTAGTATTTGCGGTATAAACACAACATAAAACTCACTACATATTTCTGTAAGTATGTATTATTGTCGTAACCCCGTATAATCTTTACATATTTCAATTTTAACACTAGAAGCACCAACCCGTCAAAATGACGAATTGTACATTTATTGAATTCAATTTTTTTAATTATTATGTTAATATGTGTTTGGAAGTTTATGATGAATTTTAACATAATTACTTTGTTGTCATATTAAAAGTTATTACACAGATTCCCACAAAAATATTAACATAATAATTAAAAAAATTGAATTTAATAAATATATAACCGGTCATTTAACCGGTCGGTAGTTCTAGTGTTAAATTGTAGTTTGTATCAAAAACAGTACAAAATATAACTAACACTTACAGAAAAATAGTTTATATACATTGCATACTTACTAGTTTATATACACTACTTTATATACATACATACATACATTCAAACAAAATCATTTAATTATCAATGAAAGTTCACACTAATTGTTCAAACATTGTTTGTGTGATCATTACAACATACTGTGTAGTAGTTTTATATACCTTACTTACTAGTTTATATACACTAATTTATATGCATCCAAACAAAATCATTTTAATTCATTGAAAGGAAAAAAAAATTTTGAACATGTATAAACATTTTTGTCGTTTTTGGTTCTATTATGAACTTTCATTGTTTTTTGTTTGTTTTTTACGTGAATGTATTGTATAGGAAATCTTTAAGCGTCTATAACTTTGGAGTCCGACCACCTAAAGATCTTAGCCATACCATTTTTTTCTTATCTGATCAATGTCTATAAGTCGGCCTTTGTTTCATGAAAATCGGATAAGTACTTTTCGACTTAATACTTGTTAACAGACATCAATAGCGGGGATATAAGGCATCTCTCTCGCTCTAGTGCTTCGCTTGAGTTGAGATGCCTAAAAAATAGGCAACGGTGGAATTTTTCCAACACATTTTGCTACTATACTTATGGAATTGTACATAGAGCATGTAGACATTTCTTACTGTGTATGTAAAAATGAAATAAGACTTTTAATTTTAATATGTTGATATGGCATTTAGTCACTGCTTTATAACGTTTAATAAATACGTAGTGTTAACATCTCAGTATTACCTTCTACAAATTAAGTAAACTGCCAAAATCAAAACTATTCGGACTAATAAAATTCGAATTTACTGAAGATATGCGTCAATGAAAACAAATTTCACAATGATATTATTATGGCACGAGTACATAAATTTACGTAAGAATTTATATAACAAAATCATAATTCTTTATCATTCCAAGAAACTAAATTTGTCGTTGACCTAAACAAACAGTTTTATTCTTTAGTTTACGATAAATTACATTACACTGCAACACACCCCACAAACCTATATAGACAATTAATTTAAATTAAAATTTAATTTAAATAAAATATTTAATCACCTGAAAGATGTGCCCTAAGCTAAAAGATCCACAAAACCCCATTCTTTAAATTGGATTTATTTATTTTGAAAATAAAATTTCTAGGAAAGCCCTATAAGCTACCCTCTTATTTCCACGTGTATAGGGACACCCTGAAGGGGGTAAGGATGAGACTCACCGCACATTTAATGTTAAATATTTTTTTTTCATATGTGTACATATATAACAATGACAATATCTTTATCCGCACACAGGTATGCTAATTATCCTAAATACTATATTTTAGTTGTATCGATTGTTGCGTGCGACACAAAGTATGAGTTATTTGGGTTGGTGACTTTTTAATGGAAATGAAAATCAATTTTCATTTTTGTTTTGTTTATGCTTTTAATGGCTTATTCATGGTAAATTGTGCGTGAAATATAGGTGGGTGTTGTTTAAAAGCTCAAATAAATTTGTCAGTGTGTGGTATTGTATGATAATTATTCATGTGTAGTTAAGAATCGAAGATTAATTGAGGCAGTTTTTACAGAATATTATTAGTTTACTTTTTGTTTTGTTATTGTTTGTTCGCTTCACGCAGACCGTCATCAAAATTTATTACTTTGTGTTATATACCCTTTCGAACGTGTTTGTATGCTTGGGAAGATATATAAGGATAGCACAAGACCAAAAATCATGATAAATGAATTTTCCATTCCGTGTTTAGATTTTTCTTTACCTTTTTCGAGTTAATCCTTGCACACCTACATATATAGGTACATACAATATGAACTTAGCTTCTCGTTCATAAATGAGTAATTTGTACAATAACAGTGTGTCGTGTGTGCGGTGATTTAATTTTTCTTTTTTGTTGCCACCAGGTACAAAACGACAAACGACAAATTCGATTAATTCTGATTTTTTTTTGCTGCGCTATAGAGGTATGTTATATACACATATCTACCCTAGTATTTTGTATCTACGTATGGAAATATTAAAATTTGTGCAAATTCGTGGTGTCCATCAAATTAAATCAATTAAACGCTTGCAGAATTTCGCGCTATATTTCTTAATTGTTTTTCAATTGTTTTTTTGTTTGCACATATCTAGATTAAAATGGAGCAATACACTATACACGATGATGTCACATGGTATCGCATGCAGCCAAGCTAAAACAAAATATCCAGCGGCGCCATTTAAAAACGTACCTACTATATACATATATGTTGATTTATAATACATTGTAGATATGGTATTTTTGGAGAAATTTCAAAACTACTGTACAACAGTAATCCGATTTTGTCTATCTATATACATATTGTACATAGCACAAAAAACTATGAAGTTGAACAATATTCATGTTCTGTAGCTACAACAAAGTTATTGCCTTGAGGCACTCATCCAAAAAATAAACTTGTGCAGCGCAAAACAATAAATAAACAAATTACAGTTTCGTTTAAGTGGTTGAGATGTTTTGCAAATAAAATATTGAAATATACTCGTATGTATGACAATAAGCGCCATAAATTCAATTTATTTTGTCCTAGAATGTGTGTTCAAATACAATTTAAAAGAAGTTTAAGTTGCATACGATTTAAAATAAAATCACAATTTATATGAAATTTTTGTCTTGAAACCTTAGGCATGAATACAGTGTTTTTATTTTAGCAAGGTTAGATGATCGTAGAAATATTAAGTATTCTACCTGGCGAACTGACTGGCGAGAAAAATGAAATGTTGCGCCTACCTACCTTTAAATCTATTTGTATTACTCGTTTTATGAGAATAATAAAACGAGGGCTTATGTAAATCTAAAGGGAGCGCAGAGATTACTGATTGACCATCAACAAAATAAGTGGAAATTGCTTAGTCAAATAACAGACGTTCAACTGCTTAAACAGAGCAAACCGACTACTGAATTTAAGTTTGGCTTACTCATGAAATATTCAGTCAAAAATAAGAGGCTTAATTTGCTATCGCTTCGTTATGCCTGATTTTTCGATACCTCTCTTCGCAGAAAAATTTAAATCGAAATGAATTGTTTCAATACACATTCGATGTGGAGCGAGCGCCGCCAAGATTGTTGTGGTTAATTGGGTGATCTCAGTCGCCAATGTATGTAGTTGATAAAATGAATGAGCCGCTACAGGCTTAAGAATTCCAGATCAACGGCCATATGTCAACACACCCAAAGGAAGCATCATGTTTCCCTATAAGAAGAAGGGAATCAGCGAAATTCGATCATCCAATGAATGCCCAAGTTAATAAAGGACAGAAAAAAATTATTATTTAACTACAAAATTTGACAAATTTTGTTACAAAATGTATTGTATCTATGGTGATCAAGCTAAATCAAATTTTCTTACACAGAAATTATTTAATTGTAATCAAATCACGATTGTAGTAAAACAAAGCATTGTTAATGCGAAAAGCGTAATGGTTCCGTCTACTGCACAAGTTTTAGAACTGGATATTGTATGAGTTGGTGTTGTTTAATTGACAGTAAACTATAGTGATTCTTGTTGAGTCGTGACATAACGATCGTTATTTAACTTTTGTTGTGAAGCGACAAGTTTACGAAACATAAATTCTTCTAAATAATCAGTAAAATCTGACTGCCGGTTGTACTCGGGCAACGACGCCTTAACATGCCTGGAAGAACATGAAACATGGTGGAGCGTTCGACACCACCAAACACCCATTGGCGCTCCACGTGATGTCCGCGGTGGTATTTCCTCTTCTCGAATTTGATTTCGTCTATTTCGACGATGCTGGGTGTGGAGAAACATGTATTCCGTCATAACATCTCAAACATAATGTCTCCAATCAGCTGCTGTATTCGAAGAAATGCCATAAAAGAGTTTTAGCTTTGTCGCAGACACTTTATTTGAAATATCGTTAGTAATTAATAATATTTTACTTATAGTCATATTGCTTTGACTAAACCACGAACCATGGCGGATACTTTTTCGATTGTGGTAATGCACACCATTAATGCATTTACCTCAATCCCACCCACATTTTTGAATTAAAGTATTTTTTATAACTCGCATGGCTTGTCTACATTTCCCGCAGCGCAAGGATCTATTTATTAATCCTGCATCCTGTAAAATTGCTAGCAACATGTGAACGTAGTAATACAAACCAAGAGACTACTATTTAGCTCAGCAACTGAAAATACAAGAAAAAGAATTTAGAATTAAGAATAATTATAAATGAAAACAAAACTTACCTTTCAATTTGATTTATAAATGTCAGCATAACCTAGAATTACACAAATATAAATTAGAATAATTTAATGTACACTAAAAAGCAATACTTATCTTAATTCACATTAACAGCAATTGAATTCTGAAATGATTTAACGTATTAGTTGTAATTTAATTAGTGCTAAATAGTTAAGAAAATGTAAATACTCACACCCAGAAAAATAATCCTTTAAATTTAAGAATTTACCAATTAAAACTAAGATATTTTCCTATATTTTTTGCGCAAAGGAATTTAGGTTTTATTTTTAAGGATTTAAAATCTTTGGTTTTAAGTTGTGAAAATTATTCAATTTCAAAGAAAATAAATTTAAACTTAAGAAACTAAAACTTTAAATTTAAAGTAAACAAATATTCGCATTAGTTTCTCCTTTTACTACCCTACCACCTCCCCCTCCCTCTCCAGTTGTAACTACAAGATCTGAAAAGCCTTAATTTAATTAATTATTTGTGTCTCCACTATTTCTCCAATACCGGAAGGGCTAGACTTCGTTACATCATCAATATCATGGTTCCCAAGCGGTCACCTAAATTTGTACTAACCGTAGCAAACCTTGCTTGACATCGTTGTTGAAGTTGTTGCGTCTCTTCTCTCTTGACTACTCGCTCTCCATCAAATACAATAAAATATCAAATAAAGAGAAATGGACAATTTTAGTTTGTATACTGTTATTAAGTCATTAAAAATAAAGATTTTTAAACCTTTATTTTAAAGTTTCATTGTATTTTAAATTTAAGAATAAATCAATGAATTTAATGGATTTTACATTCATTTTTAAGAAAAACACAGTTCTTTATTTTAAAAGTACCCAATCTTTAACTTTGAAGTATTATAATTTTCTCAGTGCACCAATTTATTTAGTCGAACACAATCATTTTGACGTTTCAATATTTGTTTACATTACAAATGCGATTTACTTTATAGATGCGTAAAATTGAGTTCATCACTATTACGACATCTACAGAAAATTAGATGTACTGATGAACTGAGTGCGTTAGACGAATTATGGTTCATCACTATTACGACATCTGCAGAAAATTAGATGTAGGTACTGATGAATCATTACCAACCTAGAGAATTGGAAAATATACTTCCCTTTTCAAAATCAACCTTCAGAGAGTGAACATTAGTGAGGAATAAAAAATAAATATTATAAAAAGCGAACGCCATTTTGTTAAATAAAAAAAAACAAAGCGAATTTATTTGTTACATTTATTTTTGATATACATACATACATCGAGTATTGAGAACGGCTGCCTGTGTTGGAAGTATTGCTATCAAATTCACAATTACAAAAACTGCTTCAATTTAATTCAACATGTTGCTATCTTCTGATATTTCAATCAAAAATCCCGTACTGGGAATTCCCTTCCTCATGGCAAATGTTTGGGGTTGTGGGTTGATCTTCAATAAATCCTGGTATTTTGTCACTACCGTTGAAATTGGTTCCATTTCTAAAAATAATTAAACAATTATTAAAATAATGTTTTAACTTACAATTTGTCCAAAGGGAAAATCGTCATAAATAACGGTTGCAATATTTGGGAAACGATAGGGTGGAAAGGCCGAATGATAATTTATCGAATTTAAAATCCCTCTTTTGATATTCGGTGGAAATTTATTTGCTTTTCTCTATTTAGACTGTCACACGCAATAATTTTTTACTCTTTTTTATTTAAAAATACAATTTTTGTTATTGTTGTTTTTGTTTTGCCAGAAAAATGTCGCAAAATTTATTTCAAAATAAATGTGAAGCTCGAAGGCGGCTGTTGAACAGGCATGATATTACTGATTTTAGTAATGTGCCTGTTCACATTCTTAATGCATTTTTTGATGTAGGAAATTGCCATTCTAGGATCTTGGTGGTAGTTTTCGCGTACATTAATGGCATATCGCTCCACCAACTATTAATCTTAATTAATTGGAGGAATACAACGTCGCAAATAAAAGCTGTAACAAGTCTATTTAGTTGGATACATGTGAATAATTTGAATTATTATAGTTATAACATAACTACAATAAAGTAATCATAATCACCTTCGGTAATGGGGATATCAGGCAGTACGGCCGAAGAATTGCTGTCACAAAAAATTTTAAAAAAAAAATAAAAACATTAAAAACAGATATAATAATATGTATATAATTTATTTATTTTTGTTTATTTATAATTTGTTACATTTCATTTTTTGATTGAGATGCCATATATCCAGTCATTTTTAGTTTTTATGGAAAACGATTTTTGTGAATCAAGTGATTTTATGAATATCCAGTGAGATATACATATCAATATCCAGTGATTTTATGAATATCCAATATAAGAGCTTATTTTGAAAAATGCAAATGCTCATTTCTTTTGTGAATATTCAGTGATTTTATGAATATCCAGTAAGATATATCCAGTATAAGCGCTTATTTTGAATAATGCTCATCATTTTGTGAATATCCAGTGATTTTATGAATATCCAGTGAGATATTTATATCCAGTATGCTCTTTTCATTTTTTCCTGAAAATAAAACAAAATAAATATCTGAAAACTGGAGATTTCATATTTTTTCCAAAACATAAAATAAAAAATATTGCATTATTATTTGGGTACTAATTTTCATACAATAGTTACAAAAAATCTTTACAAGATTACTCGAATTTATTTATACATACATATTTGGTACTAATTTTCCACAATTTGAATAAAATAGCGCTTTTTTTGTTTTATTTTTAGTTCTTAAAAATTTATTTTTAGTTTTTGAAAATCATAATTTAAAAAAAAAAATGCGCATTTAGTTAAAAAAAATCAGCTTTTTAAAATTTGGCGCTAAATTTCATTTGGCGTTGAAATGCTATACCGTAGCCAACTCTACATTGTAACAATATTGTTACAACTGTCATTGTACGAATGACGTGGATCTTAACCACGTTAATGTTACAAAATATGTCAAAACAATATTTACGTGGAATATTGTTACAGAGAGCTTGAATTGCAGAGTTAAAAAATATTTATATACATATTTAACAAATTATAGATAAAATAAAATAGATAAAATTGCAGGTACAAGATGGAAGAAGAGAATAATGAATTATTAGTTCTGAGGTGCTATTCTTGAACCATTACGAAAAGTTTCGTATTGCGAGTTAGTCGTAAAATATTTCGAAAACCCTAAAATGGTATTCTTGAAATCGGATTACGAAAATTTTCGCAACGGAACGTTACTAAAATGTTCGTAATGATTTTTTCGTTTCGCATTTTATAATGAAATCATTTGAATTTTTGTTTTAACTATATACAAAAATATGTTTAAGGATGTTCGTAAAATTCAATAATTTGTCTTGATGATTAAAATTAATTATTTTATTTTTAATAAGGTTATTAAGGAATACCTTTTTTATTTCAGAAAAAAATGAATTAAAAAAAGTAACAGGTGTTCATACAAATTCATACAAAATCACCATTTTTAATTCAACCTTTTTTAATTCAGCCTTTTTTAATTCATGTAGCCTACCTGAAACATTACGAAAATTTTCGTAATGTACAATATTTTCGTAATAGTAATGGTGAAATCATAAATTAGTATTCTTGAAACCATTACGAAAATTACGAAGAGAGGAATAAAAAAATAAGAAAATTTCGAAAGAGATGATTAAAAATGTTATAATTATTTGAATTTTTGTGAATTTAGCTTAACTATTTACGATTTTTCAGTTTATTCGGAGCATAACATGTTAGCGTTTACATTTGATACAGTTGAAGTTTCGGAATCTATAAAATCGTTTACTTTTAGGAATTTTAAACTTATTGGTCGTGATCGTATGAATTCCTATGTTGATAGTTTGTATTGGGATCAAATTTGTACGGTACCTGATGTCAATTCTAAGTTAAAAATATTAAATACATTAATTATAGATGCTTTTGATAAAACTGTTCCACTTACTCACCGCACTATTAAATGTAATTCTGATCCACCCTGGGTTAATGGTACTATTAAGGGATCCATTCATTATTGAGCGTGATCTGGCTTTGCATAACTGGAAACGTAAACGAACTGTCGAACTTCGTTTAATTTTTAAGAATATTCGTAATCTTACTACTAAACTAATTCGTCAAGCTAAATTGAAATACTATAATATGAAGTTAGATCCTAGCATTAATAAAGGGACGGGGTTGTGGAAAATCTGTAAAAATGTAGGAATTTGTGGCAGTAAAAATCAAACTGAAATCACACCTAATCCTAATGAGTTTAATGGTTTTATTTCAAATGCATGTTCGCAAACAAACATTTCATGTAATAATGAAAAACTGATCATTAACAATTTACCTAATGATGTGGGGTTTTCATTTTGTAATATTGACTTTTCTGAATTAGTAACAGTTATAAGGAAAATTAAGTCGAATTCCATTGGTCTTGATGGCATTAACCTTCGGTTTTTGAAATTAATTCTTCCTTTAATATTTCCCTATTTAGTTGAACTTTTTAATGCTATTCTGACTACATCTGTCTTTCCGGATTCTTGGAAAATTTCCAAGTTGTTACCGGTGCCAAAAGTTAATTCCCCTAAAGGTATTGATGACTTTAGACCTATAAGTATTTCCTCATGTTTGGCTAAATGTTTTGAGCATGTTCTGAAAGATCATCTTATGAAGTATTTTGTTGCAGGGTCTTTTATTTGTGAATTTCAATCCGGTTTTAAACCTTTTCATAGTACTTCTACTGCTTTAACACACATCTGTAATAAAATTCGAATGAATTGTGATTCTAAGAATATGACAGTTTTAGTTCTCTTAGATTTTAGTAAAGCATTTGACCGAATTAACCATGACTTATTAATTGGAAAGTTGTTTAATGAATTCAAATTATCCCGAAGTGCTATTAAACTGATTAATTCATACTTAACCCTTAAATGACACATGGGGTCAGACCTTTTTCAATCGTTCATATTTAAATGTTTCTTCCGGAAATGCATCTCGTGTCCCCTCCCTTGCTAAAGTTGAGATACTGCACTATTTGTTTACGTACTCAGCGCAAGCCGGTTGACTGCTAGCAGCTGTGTAGAAATATCCAAAATCACCGTGGGTCCAATGGACCCCAGTGTGTCATACGTATATTTGTGAGAAAATCGGAATAATTTTTAGGCATCTCAACTCTAGCAGACCTAGAGCGAAAGAGATGCCTTATATCCCCGCTGCTGATATCTGTCTGTAAACAAAGTAATTCGAGAGGTACTTATCCGATTTTCAAGAAACAGAGACATACTAATAGACCTTGACCAGACAAGGAAAATGTGATATGACTAAGATCTCTAGGTGATAGGATTTGATCAAAATTGAATGAAAATATTTGTATTGTGTACGAAATAATTTTTCAAAGTTGTTTTTGCCGTTTTATGTGTTGTTTTATTGTTTTTGGTCGTGGGTAAGACTGCGCTCGTTGTTTAAATTTGTTTAGTTTATCATATTTCTTTTGATTTTGACGTATTATTAGATGGCGTATAATTTGCAGAGTCGAACCGTCCGAGAAGTGCTAGAACCCATCGACAAAGCATCTTCAGGAGGACAAGATAACGTGTTTGAGGACAGTAAAGACAATGATTCAGACTATTCGATGTGCCGTGCTCCAGAGAGTGCCATGGAAGTAGACCAGAAAGATATGGAAGAGGGTACTTTGGATCAACGGCTTTTGTATGTAGGAGAGCGTCAAGCGGCTGGCCAGAGCCGTGGTCAACCATCTTCGACGATAAGAAAAAATTCAACTTTGATATTGCAAAATAAATACCTTTTTTTAAAGATTCAGTATCGAACTTATTTTTATCTAGAAATATACTGTCTCAAGGGTATACCGCTGAACTTTTAGCTAAAAATATTGAAAATTAAAAAAATACGGTTATTTTATGTAAAACAAGCCATTTTCTTAATTTTTTCACAAACCTTTTTTTTTTTGGTATCATGAAATTAAAATTTCATTAATGTAATAATTTGATCTCCTTTAGCAAGCTTAAACTATATTGGAAAAAATTATCAAAATTAGAAAAATTCAAGGAATAATAGGCAATTTTCATGTTGGGGTCTAAAAGACCCCAGTGTGGCATTTATGTGATTTTTCTTAAGTGTGTCATTTAAGGGTTAAGGGGCCGGGCCGTACACAAACAGTATATGTCAATGGAGTGTTTTCAAATTATTCTGATCTAAAATGTGGTGTTCCCCAAGGCTCAGTTCTTGGTCCGCTTCTCTGTTTTCTTTATATATTAATAGTTTACCACGAGTACTTAGCACATCGTCATATCACTTGTTTCCTGATGACTTACAAATATATTGTGGAGGTTCCATCCATCAGAAGAATGAAATGATAAATAAATTAAATAGTGATCTTTCAGCTATATCAGATTGGTCCAACGGGAACTGTCTTGCACTCAATGGGTCTAAATCGCAAGCTATTGTTATCTATAAGTACGCAATTCCGACTGAAAATTTCCCCAATTTATATTTGAACGGTAACATTATACCATTTTCTAAAACAATAAAAAATTTGGGTTTAATTATGAATCAAAATCTTACGTGGGATGATCCAGTTGCTCGAATAAGTGGAAATATGTATGATATTTTGCGTAAACTTTGGAGATTTTCCGCGTTTACTAATATACAATTTAGAAAACCAATGTGCTTTGCATTTTTACTGACACATTTTTTGTATGCTGCTGAAGCTCAATATAAATACTCCCAGGCTTGTAGATATTTGATTCAGCTGTTGTATAATTCTTGTATTCGATATGTATTTAAACTGAAAAAATTTGATCATGTTTCTGTTTATCATAATAAGATTTTACATATTAACATTTATGAATATTTAAGTTTTAGACTTTGTGTTTTTATTTTCCGTATTTTATTTAGAAAATCACCGAATTATTTATTTAACCAAATGCACTATGGAGTTTCGTCGCGGAATAATCACATTTTGATTCCAAAGAATTCGTGTGTACAGCTTCATGATAGGCTTTTTGTCAGTGGTATGTCCACTTATAACAGCATAAATTTATGTATTAGAGTTTCTTGCTCAGTTGATAGGTTTAAGAGATTGCTCATCGAAGTGGTATCTGGAAATAGTTAAATACATAATTATGTACATATATTTTATTTTTTTTTGGAATTTGCACAACAACAACAACAATTATAAACAAAACAAAATTTTTATAAAATTAATTCCTAATTTATTATATTTTTTATCTTTTTTTTTCTTCTTCATTATATATTATATATTTTAATTTTGTAGTTTTATACCATTTTTTTAAATATTTGAGCTTATATTTTATTGTTTATGGTAAATACAATTGATTAAACGAGATTTCATCTCAAATTATATTTTGTTGATTTTTAATAAATAAATAAAAAATAAATAAACTATCTAACATTAAATTATAATGTTAAAAATGACTGTTTATGCTACTTTTTTGTTACAGTGAAAATTACTTCGGTTTAAAACGACCAAAGTAATGAAATCCTGTCAAAATAACCAAAAATTTCGTTGGTCCAAAACTATATACTTTTCTCGACGATTGAAGAGTCCCCGAGTTCGAAAAAGGAAAAAATAAAAATATGTCCGTCAGTCTGTATGGGTGTTTGTAACCAAGGTATCTCGAGAACGGCTTTTCCGATTTAAAATGTTTAATATTTTTTTCAAAAATCTGTTTCCATGGTCAAGGCGGAGATTTGAAGAGCTTTTGGAACCAGTAAGTCAAGAGCGTCGGGTACCTGCCATACTAGTTGGCCCAAAACCACCGGGTTATGCAAATATGTACATAGTATTTACTAATTTTTTATACATTATTGTTTGAAAATTGGGTTGCGCATTGAGTTTGGGGTTGAGTTATAGGTTAAGCTAGGGGTCAATTTGCGGGTTGAGAAGTTGTGCGTTGAGTTTGTGATTGAGTTTGCCGGGTATACCAGATAGTTTATTATATATACCGGTTTGAGGATTGAGTTGGGTGTCTAATTTGTGGTTGAGTTAAGTTCCCTTTGCGGGTTGAGTTGGGTTGAGGTGGATTTGATTTGAGATTGAATGAGTAGGAGTCAGCGTTTAAGTTGGGAATTTATTTGTACTTATTAAGGGTTGAATTGGTAGTTACTTGAGTTGTTTTGAGTTTGAGTTCATGTACAAATGTAGCTTTTCGAGTCGTGTTGATTTGAGTTGTCGAGTAGTGTGGAGTTAAAGTTTAGTTAGGGATTTATTTGGGGGTTCAGTTGATGGTTGTGGTAAAGATTACAATAAGTTGAGTTGGCATACGCGTGTAGTTTTCTAACCGTATTGATTTTGGGTTTGAGTTGAACGTAGAGTTTGGCTTGTGTTGAGGGTTGATTTAAAGGTTGAGTGGGGTCGAGTTATGGTTGAGTTTGGGGTTGGATTGAGTTGAGGTCGGGTTAGGGTTAAACAGGGTTTGAGTTGAAGTTTGTTTGGATTGAAGTGCGGGATCGCTTAGGTATTAATTTGGGGTTGAGTTTAGGGTTTCTTGCAAAATTAAACTGAATCGATTTGAGTTGAATTTATTTACACATTTAGCTTTCCAATCGAGTTTATTTTAGGGTTGGTTTGGCGATTCAGTGTGGAGTTGAGTAGAAGGTTGAGATTGCGTTAGGGTTTATTTAGCTTGTGATGAGATTAAGTGAGTTGTTCGATTAGCGAATTATTTAAGAGTTGACTTGGGGTTAGATTAATGGTTGATTTAATGATTGAGTTGAGGGTTGGGCTGCGGTTAATTTGGTGATTGCGTTTAGAATTGCGTTGCGATCGAATTGGAAGGTGAGTTGTAAATTGAGCTGGATGATTTTTTTTTTATACATTTTAATTGGGTGCAGAACAGACTTATTAATAGTCCTAGCTCCTTGTAACTGTCAGAGCTTCTGCACTCAATGCGCGATCCTGCAAGTAAAGATTTATAGCTACCTTAAATTTATTCATTTTGTATTCCTTCGGAAATTTGAAGTTTATTAGCGAATTCCACTTTATTGATGTTCGGTATAAAAATTCGCGCTTGATTTCTTCAATTCGAGGTTTCGGGAGCTTCACCGTAAACCTATGTGCATTGGTTGTTCCTCTTGTTGTTGTAACGAATGGTGATATTTTCTTCGATAGTTCTGCAGAACATTTACCATGTAAGCATCTGTAGAAGACGCTCTCTGCGATGCTGTAAGCATCTCTGCGATGCTGTAAGCTGTCTAGTTCTTGAGTAAGTCTGGGATTTCGTATTATTCTAATAGCGCGGCGTTGAACCCTGTCCAATAAGTGGAGGGTGGTATCCAACGCACCTCACCAGACTTGACAGAAATACTCTATACATGGTCGGATGAAGGTTTTATATATCTGAAGAACTTGATGCGATTTAAAAAACCTTCTGCATCGATTCAGGAACCCGAGTTTTTTTGAAGCTGATTTAGCCAATGCAACAATGTGTTCATTCCATTTGAATGTGTTACTTATTTAAACACCAAGCAGTCGAATTGAGTCGCAACCCACAAGGATATAGTTTTTTACTACAAATGGGCAGTCGTTGCGACTTTTTTTACGTGAGAATGTGCATATTTGTGTTTTTTTCGTTAAATTGTACTAAGTTGTTGTTACTCCATTCAAATATTGTACTTAAATCGGAATTAAGAGAAGTTATGACTTCTGCCCGTTTATTATTTAGATCGAATAAAATAGAAGAATGCAATGTGGCATCACCCACAAAGCTATAGATAGGGTTTACAGTGCTATCCAGCAAATCGTTGATGTATAGCAGGAACAGCGTCGATGACAAAGGTGATCCCTGAGGGACTCCGGCATTTGGGAAGTACATCGATGATGATCTCCCATTTAACAAGACGCTGATTTTTCGGTCATTGAGATATCTTTCAATCCACCTGGTGGTCATCGAGTCCAGCCCTTATGCTACAATTTTACAAATAAGATTCTCATGCCATACCTTATCAAAACCCTTGGATATATCCTCCAGTTTTGATTTTTGACTGTTTTTGATTAGTTGACCGATCACCTCATGAGGTTTCAGCCCTTTATATTTTATTCATAAAAACAGGATATCTACAATAACCAAAATTTTGAGTTAAGGTTTTTTGAAATATTTTGAATTGTTGTACAGTATTATTAAATGTGCTAAAATTTTTAATTAAATTGAATTTAATCATTAGTTTTGTATACACTCTATTTTTATTTACAGTAACACAATTTAAAATAGAGCTTTATTTGAATAATCGAAAATAATGAAAATTTTGCAAAACTAATTAGTTCATTAATTAATTTTTTTAAATTATGGAACGAATTGGAACAAAAACTGAAATTTTTTTTTTTTCATATATCCTGTTTTTGGATAACTCCACACAATTAGCAATCGCTGGTGCTGACGAGTTAGAGAAGCTGTTTCGTTTGTATGAGCTGAAACAAGCAGAGATGTAGGTGTAGTTCGCCAAATAAAACATACGTAGGTAGTTAGGTACACAAATTATCACGAATTATTTAATTAGAATTGAAACTTTAAAAATGATACGGCTTGCTGATCCTAACAATAAAGTTGAACTATACCTTTCAAAAATATCAACGACAGGTACATCCAAACATTGCAAAGAAAGGAGCTTTCTGGTTTAGTTATGTACGTAATATCATAATAAGCAAAACATAGAATGCATTATCTACATTGTTATCTCAAAATAAATAATATTTTCAATTTTATTTAAAAATACACCCCAAATTATCAACTGGTATTCTATCTATTGCCCTTATTTTTAAAAACATGATAAAGTGAACAAATAAATATCTGTTACACACACACCCTCCCCCCCCCCCCCCCCCAAAATAAATAAATTTAAAATACATCATTTTTTTTTTGTGGTAACAAAATAATAAATATTTATCCAAATGTAAATACTAATATTATTTTTAACCATCAACAGAAATTATTAAGTTTTAAGAACATTTATTTCATACTATACCGAAAATCAATGTTTACGTGATTGATTTCAGTCCGGGAAATGAATCATTACGTCAGAGAACAAAAGTGTCCGGAAAACGAGCTATTACAGTAGAGTAGACTGTAAAACTAAACAAAAAAAATAATAACTAGGGTAACTTGATAATTTGAAAATCATTTGGATTGATTTTCTCTAAATTTGAATCTCATGTTTTTACTTTAAAATTTAATTTTAAATGAAAAAATCGAATTAATGTCCCATGTAATATGAAATAAAACGTTGTACGTTACACATACGTTAAATGATCGTTACAGTACTCGTTCAAAACGTCGAACTCGTACTGTAATACCTCAGTTACCTCCCTTGTGACGTAAATAACTATTAATTAAAACAAAAATCCAAATGAATTCATTACGAAATGCAATAAGAAACGAAAAAACCATCCGAAAATTTTAGTAACGTTCCGTTGCCAAAATTTTCGTAATCCGGATTTCAAGAATACCATTTTAGGAACGGACATTTTCATCTTCTCTCTCAAAATTGTATTATTCCTTTTTTCCTCTCTTCGTTATATTCGTAGTGCTTTCAATAATACTAATTTATAAATTTCACCATTACTATTACGAAAATAGCATTACGAAAATTTTTGGTTACGAAAATTTTCGTAATGATTCAAGAATAGCAACCCTGGTGCCATCATAATATTAATTTTCTTAAATGTAAAATTTTTGATTCACAACACTAGACAATTTCTCGAAACTAATGGCTGAATCGACACCTGCATGCATTTGCTGTTGTTGTTTGCATCAACTATTGCTATTTATCTACGTATAAGTAATATTTTATTGTGAGCATACTAGATGAACAAAATTTTAATTATTTCAATTGGTTTTCTTGTTTGTGTTTGTGAGTTGCAATTTGTTCACCACAAATTTTTTTTGTTGAAATCGACGCAACAGAAATATTGCTCCTCCCACAAAGTTTGTGGGCAAATAGGTTAGAAAGGAGGAAGTGTCGCATAGCGATACATGCAGGTGTAGACTTTAGATTGAAAATATTTAATTTTTGTTTTTCAATATTTAAACAAAGGAGTTGATAATCATCGCCTACTGTTTTACTGATAAAAAAATAAATTGGTACAATATTAACACTATAACATCTCTTAATTAGATTGAGAATAAACGGAATACGAAGAAAACTGGCACATGGGTACAAAAATGCATTGGGGGATTGTAGGAGAGATGATTTGGAACTTAAGTTAAGTAAAAAAAAAACATTGTACGCTTTTTTTTTTGAGAAAACTCAATTTTATAAAAAAAAAAATATTTTTTTTTTTACTTTAAAGCATCATAGCTCTCAAACGGATGCAGATGCAAGATAACCATTTTAATCATAATAATAGCCTATTACCAGTCATATAAGGCTGAGTTGGTTGCTCTTCGATGAATATTTTGGAAATTACAGTTTAATATTTGGGTGTACTTTTTTCTGAACCAAATTTTTTAAACACCCTGTATCTCAAAGGATATCAAAAATGGACTCCCCTTCCCTTACGATTTTTTTCTCAGAATGGACCAAGGAATGACCCCTTAACGGATTAGCATCCCAAACCTGGACACCCTGTATAAACCACTACGACGAACTCTTCCAGTTTCAGTAAAACTTTTGTTTAAAACGTGTTATTTTTGAAAAAAATTTGCGAATTATATCTTTGATTATTGGGATAAATGAGGGAGGAGATAGGCTTCCAGTCGAGCTGAAACATCAGCTTCTGGCTGTAATTTGGTTCTTAGCGACACCAGATTCGTAAAGATATTTAAACTTTTTTTGTACATATCTAGAGTTCTACTAGTTGCCATCATTTTATAAATTGTCGAAATTATGAATAACTGGAATTTACTAACATAATTTATTTGTTCCACTATAGATCCGTGAGTGAACGTTTTGACATGGCAAAAAGTGCTTTGTACATTTTTTCAATGAGTTAAACTCAATAATGGGACAATTTATAAAATGGCCAAATGGTACAGATTTGCAAATCACAAAAAATAAATTTTGCAACAAACAGCGTTTTTAAAAGTTTGATTGGAGTCGCGGACGGCACCATAGCTCCTCTTTCCGTACCGAAAAAATGTATTACAGCATACACAAATCGAAAATGCTGCACTTTAATGACTACAAGCCATTTGTAATTCGGAGATGAAGTTTTTGATGTATATTACGGGATGCCAAGTTCGGTGCCAGATGTTAGAATTTTTAAAAACACTTTGATTTACCAAAGGATGCAGGGAAATACTACGGAGTACTTTCCAGACGGTGAATATATTTTAGGGAATAAGGCATATTCCTTATTAGATTGGTGTATAACTCCATTCATGATACGTCGGTGTATCTCCCAACAACAGGTCCAATTTAACCAAAAACATTCCTCATCTAGGCAAGTAATAGAGCACAACTTTGTTCTTCTTTTTGGAAGGTTTCGGAGGCTAAAACAGTTAAATATAAGGAGGACAGATTGTGCTCCAGCCGCAATTACGGCTTGCTGTGTATTACACAACATTTGTCTTGGCTTTGATCAAGACATGGTTGACAATTATATAATGGAAGATTTTCCAGCTCAAAATATCAATAGCACGGTAGAAACTACGTTATCTGATTTAAGGTAGCAATCCACAACCAGTAGCACCACAAAAAGGGATCAAATTTGTATTCAAATTTTATAAAAATTAAGTTGTTTGATGATGTGAATATGATTCAATCAACTGTTGAATTTTATTGTCCGCCGATTCGCAGAGTTAGAGCACCTTGTCCTGGAAACTCTTAGTAGTGGCTTGCCTTTCCTCTCTACTTTGTTTAACCTGCTGCAATTCGTCCAAAATCATTTGTTCTTTTGTTTTTTTTCTTCGTTTTCGTGGAACAACTTCATCATCAGAATCTGTAATTTATAAAATATTAATTACTCGTGTTACGTATAAATTATTATAGTGTTACTGCAGCATTTGAAATAATTAGTTTCTTAAATTGGAATGGAAATGTTTGATAAAATCTTGGAGGGCATATACCGTTAGATGAAACCTCAAATAGTCTGGACGTTGATATTATAGAAGAGGTTGGATCTATGCCCGAAGAGATATTTGTTGGATTGATAGAGTGGTCACTAACAAAACTATCATTGAACTCGTCGTAGTAATCATACTCGAAGGGCCCTGCTCCTGTCTGACGATCATTGTCCGTTTTTTGATGGTACACCCATTTCAAATTATAAAATTTATCCTTGCACTGTATTTTTGACATTTTATATCCAAAATTTACCATTATGGTATGTATTTTGTCGCTTTTTAGAAGACCACTCAAACAATTTTTTTTTTTCTTTAAATGCTTCTATGCGAGCAAGAATTGTGGGTCGATTCCATACAATTATTGTACTTGCGCTTTCCAGTGCACTTGATGTATCTAATATTTGATCAACTGTAGTATTGAAAGGCACGGTTGGCTCCCTATGTGAATACACCTAAAAAAAAAAAGAATTTTTTATAAAAAAATACGGTAATTTGTCGTGAAACGATTACACACAAATAAATTATACAATGAAATAATTTATTCTCAAACTACCCTCGTTTATTTTAGACCCGATTTCGTCCCGCATTGCGGGGTGGGGGGGGGGGGGGAAGTGAGGCGAAAATAACGCGATATTTTTCTTTTTTCTTTATTAAATTACTTATTATATTATATTCTTACATTTGGTTAAATTAAATTAAATTGGAATATACAACAAAACAAGAAAAAAAAAGTGTATTCAACAGCTAAAGGAAGCTAACGCATACAAAAACACATACTAATTTGTGATCGCGAAAAATTATTTTCATAAATCCAATTTTAAATTATAATTAAACAGTGATTGAGGTGTCACTGACTCGCCGTTGGATAAAAACAAAAAAATTGCATTATAAGTTATTTGGTTGCAATATATTTTTTATAAAAGAAGTGTGCAGTGTAACTACTGGATTTCGGAATATTAGACCCAATGTAAATCTATTAGTCTTTTCTTGCAAATTAGTTTCGGTTTTCTACAATCCTTAAATTTGTGTGGATTATTGTTTTAAATTATACGAGTTTTCAAAGAAATAATAGCATAATAGATGAAAACAACAACAGGATACTTACATTGAATTAGGCCCATTGTATCCATTAAATTTTTTAAACACTTTCTATTAAATCTAAAAACTGTAAACAAATGCCGTTGATTTTTATCTTAGTAGTACTTTTTGTAGTATACTTTTATAAACAATCAAATTGGCGAATAATCCAGCGATTTTTAAGACTGTAGTCGCTTTAAAAGAAAACCAAACCAGTTTGTTCAAAGTTTTGTTAGTTGATGGACCTTCTGTGTTAAATCGGAGCATACATGTTCGATGATAAAAAATTCTCATATTACAGGTATTCCGATATTATAATTTTTAAATTTACCATCTGGTACTGTAACATTGAGAATGTCACAAGTTCGCAAATTCTATGACCACAACTTTCACGCATATTCAAGACTAGGTAATTTACTTACGCATTGTAATTACAACGCAATTGGGTTTGGATTGTGTTAAATAAAAAGGGGGAAATTGTATGAACGTATTTTGTGTGTATTTTGTAATTGAAAAAAAAAAAAAAAAATTGGGTATAGTACAATTAATTTTGAGAAAAATCGAGATCGTTTCTATTGCCGTTTTGTCAACTTTTAATTAGTATGGGTTTTGTTCTGAAGATAACAAAAAAATAAAATATTAACAATTAATTTTGATACCTCAATATCAGATGTGTTGTGGCTTAACAGTTGCAAAAGTAACTCGTCTATAATACGAGAAGAATAAAAAAATAAAAATAAAATAATAAACGGTTTATACCAAGTGCAAACATTACGCGAGTTTTCCTGAACTATTATTGGATTAAAACTCAGTTCTAATTAAATTGTATTTAACTAAATCCAAGGTAAATAAATGAATCATTTATAAAAATTTATTTAGTCCCTAAAAGGTGTACGATGTTAAAATATATTTTTTGTAATTTTTCCTTGTGTGTAGAAAACCCGCGGCTATATTTAAAGCCACTTGTATGGATAGCGGTAAATTTCAAGAAAAACTGTAAGTTACACAAAATTTTACTACCTAAATACGTGATACCGAGGAATAAAAAACGCGTGAATAAGACCACTGTTAGCGGGCTTTCTTTTCTAAAACAAAAAAAGGTACATCGCATTGATTCATAAAAAATAAATACCAGAGATTAAATAACGAATTTTGATCAAAAATTTGGTAAACCGTACAATACGGGTAAATGCAAAATGGAAACCATCACGATCATGCGAGAATATTTTCATTCAAGAAAATGACAAACCGTATAGTCGGTTCATAAAACAATTTGTAAATTGTCGTTCAATTAATTTTTAATTATTTATTACTAACACCTACTTACATATTTTTGTTTATATTTTTAAACTTATTATACATATATTTAATTTATTTACATATACATTATATACTTAAATATAAAACAATCTTAACAATAAAAGCTCGTATTTGTCAATTGCTAGTTATTGCTAAGATTGTACCATATACATATAAGTTTTGTACTTTATATATTTATTATTCTTATTACTATATTCTATTTATTTATTTATACATAAACATAGTTTCATCTATACTAAGTTTTCACGTTACAAATACGCAAACGTAAACATTGTTTCAAAAATTTAAAATTTTCTAAATAAATTATGTTCAAAGATAACGAATCCAAATTCATTTATTGTTGTTACTTTTACAGATGAGATTTATTTTTGGTTTTTCGAAAGTGTTGTGAGGGTTGTCATTATGCAGAATAATTGTGGAACTCAATATTATTAGTGTACCGAGGCATTTCAAAATGAGTTGCTAAGTGTTAAAATGTGATGATCTAAGTGTTCACGCTTCATTCTAAATTACGGGTAAACTCCTCTGTTTTGGAGTAACATATATTATAGGTTAGGGAAGGGAAATGAAGGTAATCATTAACATCTGATCACCACCAACTGTGATATCTCAAATAACATTTAATTTTTTTTGATTTTCAATTACTGTGCTTCTCAACGTGTTTTCATCCCGGCTATATTTTCATTATACTAAAATAAATTTTACTGGCCTAATCAACTGTAAAGTTGTAATTTACCTATTTTTTAGAAATGAGCAGCATTTTCAAGCTCTGAATGGATGGTGGAAAAAAAAACCCCACAGACTGGGACCTAGCCTGATAACGTGCTGCCCCACCAATAAAATCCATAAAGAGATTCTGTTAACAAGATGACACGCGGTTTCGAGCGGAATTAATTCAAGTTACCAAACCGTGTGCCTGACCGTTACAGTACTGCTGTTGGGCCTATATTGTTTTTTTTACTGGTAGATACCAAATGCTTAATACTACTGTAAAGGCGATTGTCGTTTTAGCCCAGTAGAATAGTACGCTAAAAGTCAAATTTTTCGTTAGCAAACAATAAATAATTGTTGCGTCGAAGATGGTGTATTACTTATTTTTTTGTAGCAATCACAAAATAGTAGTATGTATTGGCAAAGTAAATTTGAAACTACATACATATGTACTTACATAATTAATTATAAGGGTTTATTTGCAAGACCAACAAAATACCAATTTGATTATGCCTAAAATAGCAACACACATGAAACCACTTTAGATAGATATAGTATATACTCGTACGTCGCTTGAACTCTCTAAAAAAAACAATTAAATTATTTAATACTATGTGTAATGCATATAAGTTACCTATATGAATGTAGCTTTATGTTTATTGATAACAATTAAAACGCTTATGTGACTGAATCTAAGTGTTCTTCATGATTGCTGCTCATTAAACATAAATTCATTTTATTTATGTTTAATCCAAAAATAAATTTTATGATTTTCTTTTAGTAGCTTAATGCTAGGAACTCACGAGTATATCTAAACACACAGACATTGTACTATAAGCGATTTATAATTATTGTTTTATAGTAAACAACATTCAATTGGGTGGATCGTAATTAGAAATTTAATATGTTGTAATCAAATTAGGTGTTTTATGTTAAATATCGTCAACAAAATAAGCACACACACAAATTTTCATAATACGCGTATCATGCAAAATTAGAAGAGTTTGTATTACACATTTGTTAACACTTTACAATCAACTAATAAAAAAAATGTAATAGAACGACTCATTATTAATTATACCGTTTAATTAAATGAGTCTTCTCTGCGTATAAGCTACGTGAGTATCGTTATTAATCTTTTATACTACATAAATATTCAACAAGTTCTTGAATAAATCCTTAAGGATAATTAATACAAATTCATTACCATTTTCTTATTTTCTTACGTAATTCACTCGAGATACACAAAGTGGATAATGGATAATATACATTCGTAGTCATGTACAAAAATAAATACATTAATTTATCTTTTGATGTTTGACAATATTTTACTTAAGATTGTCGTTTAAAATAATAACATTTTTGCTCTGGTTCTTCAGTATTTTATCCACATATTTCGCAATTTAAAATTTTATAATAAAAAAAAAGTCTCAACTAATTTTTTTATTCCTTTACAGTTATGATTAGAAATTTTCCCATTTACATAAAAGCTTAGTAAAATACCTAATACCGCAAGCATTTACAATTTACAATCGCAACAAGCGCAAACATTTTTTTTTTTTCTACATCATCTTGAAGTGAAATTGCTTTTCCTACGGTTTTTTTTTGTATTGTTTTAAGCGAGAAAGTTCATCTTCATTAACAACAGTTTTTTTTAAAAAATATTATGTTCGTGATGTCTTTAGAAAACATTTTCCTTTTTCCATTTCCTTTCACCACAATGTTACAAAGTCTTTTTTTATGTAAATATAAATACTATTCTAATGTCAGTTAAAATAAACCACTAGAAATGGTTTTGATAAATTAAAAACTCATTTCTGTTTATTTACAGGGATACCTTGTATAACGCATTTAATCGTAAGCTTTGGTTGCTAAATTTTAAAATTTAGTCTTGTACTTTACTGATTAATTAGATGAGTAATTAGAAGTTTTTCATCTACCGATAAATCATAAATCATTTCTGACTGATCTGAAGATTGAAAGGAAATTTTACACTTTCTGCCGTAGGCACTTGGCGAAACACACTTAATACACACATTTTTAAATTTTTTTAAAAAATGCTTCTTAAATATTTCGCAAAATTACAAAAGGTTTAAAAAATCACTCGATCGATTTCGGCTTGTTAGGCCATCATCAGGAGTATCTACTAAACTGTAAAAATAAAAATGTAGTATAAAAATGTATGTATAATAAAAGCAAAAAATATACAAATAGAAAATGTGGGATTGGTAAACAATAAAAATGGTGAGAGCAATAAACATTAAAAATTAAAAGGGGGTGAATTAAACACAGGTATATGATTATTGATTAGTCAACGGCCGAATAACAAAATTCCAGATGTTATTTTTTTTCTTTTTTTTCTTCTTTATTTTATTATAACCCGAAGTATTAGTCATTTCTTGGGATGGTATGAGTATGGGAATAAAACAGTGCGGGGTCGGTAACTGGTGAGAAACATATTTCTCTCTGTTCGTTGAGGATATTTTGGTTAAGAAATATAGCTTTTCGGATTTCGTAAGATTCTAAGTTGTCTAAACATCTGCTTTTTGGTTGTACATGTAATATTTTTAAATTGTTTAAACTGGATGTGTGATTTTCTAACGTTAAATGATTATAAAGGGATGATTCATGGCTACCAGATAAATGTTCTTTAACTCTAACTCCAAAATTGCGCCCAGTCTATCCGATATAAGAGGAGCTACAATCATTGCAATTGATCTTATAAACGCCAAACTTGGAAAGGCAAAAAAGAGTTTGTTTGTGTTTCCGCTCATTAGATGTCATTACCATCGTGATAAAGGTTACAATAAAGTTTAACGTTTAATTTTATAGCTGCAAAGTTCGAACGCGTCAATAAACGACTTATAAACATCTTAAAATATAAAGATTTTTCGTGTTATTAAATAAACCATACAGTTTCGATACAAAACACGAATGACATTTGACATTCTAACCTGTACCGAGGGTGCTGCATTTAAAAACAGTGGCGAATATTGTTACTATAGCCGTGCCCTATTGTTATAAAAAGCAAAACTGATATCTGTATATTCTGTCACGATGTTACTAATCCGTTGGCTAGTTTTCCCTATATACTCTAAGCGCCGCCAATTTTTCGGCATTGGGCTATCAGGTGGATAAATGTTAGCTAAAGCTTTATGTTTTAGTTTTCTGTTTAATAGCTTTAATATAGTCTTAGCTGCATAACCGTTATTCGCTGCTATTTCTAAAATTATATTAAGCTCTTTGTTATAATTGGATATGGTCAAAGGAATGTTTATTAATCTATCTAAGAATGAGTGGAAAGCTGACATTTTAATATTATGGTGATGGTTTGAACTTGCCATTATACCGGCTTTTGTATACGTGGGTTGTCGATAAATTTTGAACTCTAATGAAGAATTAATTCTGGTTATTGTTATATCTAGAAAGTTAATAGATTTGTTTTCTTCTTTTTCTACCGTAAAATTAATGGTGGGATATTGAGAATTTAACCAAGTGAGAAAAGACGTTAATAGCCTATTGGTTCCATTCCATAGACATAGTATGGAGGTACAACGGTTATGAATCCATCTGCTCCAATTGTTTATCGTTTACCTAAAATCCATAAAGAAGGCATTCCAATTAGACCAATAGTAGCGTATTGCAATGCTCCTGCCTACAAGCTATGTAAAGGTTTCATAACGGGTGTGAAGTATTTCCTAAATATTTCCTAAGTACAAAAATGTTTGAAAGTATTAGTAACCAATCAATATTGAAATGTTTTATCGAGAAATTGAAAGTAAAGTCGGAGAAGCACGCGCGTTACTAAATAACATTTGATATTTTGTCCGGAAACCAGAGCATGTTAATAAAATAAATGTTGGTCCATTCCAGGTTTGTGCAAAATTTGGGGAATTTCTCTTGGTGATAAGTGGGGTTAATATGGCAAAATCACTATCTACCGCATATTGAAATCAAATTGAACGGTGATTGTTGCACATTTTACTTTACTAAACCACTTTTCATATTTTGTCCGGAAATCGGAGTATGTTAATAAAATAAATGTTGGTCCATTCCAGGTTTGTGCAAAATTTGTGGAATTTCTCTTGGAGATAATTGGGGTTAATATGGCAAAATCACCTTGAAATCAAATTAAACGGTGATAAATAGTGAATATTTTTTACTTTTTAGTGGGTGTCTTTAATGTATTCTAAAATAATCCACTCCTACAAGCGGCATTTGAATCGTAACGGCCAAACCCTAATTTAACTTAGATTTGTAGAGGCTGACGGCTTCGGTAACTCTCACGGGCACGCGGAAGGAGGTCGCTGCGCTCCTCAACCCCCGCATAGCCCTCCGGGTGGCTGTAGATTTCAACTTCAGGCGACGTTGGAGCCGTGATCAGCAAACATGTTGTACTGCGAGGTGTATGTAGGAGCGGATTATATGTAACCTATTAATGACACCCTCTAAAAAGAAAAATAATTGCACTATTTATCACCGTTCAATTTGATTTCAATATGCGCTAGATGGTGATTTTGCCATATTAACCCAACTTATCTCCAAGAGAATATGCCCAAATTTTACATAAATCTGGAATGGTCCATTTTTAATTTTATTAAGATACTCCAATTTCCGGACAAAATATAAAAAGTGGTTCGGTAAAGTAAAACGTGCAACAATCACCGTTCAATTTGATTTCAATATGCGCTAGAAGGTGATTTTGTCATATTAACCCCACTTATCTCCAAGAGAATATCCCCAAATTTTGCACAAAGCTCGAATGGACCAATATTTATTTTATTAACATGCTCCAATTTCCGGACAAAATATGAAAAGTGGTTTAGTAAAGTAAAATGTGCAACAATCACGGTCCAATTTGATTTCAATATGCGCTAGAAGGTGATTTTGCCATATTAACCCCAATTATCTCCAAGAGAAATTCCCCAAATTTTGCACAAACTTCGAATGTACCATTATTTATTTTATTAACATACTCCGATTTCCGGACAAAATATGAAAAGTGGTTTAGTAAAGTAAAATGTGCAACAATCACCGTTCAATTTGATTTCAATATGCGGTAGATAGTGATTTTGCCATATTAACCCCACTTACCTCCAAGAGAAATTCCCCAAATTTTGCACAAACCTGGAATGGACCAACATTTATTTTATTAACATACTCCAATTTGCGGACTAAATATGAAAAGTGGTTTGGTAAAGTAAAACGTGCAACCATCACCGTTCAATTTGATTTCAATATGCGCTAGAAGGTGATTTTGTCATATAACCTCCAAGAGAATATCCCCATATTTTGCACAAACCTCGAATGGACCAATATTTATTTTATTAACATGCTCCGATTTCCGGACAAAATATAAAAAGTGGTTTAGTAAAGTAAAATGTGCAAGTCACCGTTCAATTTGATTTCAATATGCGCTAGAAGGTGATTTTGCCATATTAACCCCACTTATCTCCAAGAGAATATCCCCAAATTTTACACAAACCTGGAATAGTACATTTTTAATTTTATTAACATGCTCCGATTTCCGGACAAAATATGAAAAGGGGTTTAGTAAAGTAAAATGTGCAACAGTCACCGTTCAATTTGATTTCAATATACGCTAGAAGGTGATTTTGCCATATTAACCCCACTTATTTCCAAGAGAATATCCCCAAATTTTACACAAACCTGGAATGGTCCATTTTTAATTTTATTAACATACTCCAATTTGCGGACAAAATATGAAAAGTGGTTCGGTAAAGTAAAACGTGCAACCATCACAGTTCAATTTGATTTCAATATGCGCTAGAAGGTGATTTTGTCATATTAACCCCACTTATCTCCAAGAGAATATCCCCATATTTTGCACAAACCTCGAATGGACCAATATTTATTTTATTAACATGCTCCGATTTCCGGGCAAAATATGAAAAGTGGTTTAGTAAAGTAAAATGTGCAACAATCACCGTTCAATTTGATTTCAATATGCGCTAGAAGGTGATTTTGCCATATTAACCCCACTTATCTCCAAGAGAAATTCCCCAAATTTTGCACAAACCTCGAATGGCAATGGACCAATTTTTATTTTATTAACATATGTATACTCCGATTTCCGGACAAAATATGGAAAGTGGTTTAGTAAAGTAATATGTGCAACAATCACCGTTCAATTTGATTTCAATATGCGGTAGATAGTGATTTTGTCATATTAACCCCACTTATCTCCAAGAGAATATCCCCAAATTTTGCACAAACCTCGAATGGACCATTATTTATTTTATCAACATACTCTGTTTTCCGGACAAAATATCATATATTATTTAGTAACACGCGTGCTTCTCAGACTTTACTTTCAATTTCTCGATAAAAAATTTCAATATTGATTGGTTACTAATACTTTCAAACATTTTTGTATTTAGGAAAGATTTAGGAAGTAATTCACACGCGTGGTTTCATAAACTATTTCAACAGTCATACTAATTTCGTTTCGGCTTTCTCGGTTAAAAACTCGGTAGAATTGATTAGCAAAATTCAAGATGTTGATATTCCACTACACTCAAAACTAGTTTCATTTCACGTTGCTAGTCTTTTCACTTCTATTCCAATTAACATTTTGTCTCAAATAGTTTATACTTACTTAGATAGGGATGTTGTAGATGGGAGCCTACGCAATAACTGAAGCTGATATTTGAAACTTGTATTAAACAAAATTATTTTTACTTTGATAATAAGTATTTCAGATTCACTGATGGTCTACCGATGAGTCAGCTTTGTTAGCAGACATTTTCATGAATTTCTTCGAACAAACGATTGTATCAAGCAATAATCCTTATTTCCGTCATGTGAACTTTTGGTACAGATATGTTGATGATATACTATGTCTATTGAATGGATCTGATAGGCTATTAACCTCTTTTCTCTCTTTGAGAAATCATCATCGAAAGCATAGGTTGCTGAAATATCGTAGAAAATATTTATTGCCGAATCGATCATAGATATGACTCATCCTAATAATAAAAATAAATATTATTTGCACCAAAAACTAATTCTGGTTTACTGATCTATATACATAAAAATGATTGGGATGGGTCAAATATTCCAATTAGTATGTTGAACAACAGATGATGCAAACTAGTAACTTTCAGAGCATATAAATGTATCATTCGACGGCTGTAAGAGCTTTCCTAAGTTCTAATATTGTACTTTCTAATGGGGCTAAGTCTACTATGTGTGATGAATAATTATATGTTTTTGGTATTAAAATTTCAGTTTCTTTAAAAATGGTATATTCCGTGCTAGTTTCTATTTTCTCCACTAACAGTTTAACATGTTTCAGTAATCTACTAATCAGTATCATCGGTAATGTTGTAACCAGTAAATTACATTGGTTTTTTAAAATTTTTTGGATCTATATTTGTTAAATTATGTAATCGAAATTTTGAATTGTCTTTTTGTCTAACAATATGTAATTCTTTATAAAACCTTGTTGTCTATTTGCTTTGTAATTTTCCCTATTACTATTCTTCTTAATGCAATTTAATAATCAATTCTTCTCTGGTTATACTTGGGTTAATATTTATTCTACGATTCTTTGGTTGGTTTGGGTGGGCCAATTATTGGGTTTTCTAGTTTAATTACTTTGTAGTTAAAAATATTAGGTTTCAATAGACTAGTATCTGATCCAGTATCTAATACACAATTGATTGCTTTGTTATCAAAGGTTAATTTTACTATGGGGAGTTGCTTTGTCGAGGTAGTTCTATAAAATTTACTTCTTGATTAAATTCTGAGTTTCTAATAAAAGTATCTCCTTCTATCGGTTCGACTTCTTGATTATTATTTCTAATTGGTATATATGTATCTGTTATTATTGAACTATCGACTGTATTGTCCCGAATTAAGTACATACTGCCCCAAGTTAAATCTATACTGTCCTGATCGGTCACTATTATGTTACTAAATATATTGATTATTAGAATTATTATTGTTGTTATTGTTATAATTATTTCGAGAATTAGATTAATTGTACCGATTTGAATAATATAAATTTGACGGATTATAATCATTTTTGTTATAGCTATTGTTGGTGTAGTGATAATAATACAAATGTTATGTTTGCTAATGAAGATGTGTTTACTGTTTTTATTTATTTTATACTCTAACTTTATAATATCATCAGGTAAATATATTTCTGATTTGCATAATAAATTATCTATTACATAATTCAAAAAGAGATTTGTTTACAGTTTTTGCAAACCCTAATTTTGAATAGAATTTATTTTGAAATATAGATCCGGGTTTTAAGTAAAAAACCCGGGTTTTCGGGTTCATCACATTTGGAAGAACCTGGGTTTTTGAGACCTGGGTTTCTGCAAACCCTAAGTATATCGAACATTCCAAAATTATTATACAACAATTCACAGAATCTGGGTTAATAATAAACGTAGATAAATATGTGTATTCTCAACAATTTCTGGGAAACAAAAAAAATTAAAACTACCAGGAAATCATCCAAGAACTTGTTTCTACGTATAAATCTCAAAAATGCAACATGTCTCTTAAAATTTATTTTCTGGACCCTCACTTGGATTTCTCTTCTGAAAATCTTGGCGCAGTATTAAATGAACAATGGTTGCAGATTTTTGTTGGTCGATTTTCCGCGAAACTCCAATAGAAAATAAAATCCGCAACCATCGAACCACTTGTTAATCCCAACTCCATCGTGGTCGACAGTCTAGCAACAGTTAAAACTTTGTAGTCTATAATCTTTTAATTATTTTTCTAATTGCTGTAATAACCGTTCGAATACTTGAAGATTGTAGTCTATGCTATTTGCCTAACAACTTTCCTAAATTCATCATTAGAGAATTCGGCGCATATTGATCGAAATCGCCAACAATATCTTCCAGATTTTCAGAATCTTTATAAAAGGCGTTCAGTACGACGAAATGAATAGCATGATACACAGAGATAAAATATAGGCATTGAGGTTTCTTCCATATATTTTTGAATGTTTTCATAGACTCAACAAATCGATGTTCAAATATATACCAAATTCATTTAGCTTTAGTTTTTGATCAACAAGGAGTTAAAACTTTTCAGCAAAACAGGACCATCGATCCTAATTAACCCCAAAACTGGTACATCCCACCTGTCTTGTTGTTCAAATATTTGTTAATACTTAAATCATCCCACTTATATGTATTCAGAGATACATACTATACTTTTTACCACATTACAAAACATAAGAAATGATTTTTCATTTTATTATTTTTCTTTCAGAGTTCAGCATTTTAAAACCTTTGTATTTTACGTAACCTAATATAATTGCCCTGGGATCTTTTGTCACAGCTTATTCATCACAGAGGTGAACTGTTTTTCATGAACAGAGGTTAATATATTGTGTATTTACAAAAATATAATTACACTTTTTTTTAACGTACAGTGAGTTCAAAATACTCAATACAATTTAATGACTTACAAGAGTCGTCACATAATTTTAAAGAAGAATGCAAATAACTTTTAGCATTATATACTTAGTATTATGTAAATACTTTAGGTTTACCTAAACAAATTAAAAGGAGCGACTTTATGTATGTATGTACATTGTACTTGTACATATTAATTTAATCTATTAGAAAACTTAAAGGTTAGTTAATTCGAAAAACTCTTTTTTAAATTTTATTTTGTAAATAAAATTTTTAATAAATCACGTCACATTCATTTGCTTTGATTCATGTTATTCTTAGATTAAAAATAATTTCAACTTTCAAATAGCGTTCATAAACTTGCATTGTAATTTGCTACCCTGCTAAATGCGGTCCTCCGGGCTGTCATTGTTACAATGAGCAGTTTCAGCCTCACCAACACGTTGAGTAAAATAATTATGTATGTTGTTTTCTGAATGCATCTGATTTATCGAAAATTTCTTCGCAACGCGATTGATAAATATGTATATTATTCAAGTCGATATACATTATGTACAGTCAAAAACATTCAGTTGTCTCTTACACTAATGTAACATTGTAAAATTTGAAAAATTCATTTTCTTACTAAAGTTCCTCTCCATCAAGGTATTTTGTGATTGTTTGATCAATGCAAGTTTTAGCTGGTAGCTTCAAAATGGGAGTTTCGACAGTAGGCAAGATTATCCTAGAGACCTGCGACGCTATATGGGGCCTTATTAAATTTACGTAGCGAAACCGAATTTGTTGGAATGGGTCAAAATTACAGATGATTTTAAAATAAAGACTGGAATTCCAAATTGTATAGGTGCAGGCAAACACGTTAACGTGAAATGTCCTCCTAAAAGCGGATCCTAACATTACAAATATAAGGGATAGCCTCGTTCATTTAGCTGTATGTGATTCTAATTATTCGTTCACAGCGATCGACGTCGTGGCTTATGGGAGCCAGAGCGACTCCGGAATATTTAGAAATAGTGGCTTTGACAAACATTTGGAAGATGGATCATTAGGTGTACCACAAAGTAGAATGCTTCCAAATTCCGTCATCGATTTTCCTTTTTATTTTGTCGGTGATGCTGCTTTCCCATTAAAACTCTCATGCGCAAGAATACGTATAGAAAATAGTTTCGGTATACTCGCAAACAGATAGCGAGTTCTCGGCATTACTTTAAATCTCCTTCCCATAAATTCTGAAAAAATTATACTGGCCACCGTTTTCATGCATAATTTTTTGATTTTACAAAAGGGCGAGTTGTATTGTCCAGCAGAGTATGTAGATCATGACCAAAACGGAGTTATCATTGCTGGAAACTGGCGTGATGAGGGCGTTGAACTACAGCAACACCGTATTTTTCGAGGCAATCGCAGAACTCGTGAAGTGTTTGAATTGAGAGACACTTTAAAACATTTTTTGAAAGAAATTGTTTAAATCAAAAACTTATTAAGATATACACTGCGCCAATTAAAAAACGGAACAGAAATTTTCTTCGAAAAAATACCCAGATTTGAACGCTTGTATCTTGGTGAAATAACACCTTTCAAAAAAAAAAGTTTATTTCTAGTTGAAGGAAATTTTGTATTCTTTTCGGTACTGGAAACCGTTTTATTTTATTTTGTTCTTTTATGACATTTTTGAGTAAAACAAAAGGTGTCTAAAAAAAAAAAAAAATTTGCTGCTGTTTGAAACTGTAAACGAACTTGCTCGATATTTCATTCAAAAATCCAAATCGGCCATTTTATAGAGAATTTAGAAATCTTGCAAAATGATACTTGGAACAATTCTGTGCGGCCACTCCTTGTCGAGTTATTGAAGTTTTAGAGAAAACGTATCAAAAAGCGTAGAAGTAAATTTTTTTATCTTGTAAACTTAGCACTCTACGATAAAATTGTAAGTCACTTTAACACTAAACCTTTAACACACTAAAACTTCAATAACTCGACAAGGAGTGGCCGCACAGAAATTTTCTTAGTATCATTTTGCAAGATGTCTAAATTCTCTATAAAATGACCGATTTGGATTTCTGAATGAAATATCGAGCAAGTTCGTTTACAGTGTCAAACAGCAGCAACAGCAAATTTTTTTTTTTTAGACACCTTTTGTTTTACTCAAAAAAGTCATAAAAAAACAAAATAAAATAAAACGGTTTCCAGTACCGAAAAGAATTCAAAATTTCCTTTCTGGGTATTTTTTCGAAGAAAATTTCTGTTCCGTTTTTTAATTGGCGCAGTGTAGTATGTAGCAAGGAGTAATTTTTACAGTACGTTGAATAAAAAGGAATAAATTTAATTAAACAAATTTTTTATTTATTTTTCAAATATAATTCAATGTAAAATCAGTACATATAATAAAAAGGAACAATATTCAACTCAATTAAGTATTTGTTTTTAATTCGTTTAATAACAGCCAATATTTAAGTTAAAGTAAAAAAAATAAAATTAAGACTAGAATACACATACATATGTATACTATACACATAATACCTAATTAGAACCATCACGATTTAAATATTGCCAGATTTTCGAATACACAATATTAGATATTTCCCCTTCCAGTTCATCAACAACTACAATTAGAACGGCAGAACTGCGGAAGACGCAGAGCATTCTGTGCAAGAAAGACTTTGGGCGTCCGCCCAAACTACAAATGAGAGAAAACGGTGCTATTTTCTGTATACTGAACGGAGTTTAATTTGGATGAAATAGAAAAAACTAAAATTTGTATTTTGATATTTTCGATGAATTGACAACGAACGCGTAGGGTAAGGACACCAACAAACGTAACCAACAAAATCAGGAAATTGCCGTGTGGTCACTTTTTTTGAAGTTACTATACTGCAAATCTATAAGTTTTTGGACCTCTGCCTTCTTCAAGGTCAGAAAGATGCCCCCAGCATATGCCATTTATTTATGAGCGATTCATTATATTCCCGTCCAGCCGCCGCTTCGAAAAGATTCTGCGATGATTCAACCGTCACATGAAGGAGGATGACTATGTTGGAAGTGGTGAAAGACTGATAAAGGTGTCTCCTTTATTAAATCCTCTTTTGCGAAACTTTAAATCTGTGCTTTCACCGTTGGAATAGTTATCATTAAATTAATCTCTCATTTTATTTCGGCGTAGGTTGAGCTTAAAGCAATAAGTATATCAAATGAAAGAAGGAAGACCAAATATGGTATTAAGTTGTATACACTTAGGTACTTCTAGCGATGGATATGTAAGATCCGTGAAACATTCATTCAGGCAAAACTGAAACAGATACAAATATGTCAAAAACACGGGAGCTGGTATTACGATTAATGCTGACTCATTAGGACAAGGAGCATCATTTATTCATGGAAAATTTTTATAATAACTACAGATTATCTGAAGAATTGTTATCGTTCAAAACTCATTGTTATGTTCGGATACTCTTCAGTCTTATAAAAAAGGGCTTCCTAAAGAAATAATTGCCAAAAAACTAAAAAAAGTTGTAGAAATAAAAAACAAGCACAACCAAATTAAATTCAAACCAATAGATTTTACACATTATAAGAACACATGTCCGGCGTAGACCGAAGTTATCAAATGTTGTCTTATAACTCTTCGCCAATAAATAGCTTATAGTGGTAAAGAACATAACATTTCACCTTTATATGACACCATTTGGAATAGTTATTATTTGTACAAAAAATTTCACAATAAGATGGAGTTCCTAAAGTTTAGAGTTTATTAATCAAATCTTTGATTATTCTTGCCGCTGATAGGCAAGATTAGTTGCAGAATTAAAATTTCGTTTATCAACCACATATAATCATCGCTTCCAGCGCATCACTCGTTGGAACACTGCGGCATTGAACGACCAAGTTACCAGAACCACCTTCGGGATGACTGTATCAGAAATCTTGGAAAATAAACCACTTCCTGACTCCGTTCAAGAACAGTGGGACATTATCAAAACGGCGGTAACCGATGCCTCAAAGTCCACCATAGGCCAAAATCCGTCAAGGCCCAAAAATCTCTGGATTGATGATGATTGTATTGGTGCTATTCGGGAAAAAGATCGCGCACGACAACGAGATCTATCGCAAAGAACAAGGCAATCCCATAACGCCTACATGACTGCGAGGAGAATCGCTAATCGGCTATGTAGACGGAAAAAACGGGAATGGCATGAACAACAGGCGCGCAACATCCAAAATTCTAGCCTGAGAGATAGATATCGTTGCATAAGAGAATTAGCTACGGACTTTCATCCACGTAGCAGCGCTATTCGCAACAAATCCGGTGAGTTGGAAATGGACACTAAAACCGTCCTCGAAGTGTGGCGAAATTACTTCTCCTCGCTTTTAAATAAACAGGCACCACCTCCCGAGCAACAACCTCTCTTGCTTCAACGCGATATTAACGTCGAGATGACACCACCACCTCCTCCATCATATGATGAAGTGCGGAACGTGATATCGCAGATGAAAAATTACAAGACACCTGGTGAGGATGGTATCTGCAACGAAATGCTCAAATATGGCGGTGACTATCTGTACTGCCGCATGTTTGAGCTAATATCAACAATTTGGTCTAGAGAAGAAATCCCAGTAGAGTGGAAGACGGCTCTTATATGTCCACTTCATAAAAAGGGAGATCGATTGAACTGCAACAACTATCGCGGTATAGCTTTGCTGAACACAGGCTACAAGGTTTTGGCCAACGTAGTTGCAGTAAAGTTATCAACTTACAGCGAGAGGATCTTGGGTGATTATCAATGTGGTTTTCGTCCAAATAGATCAACGACCGATCAAACTTTTACGCTGAGGATTTTGCTGGAGAAATGCTATGAAAAGGACATCCCTGTACACAGTCTATTCATAGACTTTCAACAGGCGTACGACAGCATTAAGAGGAATACGTTATGGAACGTATTGTCCTACCTGGGCATACCGTCAAAATTGGTTTCAATGTGCCAGCTTTTAATGGATGGCTCACTATGTAAGGTGCTAATAGAAGGGAAAATTTCGGATGCCTTTGAGATAACATCTGGAGTGCGGCAAGGAGACCCAATAGCTCAAACTCTTTTCAACCTGTCATTAGAGTATGTCATTCGTCAGCTCAATATGTCCCAGCGTAGCTGCCTGTATTATAAATCAACCCAGCTATTAGCATACGCTGACGATATTTGCATTCTGGGTCGCAACATCATATCCCTAAAAGAAGTCCTCCTCCCATTGGAATTAACAGCCCAACAAATAGGCCTTCAGATCAACGAAGCGAAGACCAAATACATGGTGACCGCGAGAAGGCAGACTCGTGGGGACTTCATTTCAGGAGACACTCAATATGAAAAGGTGAATGAGTTCAAATATCTAGGATCGCTGATCACTGAGCATAACTCCGTTTCTGTGGACATTTCATCGAGGATCGCAGCAGGGTACCGAGCATTTTACGCCAATATAAAAATTTTCAAGTCTCCTCATATATCGCGCAAAATAAAATTGGACATCTACAAGGCGCTGATAAGACCAGTAATCACCTTTGGTTGTGAGTCTTGGACGCTGACAGCACAAAACATCCAGAAAATCGCTGTAACTGAGCGTAAGATCATAAGAAGAATTCTCGGTCCTATTAAAGAAGGAGCCACGTACAGAATGCGAATGAATCACGAGATCAGAAATGATCTCGATAAAGTTGACATCATTGGATTCATAAAATCGTCAAGGCTAAGATGGCTTGGGCACGTACTTCGTTCACAAAATCGGACCACCAAACAGGCCTTGGAGTCGGCACCAACGAAAGTAGGACCTCGTGGGAGACCACCTACCCGATGGATGGACGACGTTGAAAGTGACCTAAACACACTCGGTCACCGTGTCTGGCGTTCTCTTGTGGCGGATCGAATTATTTGGAGGAGCATCGTTGAGGCGGCCAAATCCCTTCATGGGATGTAGCGCCAGCGGAAGAAGAAGAAGATAGGCAAGATGGCCGTAGCTCGACCAGCATAATTCAAGGTAGACCAAAAGATACTTTCACAGTAGCACATCACCACTTCCTTCAAGAAATGAAACTCCGTCACCAACATCAACTTCTTACGATGAAAATCATCACATAATGGAAAAAATCCCACCACCTAGGCACCTACAAACGAAACGAAACAAACGGTAAACTTACGTTACGTCGTCGAAAAAAAAGAAAACTTCTCACAGATGTTAATAAACATGCCCAGACAAACCGGTAGTGTGTCCAGAGTGTTTTGGGGCCATACCATAAAAATTAATGATTTATTAGATTTTAAATTATCTTTATCTGTAACTATTCATGGATAAATTATATTTTGAAATAATATTTAGTTTATTGAAAATAAAACATTTCAAATAGATAAAACTTGGAAAGAGCATTTTATTTATATTAGTATTAATTTTTAAATTTAGAACTGATAACATTCAAATATTCGTTGATAAACTCATATTTTTTTCAGATGAATATTGTATGACCGCCGTTACAGCAGTCATTTGTATAGTAAATTGTTAAAGCATTTATGGCAGTCATGTCTGCTCTGACAGTTATAACTGCAGCAAAGCAGTCATTTGTAAAAAATATGAAAAAAAATATAAGCACTGGCAAAATGACCAGCCACAACATTTTTTGTTTAAAACAAGCTTTTATTTTTAATTTTTCAATTCTATGCCAATTGGTAGGTTCCGCGATGAAATACCATGACATGACTGATAAGATATAAAACGTCTGTTGCCGAGTTACATCGCTTTCACAATGCAAAAACTAATGACATTTTACTTTTGCTTTAAAAATGCATGCACAATGAATGAAGAAAAGTCAAATTAAAGACAACTTCCTTGTAATAAACTAATTTGTTTGTTGACTTGTCAAAATTTATTTATGTGAATCATAACAATATTATAATATAAATAATAATCAAAATAATTGATAGATTTAATCAACACAAGTTTAGTGCCCTCAATTTTATATACAACTTTGTTGGAAAAAAGTTTCTTGCTCTGTTTGATTTTTGCGAGAATGTTTAATTTAGTTGCTTCATCAAACAAAATCATTTTCAGAAGGAGTGAAGAAGAATTGCCATGTTCGTTATTTGTTGCAACAAGTTGCTGCGGTGATACAGTTTTATTTGGTATTATAGTAATTATTATGTTATTTCTAATTCTTTATATTTTATGGTTTCCTACTTAGTTTCCAATTATGATATATTTTGATCATTTTTTTTTGTGATCATATGATTTAGCTTCATTTTTTAGTATCAAGTTTTCTTGTTGAAGTTTGTTATATTAATTTCTGTGGTTGTAACTCGATAGCGTCCAATTTAATATGCGCTTCCTACAACTCATCAAACATTTTTCCTAGGTTATTTACAGAGTTCAAAATATCTTGAAGTTGAACTGCAAGAGATGTGATTGTCTCCCTTACAGCATTCGTATTAGACAACCCAGCATTCATTGTTGAAGATGTTCCAAGCGATTGACTGGTAGAAACAGTTATAGGAGAGGGCGTCACAGCTTTAGTAGGTAGAATAACGTCGACATTTGGTCTTATGACGTTTGTTGTTTTCCGGCCGTAGCCGAGTTTAATTAAAACGCCACTAAATTTAAGTTTTTCACTAAACAAATTTTATTTATAATTTTCAAAACTTCAAAAAAAATATATGATTAATTTATGAATAACTTTTAAAATGTTTGTATTCAATCCACTTAAAGAACTAGAGTTAACAAAATTTTGAATTTACTAAAAGTAATTTTGTTTTTTTTATAGTTAATTATTCCGCGTCACTCGAGCACCAAACAAGAATTGTGTGCATTTTTTAGGAAAACCAAAAAGGCGACCGAACAATTGTTTTTTTATTCTGTTTATTCGTTCTTTCTTTTTGTTCGCTCGGTTGGTACAACTTTTTTTTTTTTTTACTGCGTTTATGTGCAGTAATTTTTATAGTTGGTGAGTGATGATCACCACACACCCTCCGCCAAGTGAGGCTCGCCGAATGAAATAAGTGATAAAATGCAGTAGAGAACTATTCGGATAGTCTTATCTGTTTGTGAATGTGTGTCTATCTAGATTGATTGTTGTTTACTTTATCGACCCCTGCATAAAATTATTGGTTTATCAGAAATGTGGACGGTTTTTTGTGGCCGTGCTACTGATGTTTGATCAGATGAACAGAGTATCCCATAAGCTGGTTTAAGCCGGTCGATTGAAATGGTTTGGTTTTTTCCATTAATCAACACGGTAAATTGTTTGCGAAGGCGTCGAATGACTTTATATGGACCTTCGTAGGGAGGTGATAGTCCCGCGCGAACCTTGTCTACCCTCACGAAAACAAAATCACAGTTGTCGAGAGATTTAGGGACAAATATGTCATCTTGTTTGGATTGTCGTGTGCTTGTGGGTATAAGATTCTGCATGGTTTGTCGCAGTTGGTCGATGACTGTGTCAGTAGTTGGCATAGGTGAAAGAGGATTTTCGATGAAGAACTCACCGGGTAGCTTTATGGTTTGTCCATAAACCATTTCAGCTGGTGAGCACTTTAGATCTTCTTTCACTGTTGCTCGGATTCCAAGTAAAACTATTGGTATTTCTGAGCTCCAATGAATTGTATTGCTTCTGGCCATGAGTGAGGCTTTGAGTTGCCGATGGAAGCGTTCTACCATGCCATTGGCTTGTGGATGATAAGCCGTTGTACGTATACGATGAGATCCGAGGAGTTTCGTTAACTCTGTGAAAAGTTTTGACTCGAACTGCGTTCCCTGATCAGTTGTGATGTGAAGGGGCACGCCGAATCGTGATACGTAATTGTTGACGAATGTTGTGGCAATGGTTGCAGCTGACATGTTTGTCATGCAGTATGCTTCGGGCCAGCGAGTGAAGCGATCGACACAGGTGAGCAGGTATGAATATCCATTAGATGGAGGAAGTGGTCCTACGATGTCTAAGTGGATATGTTCAAATCGACCAGACGGAATATCGAATTGTCCATGAGGTGATTTTGTGTGCCGTTGGACTTTAGCACGTTGGCAGGATAAACAAGACTGAGCCCAATTGCCTACGTCTTTGTTTATACTGGGCCAAAAGTAGCGAGCAGTAATCAATTTACGAGAAGCGCGGACACCAGGATGTGAGATGTTATGTAATGCGTCGAAGATAGTTCGACGTAGTGAATCTGCGATGTATGGGCGATTGTTTCCAGTAGATGTTTCGCAGATGATTTCGAGGCCAGGCAGTTTTAAAAGCTCTAGTTTCATTGATGAACTAGTGTGACATTCGGAACCAGAAAGTAAATTCTGAAGTTCTAGGTCAGCTTTTTGAGTGTTTGCTATTTTGTGTAAGTCGATATGTGTTTCGACTGTGGCCGTTTCGCTGTCGGTTGTGCGAGATAATGTGTCTGCAACAACATTGTCGTGTCCGTGAACATGCTGAATGTCCGTGGTAAATTGACTGATGTAATCCAAGTGGCGAGATTGCCTTGGATTACGTTCAGTTTTAGACTGAATTGCTCTAGTCAGAGGCTTGTGGTCGGTGTAAATGGTGAAGTCCCGACCCTCGACAAAATATCTGAAGTGTTTGACTGCCAGATAAATTGCGAGTAATTCCCGATCGAATGCGGAATATTTCTTCTCGGCATCGGATAGTTTCTTGGAATAGAATCCCAGTGGTTCCCAACACTCGTTATTGTACTGTTGCAGAACTGCCCCGACGGCAGTGTTTGATGCGTCAGTAGTTAAGCTGAGCTTTGAGTCGCTCAGTGGATGTGCCAGAAGTGTTATCTGGGCCAATTCAGTCTTCAACGACGTGAATGCGTGTTGGCATTCGTCGGGCCAAGAGAAGTTCTTAGCTGTCTTGGGCTTTTTGAGTAAAGCTGCCAAGTGACTGTGAATTGGTGCGAGTGTTTCAGCGAGTTTTGGTATAAATCGGTGATAATAATTTACCATGCCGATGAACCGCTGAATACTTTTGATTGACGTTGGAGCTGGGAATTCCCTAATGGCATTAATTCGTTCTTCAGACGGCAGAATACCATTAGGGGTTATTTTGTGACTAAGGAAATCCAGGGATTGTGCACCGAATATGCATTTTGAAGTCTTGATATTGACACCAAACTCAGATAAGCGTTGGAATAGTTGTTCCAAATGAATTCGGTGTTGTTCCTCAGTGTGCGATGCCACAAGAAGGTCGTCTATATATGCGAAGACGAAATCTAAGTCTCCGACAATTGAATTTATGAACCTCTGAAACGTTTGTGCGGCATTTCGAAGACCAAATGGCATTCGGTTAAATTCGAATAACCCAAATGGTGTTGTAATGGCCGTTTTGTAAACGTCTTCAGGAGCGACAGGTATTAAATGGTAAGCACGTACCAAGTCTATTTTGGAAAATATTTTGCAGCCATTTAAATTCATGGAGAAGTTCTGGATGTGGGGTATCGGGTAGCGATCAGGAATTGTGACCACATTTAACCTGCGATAGTCCCCACATGGTCTCCAGTCTGCATCTTTCTTCCGAACCATATGTAATGGGCACGATACCGGAGAAGATGATGGATTGCAAATCCCAAGTTGAACCATGTGTTGGAATTCTGTTATTGCTGCTTTTTGGCGAATGGAGTCTAACCGGCGAGGTCTAGAAAATGGCAGTTGGCCTTGAGTAACAATATAATGTCTGATGTTGTGCTTGACGGGTAACTTGTAGTTTGGCGGTTCTATGAGTGAAGGAAACTTATTTAAGAGAACGCCGTACCCGTTATCGATTTTGAAATGTACAGGCGTAGGTGTATTAACCTGTGCTGTTGCGGCCTGAATTGATAGCTGTGTTGCTGAATCAATAAGCCTACGCTTTTTCAAGTCGACAAGCAGACCAAATTTTCTTAGAAAATCAGCACCTAATATTGGACGATTCACTTGAGCTATTAAAAAAGTGTGAATGAAGTTACGGCGAAGTCCAATATTCACCTGAAGAAGTTTCGTTCCATAAGTATGGATTGTGGTGCCGTTTGCCGCCGCTAGCGTTAGACTTGAATTCTGACAATTTTTAGGGTATTTACTCGAATAGGGTATTACTGACAGATCAGCACCAGTGTCGACTAAGAATGTTAGTCGGTTGTTCGTATCGTGAACAAATAGTCGGCTATTATGAAACTGTTGCTGATTGTCTGCTGTTTGAACAGCAGGAATTACAAGTTTTTTGATAAGTTTGAGGTAGATGGTGATATATCCATCTTTTCTGTCGATGCAGGGCGATTAGCAAACTTGCATGAAGTTACACATTTCTTTGCGCGAGCACCAAATGTGCGATGGTACCAACAAATACCATTTCGCAATCCGGAATTACTGCGTGAACCGCTTCGGCTGCGGCTGCGTGAGTTAGAAGAGTTTTGATACTGTGACGGACTATTATTGCGACTATTGTTCATGCGTGTCAAGAGTATTTCTAGTTTGGCTACTCGGTCTTCGAGTGTGCTTCTATTGTTTGAATTATTTGGTTGGTAATTTAGCCTTTGCTGTACCGTTTGTGGTCTAGAAATATGTCCTACGCTGCTGATATTGTGGCGATTTGTTGCTTCATGTATTGTATCAGCAAGATTGATGAGTGCGTCTATTGAGCCACTCTTGAAAGGTAAGACTGCGACATGTACCGGTTGTTGCAAGCGTCTTAGCCACAGTGTTTAGACCAGTTCGTTGTCAAATCTAGTTCCCGCTAGCTCTTTTAAATATCTGTAGTCTTCTGACGGTTTTCGATCGCCCACATCATTTTGGTCAATTAACTTTTCGAATCGTGGGATCTCTGATAGAGAGAATCGTTTGATAAGTTCTGTTTTTAAAGTACTATATTTATTTTCTTGTGGTGGATTAGTTAATAGGTCAGACACCATATTACATGCTTCTGGTGTAAGTGCAGCTATAGTGTGGCTGTACTTGTTGACGTCTGACTTAATATTGCCGAGAGTAAATTGGGCCTCGACTTGCATAAACCACGTTGTCGGGTGGTTTGGCCAGAACGAAGGCAATTTACTTTGTATTGCTCCAACATTTTGATTATTTGTATTGAACTGTGGCCTGCCAGCCTGACTCGCCTGATCAGGTGTACCAATTTGGGCACCGTCCTGTTCCATCGGTTTTTCCTCACCGGTTGTTTCATTGGCTGGGTCAGTTTTTGGAGGCATGATTACTGTTTAGTTCGTTTTATTTAATACAAACGGTTGGTAGTAAATCGTTTAGTGGAAAGCTATATCCAAACGAGCGACTTTTAGAAAAATTGAGCAACAATAAAATAAATAAAAAATGCAACCAAAAAAAATTTTGTTTTCGAGAATTTCACATAAAACCGCACGACAATAGTAATAAAAAAATCTGAGATTAATAAGAATAGTAATACCTAAAACCAAGAGAAAAATGACGACCAAAAAAAAAAACAAAATTTTACAATATTGTTTGAAATTTTCCGAAGTTTCGGTGGGTATTATAGTTATGAGACAATCAATTAATTAATTTAGAAAAATAAATTTATAAATATAGAATGATAGAGAAAAAAAAATGTCTTATCTTAATTGTTTTCTCTCCTTATTTGTTGTTGAAATTGTCCAAAATGCTGCTCATCATTTGTTGATAATTCCAAGTAAGTATTGTATAAGTATTTCGCCAATGATGTATTTTACTTGTTACTGTTGTTGTAATTTATAGTCAAGATAAACCAGTATTCTTCAAAAATGTTTAGATTTGCTTGTTTTGAATACCGTTATTATATACTGTTGATATATATTGATGGTAATATCGCGTGCTTTATGATGATGAAATTATATCCGTTGATTAAGTTATATAAAATGCGTTCCGCTTAGAATCTTCCAGAAATATTGGAATACCGTTCCGAAATTTTGCACCAATATACCCTGGGTGTCTTCTTTGTGTTGCATGTAACTGTTACCATGCACTATCTCGTGTTGAGGTTCCCGTTATCCTTTGGTTTGTTTATCTAGAAAATTTTTAATTTTTTTTTTGGCAGATAAATGTGCTCGGCACTACAAAAATAATTTTGGTATTTACGTAGCCCTGGTACGACTTTCGTACCAGGTTAGTTTGAATAATCCGTGTATTAAAATATTTGTAAGTAGGTGTGTGTCACCTTGCGCGATTGTGTTTTTCCGTTCACGAAAAATAATCCGTACACCAAAAATATATGGTTATGTAATGTACCGGTGGTTGACGTTCTTCAAGTGTGTACTGTAGTCGTTGCCGCGGCGAATTTTATTTTATTTAATACCGCCTAATGTAATCCAAATGTTTTAGACGAAATTAGATTAATATTGTCCCGTTCGATTGCGTATGTTCAATTGTAGAGTCACCAATATGACGTTTGTTGTTTTCCGGCCGTAGCCGAGTTTAATTAAAACGCCACTAAATTTAAGTTTTTCACTAAACAAATTTTATTTATAATTTTCAAAACTTCAAAAAAAATATATGATTAATTTATGAATAACTTTTAAAATGTTTGTATTCAATCCACTTAAAGAACTAGAGTTAACAAAATTTTGAATTTACTAAAAGTAATTTTGTTTTTTTATAGTTAATTATTCCGCGTCACTCGAGCACCAAACAAGAATTGTGTGCATTTTTTAGGAAAACCAAAAAGGCGACCGAACAATTGTTTTTTTATTCTGTTTATTCGTTCTTTCTTTTTGTTCGCTCGGTTGGTACAACTTTTTTTTTTTTTTACTGCGTTTATGTGCAGTAATTTTTATAGTTGGTGAGTGATGATCACCACACACCCTCCGCCAAGTGAGGCTCGCCGAATGAAATAAGTGATAAAATGCAGTAGAGAACTATTCGGATAGTCTTATCTGTTTGTGAATGTGTGTCTATCTAGATTGATTGTTGTTTACTTTATCGACCCCTGCATAAAATTATTGGTTTATCAGAAATGTGGACGGTTTTTTGTGGCCGTGCTACTGATGTTTGATCAGATGAACAGAGTATCCCATAAGCTGGTTTAAGCCGGTCGATTGAAATGGTTTGGTTTTTTCCATTAATCAACACGGTAAATTGTTTGCGAAGGCGTCGAATGACTTTATATGGACCTTCGTAGGGAGGTGATAGTCCCGCGCGAACCTTGTCTACCCTCACGAAAACAAAATCACAGTTGTCGAGAGATTTAGGGACAAATATGTCATCTTGTTTGGATTGTCGTGTGCTTGTGGGTATAAGATTCTGCATGGTTTGTCGCAGTTGGTCGATGACTGTGTCAGTAGTTGGCATAGGTGAAAGAGGATTTTCGATGAAGAACTCACCGGGTAGCTTTATGGTTTGTCCATAAACCATTTCAGCTGGTGAGCACTTTAGATCTTCTTTCACTGTTGCTCGGATTCCAAGTAAAACTATTGGTATTTCTGAGCTCCAATGAATTGTATTGCTTCTGGCCATGAGTGAGGCTTTGAGTTGCCGATGGAAGCGTTCTACCATGCCATTGGCTTGTGGATGATAAGCCGTTGTACGTATACGATGAGATCCGAGGAGTTTCGTTAACTCTGTGAAAAGTTTTGACTCGAACTGCGTTCCCTGATCAGTTGTGATGTGAAGGGGCACGCCGAATCGTGATACGTAATTGTTGACGAATGTTGTGGCAATGGTTGCAGCTGACATGTTTGTCATGCAGTATGCTTCGGGCCAGCGAGTGAAGCGATCGACACAGGTGAGCAGGTATGAATATCCATTAGATGGAGGAAGTGGTCCTACGATGTCTAAGTGGATATGTTCAAATCGACCAGACGGAATATCGAATTGTCCATGAGGTGATTTTGTGTGCCGTTGGACTTTAGCACGTTGGCAGGATAAACAAGACTGAGCCCAATTGCCTACGTCTTTGTTTATACTGGGCCAAAAGTAGCGAGCAGTAATCAATTTACGAGAAGCGCGGACACCAGGATGTGAGATGTTATGTAATGCGTCGAAGATAGTTCGACGTAGTGAATCTGCGATGTATGGGCGATTGTTTCCAGTAGATGTTTCGCAGATGATTTCGAGGCCAGGCAGTTTTAAAAGCTCTAGTTTCATTGATGAACTAGTGTGACATTCGGAACCAGAAAGTAAATTCTGAAGTTCTAGGTCAGCTTTTTGAGTGTTTGCTATTTTGTGTAAGTCGATATGTGTTTCGACTGTGGCCGTTTCGCTGTCGGTTGTGCGAGATAATGTGTCTGCAACAACATTGTCGTGTCCGTGAACATGCTGAATGTCCGTGGTAAATTGACTGATGTAATCCAAGTGGCGAGATTGCCTTGGATTACGTTCAGTTTTAGACTGAATTGCTCTAGTCAGAGGCTTGTGGTCGGTGTAAATGGTGAAGTCCCGACCCTCGACAAAATATCTGAAGTGTTTGACTGCCAGATAAATTGCGAGTAATTCCCGATCGAATGCGGAATATTTCTTCTCGGCATCGGATAGTTTCTTGGAATAGAATCCCAGTGGTTCCCAACACTCGTTATTGTACTGTTGCAGAACTGCCCCGACGGCAGTGTTTGATGCGTCAGTAGTTAAGCTGAGCTTTGAGTCGCTCAGTGGATGTGCCAGAAGTGTTATCTGGGCCAATTCAGTCTTCAACGACGTGAATGCGTGTTGGCATTCGTCGGGCCAAGAGAAGTTCTTAGCTGTCTTGGGCTTTTTGAGTAAAGCTGCCAAGTGACTGTGAATTGGTGCGAGTGTTTCAGCGAGTTTTGGTATAAATCGGTGATAATAATTTACCATGCCGATGAACCGCTGAATACTTTTGATTGACGTTGGAGCTGGGAATTCCCTAATGGCATTAATTCGTTCTTCAGACGGCAGAATACCATTAGGGGTTATTTTGTGACTAAGGAAATCCAGGGATTGTGCACCGAATATGCATTTTGAAGTCTTGATATTGACACCAAACTCAGATAAGCGTTGGAATAGTTGTTCCAAATGAATTCGGTGTTGTTCCTCAGTGTGCGATGCCACAAGAAGGTCGTCTATATATGCGAAGACGAAATCTAAGTCTCCGACAATTGAATTTATGAACCTCTGAAACGTTTGTGCGGCATTTCGAAGACCAAATGGCATTCGGTTAAATTCGAATAACCCAAATGGTGTTGTAATGGCCGTTTTGTAAACGTCTTCAGGAGCGACAGGTATTAAATGGTAAGCACGTACCAAGTCTATTTTGGAAAATATTTTGCAGCCATTTAAATTCATGGAGAAGTTCTGGATGTGGGGTATCGGGTAGCGATCAGGAATTGTGACCACATTTAACCTGCGATAGTCCCCACATGGTCTCCAGTCTGCATCTTTCTTCCGAACCATATGTAATGGGCACGATACCGGAGAAGATGATGGATTGCAAATCCCAAGTTGAACCATGTGTTGGAATTCTGTTATTGCTGCTTTTTGGCGAATGGAGTCTAACCGGCGAGGTCTAGAAAATGGCAGTTGGCCTTGAGTAACAATATAATGTCTGATGTTGTGCTTGACGGGTAACTTGTAGTTTGGCGGTTCTATGAGTGAAGGAAACTTATTTAAGAGAACGCCGTACCCGTTATCGATTTTGAAATGTACAGGCGTAGGTGTATTAACCTGTGCTGTTGCGGCCTGAATTGATAGCTGTGTTGCTGAATCAATAAGCCTACGCTTTTTCAAGTCGACAAGCAGACCAAATTTTCTTAGAAAATCAGCACCTAATATTGGACGATTCACTTGAGCTATTAAAAAAGTGTGAATGAAGTTACGGCGAAGTCCAATATTCACCTGAAGAAGTTTCGTTCCATAAGTATGGATTGTGGTGCCGTTTGCCGCCGCTAGCGTTAGACTTGAATTCTGACAATTTTTAGGGTATTTACTCGAATAGGGTATTACTGACAGATCAGCACCAGTGTCGACTAAGAATGTTAGTCGGTTGTTCGTATCGTGAACAAATAGTCGGCTATTATGAAACTGTTGCTGATTGTCTGCTGTTTGAACAGCAGGAATTACAAGTTTTTTGATAAGTTTGAGGTAGATGGTGATATATCCATCTTTTCTGTCGATGCAGGGCGATTAGCAAACTTGCATGAAGTTACACATTTCTTTGCGCGAGCACCAAATGTGCGATGGTACCAACAAATACCATTTCGCAATCCGGAATTACTGCGTGAACCGCTTCGGCTGCGGCTGCGTGAGTTAGAAGAGTTTTGATACGACGGACTATTATTGCGACTATTGTTCATGCGTGTCAAGAGTATTTCTAGTTTGGCTACTCGGTCTTCGAGTGTGCTTCTATTGTTTGAATTATTTGGTTGGTAATTTAGCCTTTGCTGTACCGTTTGTGGTCTAGAAATATGTCCTACGCTGCTGATATTGTGGCGATTTGTTGCTTCATGTATTGTATCAGCAAGATTGATGAGTGCGTCTATTGAGCCACTCTTGAAAGGTAAGACTGCGACATGTACCGGTTGTTGCAAGCGTCTTAGCCACAGTGTTTAGACCAGTTCGTTGTCAAATCTAGTTCCCGCTAGCTCTTTTAAATATCTGTAGTCTTCTGACGGTTTTCGATCGCCCACATCATTTTGGTCAATTAACTTTTCGAATCGTGGGATCTCTGATAGAGAGAATCGTTTGATAAGTTCTGTTTTTAAAGTACTATATTTATTTTCTTGTGGTGGATTAGTTAATAGGTCAGACACCATATTACATGCTTCTGGTGTAAGTGCAGCTATAGTGTGGCTGTACTTGTTGACGTCTGACTTAATATTGCCGAGAGTAAATTGGGCCTCGACTTGCATAAACCACGTTGTCGGGTGGTTTGGCCAGAACGAAGGCAATTTACTTTGTATTGCTCCAACATTTTGATTATTTGTATTGAACTGTGGCCTGCCAGCCTGACTCGCCTGATCAGGTGTACCAATTTGGGCACCGTCCTGTTCCATCGGTTTTTCCTCACCGGTTGTTTCATTGGCTGGGTCAGTTTTTGGAGGCATGATTACTGTTTAGTTCGTTTTATTTAATACAAACGGTTGGTAGTAAATCGTTTAGTGGAAAGCTATATCCAAACGAGCGACTTTTAGAAAAATTGAGCAACAATAAAATAAATAAAAAATGCAACCAAAAAAAATTTTGTTTTCGAGAATTTCACATAAAACCGCACGACAATAGTAATAAAAAAATCTGAGATTAATAAGAATAGTAATACCTAAAACCAAGAGAAAAATGACGACCAAAAAAAAAAACAAAATTTTACAATATTGTTTGAAATTTTCCGAAGTTTCGGTGGGTATTATAGTTATGAGACAATCAATTAATTAATTTAGAAAAATAAATTTATAAATATAGAATGATAGAGAAAAAAAAATGTCTTATCTTAATTGTTTTCTCTCCTTATTTGTTGTTGAAATTGTCCAAAATGCTGCTCATCATTTGTTGATAATTCCAAGTAAGTATTGTATAAGTATTTCGCCAATGATGTATTTTACTTGTTACTGTTGTTGTAATTTATAGTCAAGATAAACCAGTATTCTTCAAAAATGTTTAGATTTGCTTGTTTTGAATACCGTTATTATATACTGTTGATATATATTGATGGTAATATCGCGTGCTTTATGATGATGAAATTATATCCGTTGATTAAGTTATATAAAATGCGTTCCGCTTAGAATCTTCCAGAAATATTGGAATACCGTTCCGAAATTTTGCACCAATATACCCTGGGTGTCTTCTTTGTGTTGCATGTAACTGTTACCATGCACTATCTCGTGTTGAGGTTCCCGTTATCCTTTGGTTTGTTTATCTAGAAAATTTTTAATTTTTTTTTTGGCAGATAAATGTGCTCGGCACTACAAAAATAATTTTGGTATTTACGTAGCCCTGGTACGACTTTCGTACCAGGTTAGTTTGAATAATCCGTGTATTAAAATATTTGTAAGTAGGTGTGTGTCACCTTGCGCGATTGTGTTTTTCCGTTCACGAAAAATAATCCGTACACCAAAAATATATGGTTATGTAATGTACCGGTGGTTGACGTTCTTCAAGTGTGTACTGTAGTCGTTGCCGCGGCGAATTTTATTTTATTTAATACCGCCTAATGTAATCCAAATGTTTTAGACGAAATTAGATTAATATTGTCCCGTTCGATTGCGTATGTTCAATTGTAGAGTCACCAATATGACGTTTGTTGTTTTCCGGCCGTAGCCGAGTTTAATTAAAACGCCACTAAATTTAAGTTTTTCACTAAACAAATTTTATTTATAATTTTCAAAACTTCAAAAAAAATATATGATTAATTTATGAATAACTTTTAAAATGTTTGTATTCAATCCACTTAAAGAACTAGAGTTAACAAAATTTTGAATTTACTAAAAGTAATTTTGTTTTTTTATAGTTAATTATTCCGCGTCACTCGAGCACCAAACAAGAATTGTGTGCATTTTTTAGGAAAACCAAAAAGGCGACCGAACAATTGTTTTTTTATTCTGTTTATTCGTTCTTTCTTTTTGTTCGCTCGGTTGGTACAACTTTTTTTTTTTTTACTGCGTTTATGTGCAGTAATTTTTATAGTTGGTGAGTGATGATCACCACAGTCTCATTTCGCCTCGGCATTCAGTACTACAACACTACTTAGGACAACTTGCTAGTCGCGTTATATGCTGTCCATAGATGTTTTTACACTGCGGATGGAACTTTTTATTACATTCATCACACTCAAAATAGCTTTGTTGCAATGTAATATTTTCTTGACATTCATTGCACTTAATATTGACATTTATTTTCTGACGTAGCTGCATGTTAATATACAGCATTATAAATTAATGAATTTTTACCAAAAAAGGATTAACAGTCTTTACAAAATTTTTAATTAAACAATAAATAGGACTTTCGATTATCAATTAAACTACCACAATAATTTTTTAAATTCTTCAACTTATTTTTAATTTAGTGTTTATAGGACGTATTTTTTCTTAATCACAGTTAACAGCGCCACTAACTGTACTGTAGTTGCCAAATTTGAATTAATTTTAAGTAATAAAAATAAATGTTAATTTATATTTGAAATGTTTTCCTGGGAACACGAACACAACGAAAACCCAACAAAAATTATTTATAACTCCAATATTTTATTAAAAACCAACTTTCTTTTTTTTTCAGAACTTTCCGGATATTCCATAATAATGGAATAACAGACGTTTGCAATTTTGAACTAAAAGGTACGAGTATTTTTTTCTTTTATTAACAGTTTAATGTAATTTATTGCTTTATTATGATTAATTAACAGTTTGAGGTTCTAAAATGTTAACGATAACCCACTATGACACTATTATTTTTGACGGCTACCAGCCCTTGTCAACTGGAACGTGGTTTTAATTTTCGGGCAGTAATTTTTAATGGCTTAATTGAGTGTTATTGTGCGTATAAGAATGTCGTGAACATCCATTATGCAGAAATCGATAATTGTGCAATCATGTGCAATAGTTCAATTTCTGGATTATATTTATATTGGTCATGATGACCTAATTGACGTCCAGGCCAATTACCCATTTAAGCGGATGTTTATATCACATACATACATATATGTACGTTCTATTCCCTTTAAGTTCACTTAGTCAAGACCACGGTACAATTTTCAAAAATATTACTATTCTTTGCCAAATATTACTCCGGCAAAGCAGTTATCTATCAACAATGATTCAGAGGCGGCTATCGATTAGAACGTATTCTACTCTTCGAAGCATAAGATTCGTATTTGATTTAAACAAGAAACGAATGAATCTGATTCAATTCATAATATAAGAATCCAACTCTTTGATGGCTCGAATATGTTCGAATCGAATTCACAAATAGGCCCTCAGAATACATTTTTTCGCCCAATTCCTAACTATTACAGCATACATTTAAATTTTAACACTACTACCTAGCTACAATAAACAAAAGTCATCAAGTTTACTTCTGCGTACTAATTTCACTTTTTGTCCAAATATCTCCCTATTTCTCAAAAACGATTGTATTTAAAATGAGATAATAAATATATGAGGCGGGGAAATATGGAAAAAGAATATTACACCAGGGATGAACTTGACACAAATCTTATAAGATTCTACGTAATGTTAAGAACAAATTATAGAACCAGATGCGAAATCATATAGAGACTAAACAAAAACCGACCATTTGCATACACAACATTAGTGACTTTATCATTATATAATTACCCAAATATAATCTTAAATTTAATTGATTTACTATTTTATTTTGATTTTTTTTCATACTGCACAAATATTTTTGTCCCAAAAATATGAGGCACAAAAATGTTGCCCATTTGTTTTTTAATTTTATTTTAATGAATTATAAAGGTTTTTAATTTTTTTTTTACTAAATGAAATATCAATAATTAATAATAAATATACAAAAAAAAATTTAGATATTTTATTAAGTGTTTAGCCCAAGTTTTAAAGTTTATGGAATACATTATACAATTTTTGCGTGACACAAATAATTTTGACAACGACTGTATTTTCAAGAGTATTCATTTCATTTAATCTCATTACATCTAGTGTTAATTTTTCATTATTAACTGAGCCGTTCAGTGCACACATCGATTAACTCCACTTTTTGAAAAATCTTAAATTTAAGTGTCAAAGCACTTGGTATAGTCATAATTTTTTATATTTATAATAACTTCCCTGAATAATAAAGATTAACACCATTAAACGGAAAAAAATTTTTGGCAATTGAATAACTTCATTTATTACTTTTTTCAGTTGCCAAATCGATGAACTCACATAAAAATTGTAACATTACTGACGATTATTTTTTGGCTATTTATTCTTATTATTTTGATATACCGTTATGAAAGGTATATCTGTATTTATGCATACTACAATATAATTGGAATTTACATTATCAAGGGAATTTTAAAAAACAATGTATACATTTTCTCATCGCATTTCTCAACTTTTTGTTTTATGGAGTTAATCAATTTGTGCACTGAACGGCTCAGTGGTCAATAATAAAATATTATTAACCACTAGCCAAGAAATTTTGTTTCTCAGGCTACTAAAACACATAATAATGATGCCTTCTACGATTAGTTGTGGAAAAAAATGAACACTAGGCGTAATGCTATTAAATGCGTAATAATGAAAAATGAACACTAGATGTAATGCGACTTTATTAACACTTTTATTATTACACCAAATTTTACATTTTTCATATGTTTTATATAAATATCCCTCGATTTTTGGGGCAGCAGCTGGTCTGTTATATTTTCGACTATCTCACATATTTCAGGTGGTGTGCCGATTAAATCATAATTCTCCATTTTTTTTTTTAGTGGAATGCCAATTTGACTCAACAAAATTAAAACTTCAAATAACAAAACAAAATGCAGTGTCATGTTAAATTTACGCTTACTACAATTCAGTAAAAAAATCGGGCTACTTCGACATAGTTAATATTATTAAAGGGCAAGTTTTCCCTTATCAAATTAATTTTCTTATCAACAAAAATCCTTAATGGTTGGTGTGCCTTCCACCGTCGTGCAACTTCCACGACTAGTAGTGAAAAAATAGTATATACACCACGCTTGAGAAGTACTATTATAGCCCTCGCTTACTATAACCCTCGACGCTCCGCGTATCGGATTAAAAACCGCTCGGACTATAATAGCATACTTCTCAACCTTGGTGTATAATAAACTATTATTAAATAACATTTAACTAAACAAATGTTTGCTACCTACAATCAAACTGAATTAATCGTAAAATATTCATAATTATATTTTTTTTATTCTTATTTTTATTTATTTATTATTATTAATATTTTATTTAAATCATTGTCACTACACTGTATAATATTATGCTCGTTTCCCTCCACCAATCCCTGTAGAACAGGGATTGAAATAGGCACACGTACCTCACGTTCCTCGAAGAATGTTTTTTTAATTTCTTCTTTAACCGACCGTCTGTCAATTAGTTCTTTTTCCATAATTGTTTATTATTTTTTGGAAATTAAAATTAGGTTCCACAACGAAACTCTACATTTCTTTGGTAAGCGATCCCATGTTGGTTTATGGCAGCAACCAGAAAATAAGATGTTTAACCAAAATCAATTTAAGCACATCGATTTTATGAGTTGATGGACCAAGATAATGTTTAGCGTAACTAGCTTTTGCATTGCAAGAAAACAATACTACTCGTATTTGGACCGCTTGGTCGAAGAGTTTTGTACGATATAAATTAATATTTTCGGATAATTTATTCTGAAAAGATGTAATTTTTATTCTGTTTAAACTCCGCATTTCAATTGTTATATGAAAGAAGTTTCGTGATTCTCTACGTAGGTATAAAACAAATTTTAATAATAATATAATTGTTGGAACAGTGTAATGCAAAGTACACCTGTTACAAACATAACATAAAGATGTACGTTCACCACCAAGACAAAAATGATTTACCCAAACGATGAGGAAACTATTTTATTGTAGTTATTCTATTTTCGTCTTGTTTCCATTAAAAACGTAATGACATTTTTTTGGGTCATCGCGGTAAAAATTGGTTCTTTGCCGAACGATTGAATATGGTGCAAAGGATGTATCAACTATTCTGAGATTCTCTCCACCAAAGTTAAAAGTTAATTATATTTTTTTTGCGACTTAAATTGCAAGCCAATTGTCATTGAGGTTGATTTTTTTTTTGTGTGGGAAATTTAACAGTTTTCACTAGTTATACAACAAGAGGTTCGAAAATAATCGAATATACAGTTTATAGGACGAGTTGTGTTGCCTAGGAAACACAACGACACCGCAGGTGGAGTTGTGTTTCTTACGTAACACATCGAGTCCGCAACTGTATATTCAGATGATTTTCGAAGCTCGAGTTGTATATGTTAAGACTATACAACGAATCAACCATGTCAAATATCAAAAATATTAATTGTTTGTTTATATTCATGGAAGATATGATTTATTTGTTTGCGGCCGAAACAACACTAGTGGTGTTTCGCGAAACACTACTTAGCAACGCAAATAACCGATATTATACAGCGTAACTAAGGAAAATTCAACTATCTGATTGGTTTATTTTCCAATGAGTTGTATAGTCGTGTGTATTGCTTTTGGTGAATCATGATTTATACTAAAATGAATAAATAGAAACATTTGCCATTTATGCTTCACTAAATGCTGGATGTACTAATTCAATTCGATCAAATGTATTAAAGTAGTCCGATTTTAAATCGTTACTACATACATAGTTTCGCAGTCAAACCTTGGTCCTCTTTATTTGTATGTCTAAAGACTTGTATTTCGCGACCATTTACAATCATGTTTTAATGTATAGAGGAGTAACTTTTGAAAACACGATTAGATTAAAGTAATTGATGAATCAATGTTTGATATTTCACCTAAGCAAGTCTTATAAAAAATGGTTAATGTACAAAACTATGAAGAAAGGTGTAATTCAATTGTTTATCGAAATAATACAACTATTTTCGATAAACAATTGAACACAATCAAGACTTTTTACTAGACTACACATTTTGTAAACAAACAGGTGCGACATTTTCAAATGAATATACGTTTTCCCTTACATGTCCATATGAGTAAATTCTTAAAAGTATCTATGGTGTCCAATCATAATATTGACATCTTGTTTTCTATTTTATTCAAAAATATTAAACTATTGGGAGCGGCCCGATTCCCGTACATTTATCCCGTAAATTTATGTAATTACATATTCATATTACAAAACCCTTTTTAAAAATACCGCGAATTTCTCAATGCGAGACTTTGCCAAAATCAATTATTTCGACAAATCATGGATAATTTTGCATAGTGCAGCATGACGCTTACCCACAACAACTTTAAGGCGACGATGCCTTACTCCAACGCATTTATGTTTTCTAATAATTCTTCTAAAAAACTTGAAAGAATTTCAATTTCTGGGCATTTGTCACACTCACCTAACCAACATTGCTCTTTTGGATCAGAAGAGATAATTTCTTTTAAACAATCCTTTTAGTTATTCATCGGGTTTTGTGAATCTTCAGTAAGTTCTTTTATATTTAAATCATCCAATAATAATTTACAATTCTGATGGACTGTGCAAATACAGTATGTGTTCCACTAGAACCTGCAAGAATACAATGTTGCGGACGGAGCTGAGTAAATTTGCTGAAACTTAAAGGAAAGCCTGTATAATTTTGTTTGTATGTTTCTTAAATCATCAACAAGAGTCGTTTCTGTGTCAAGCGGCGACTTTTCGAACTTTTCATTGAAACTACGTCAGTCATCATTATTCTGCTGTTAGCATCGTTGGTATAAAAATCAATCTTGACAGTATCTTCATCTAATTTTCTACCAGCCTGCATAGTCATATCTAAGATACCCTCCGACGTTCAAAGCATATTAGATTTTTCTGCCAATTTCCAACTGCATTCAAATTCGTTGGCTAGTTTATTTAGTGACCATGATGGTGGGGTGAGATTGTGAGAATACTTAATCATTGCGGATCTATAGTCGATAAGTTTCCGATTTTGTCTTTTAACCCAGTAAGCATGTCTTCCAATTCTAATTCCCTTTTTGATGGAACCACGGTATCTTCAGGTGAGGAAGGTGCACTAGTATTAGAATTAAAATAATCATTAATGTAATTGCCTGATTCAGTTTTATATAATCGGAGTTGAGTTCATTCAATGCCTCAGTATCGCGTTTTCTACAATTACTACATATTTTTGCATCTGAAGGAAAGGAAGGAAATTGTTGTTTCTGATTTTTGGAGAAATATCGCAAATCAGAACCTTTGTGATCTAAAACATTGTAAGGGTGGCAATATCTATCAGTATGTCCCTTTCTGAGTAGTTCTTCGTTTAGAAGCAGCCATCTAAAATCATCCATGTTAGAATTCTAAATCCGCCGCCGCGTTGAGTAATAGAAATTTCAAAAGGTGATAAGCTTATCACCTGTTTTTGATGTGAAAACATCTTTAGCGGCAGGAGTAAGTAAAAAATTGTAAAGAAATCGGGTTACGGAAACAAAAGTGCCGAACAAAAAATATTGCAGTTATGTGTGAATATCGACAAGAACAAAAAATAAATAAAACGTAAAATCAATGCAAAATCTACGCATACACATGCAATATACAACATCATCCGGCATTTCAAAAACATCGTGAGCCGAATACAAAAAAAAATCTAAAAAAGACCGCCTACTTTAATTTATTTGGTTGTGAAAATATCTGCTTAAATGGCCGCAGCAGCAAGTGTTTTTGAAAATGAAAATTTCATACGAGCAAAAGGATCACAAATTATGCTTGTAAAAATTAAATATGGAAATAGCGAGCTGTGAAAATTGCACATATACATTGATACATAATAGAATAATAATTTACCGATTAAAGTATGCTTTCTTATTAGTAATGCTCAAATGCTCATGCTGTTGGTGAGTTTGGTTATGGGGGGTTTCACGCTACTGTCTTTCCAATTGCAATGATTTTACGGCCAGCATTGCGCCCAAATAGAACCGCTCTATTTAATTTATTTTAAACTGATCACTATCAGTGATAGAGCGATGCGATTTTGCTTTGTTCAGCGAGTTTGCCGTGACCATTTACTACTATGGAATCTTGAACAAGATTGCTGTGTATGAGCAATGGTATATTTTAAAGCGTACATGGCAGGTTTAGGTGATTATCTTAACTGTACTGTGCTTTGTTCTTCTAAGCCTTATTGAAATAACATGAAATGATTCAATAGATATTTACACAAAAAAGTTTTCACATAAATGTTTTGCGAGTTGAGGGTGAACTCGCTCGTTGTTTTTTAATGACGTGAGGGACTGTAATTATCAAATTTATTGGTTCCATTCAAAATTGAATTCGAATATCATTCAATTGTCATATTATATTTGCGAAGCTAATAGATTGTTTTGATTTTGTTTTTTCGTGCTCATTGTATTGATTTAATATTTTTTGTTTGGCTCTTATTTTATTTTAATATCGATTATTTAGCGAAGGCGTGTTGTCGTTTTTCTCTCCAATGGTTTTAGAAGTGGATAAATGATGACGTCAACATTAAATTGAATTATATACATCTTCTGTTTTTAATGTATATATTGTTATTGTTGTAGAACGTTTTTTAATTTAATTTCCCTTATTTTCTTTAGATTATTGCTGGAAACTAGGGAAACTTGAGAATCTGTTTTGATATGAGTGTTGTGATCTGAATTGAGATTTACACAGACTCACTTTTTCAGACGGTTTACAATATTTAAATTTTTTGATCTTATTGGTCGCGACGTACCTACCGACAACCACCTCTTCATTCTTATTTTATTTTAATTTCCAATTTTTTAGTTTTTTAAAATTTTTAATTATTTGAGGCTGTTGATGACTACGATTTGGCCTTCTTTGGCTATTTTTGAGGTTTCTCGAATTGTCTGTTGAGCACAGACCACTTACGGTTAATTCTAGTGAGGACTAAAATAAAAAATGAGAGCACCTTTTCAATGTGACCTGTACATTCATTGTTCTCTTCGATGAAAACAGATGGTTGCAATAACTAGATTTTGAACATGCATTTCTCAGTGATTTTTTAACAAATATTAGAAAAATGGCTTTTTGTCTTATAACATATCTCGAATATTTGTATAATAATATGGGCTATTCCTTCATATTCTGAAGTTAGTGCCTCTAAAGCTCCATAATAGGTAACATCGTTTTTTAAATTTTTCTCATGTAAAAACGTCTACGAAATAGTAATGGTGCTTTCTTCCAGTCTTTGAGTGCATTTTTCACAGTTGATGGTCTTTTAAGCACAGTACCCAGTGAAATAGAGCATTACAATTCCTTTTAATTCAGGGATATGCGTGCATTACCAATTAAGTTGTGGATTCTGTTATCATCGTTATGTTCTGACATTCGAGATTCCAATTTACATTAAAATTTCTACATTCATCTGGAACATAATATGTAATTGGTGAATTGAATAAAATTTTTATGGATATAATATCAGCGATATGAGTGTCAATAACGTGACTGGTAGGGGTGCAATTATAACCACATTTCCCGCGAAGTGTCGAAAAAAAAATTCCACTACGTCTTGATTTGTTTTGCCGGTAAGGAGACATTCGAAATTAAAACTCTCATTTAAACAGTCGAACAATATTAAATGAGTCTTAGTCGTCAATTGCAATCCTTTCATAAATTTAAAGTAAATTAGCTTCAAATTATTTAAGAAATTTATTGATCTTTCTAAATATACGTAAATTTTGGTGTCTTTTGCTAGAGACTACTCGTATGGCCTCTACCAAATTTGCTGTTCGAATTGTTGGTGAAACCTGTAATGTAGAAAATGTATATAATAAAAAACAAATTTACAGATAAAACTTAAAAAACAATGAATTAGTCAAGTTATGTTAAACAAATTTACCTTGAGCGTAGTTCTAATGGCGCTCGGAACTGTATTGCTTAATAATTGAGCCGCTAACTTAATATTAATTTTTTGAATGCTGCTGGGTTGAATGTGAGCATAAATCAGCTTTGGCATCATCTTAATTTTTTTTATGATCTTCCTGTTCGTAAATTGAACGGATCAAGTTGCTATCACTTCCCGTGCTCCAAATGTTCGATTCTAGGGTGCATCATATTGAGCAACAATGTTCCTATCATTAATTACAAAATATGGCTTAACTGGCACAACTCAAACTCATTTGTTCATAGATAGTCGATAGACTTAACTAGAAAAAAGTGGGCCACGGTTGTATATTCATTTTTTCTAAGGTCAATATCGCCGCAAAAACCATCAGTTTGCTTTGTTAAAATATTATAAGGGTTAAGTATTTTTAATTCTGATTTCGTGAAAACTTAACCCACATAATTTGGAATCTTCTGACATCGTTTCAAATAGATTTATCAATGGTGGAATAAATTGTATCGGCGACCAGTTTGTAATGATGGCACGACAGGCAGCTTAAAAGAAAGAATGCTTCTTAAATATTTGTACATAGCCTCTGATTATACAGGCCCTGTGCGAACATTTTATTATCACTCTTGTAATAATAATCTTCTTTAAGAAGTAGCTTGCAGATATTTTTGGTTATTTTATTTACCGTTGTTAGGTCGTTTGTTTTTTATTACTATATTTTGTTTTTAACAAATGAAATTTTTTTTACCGTGTTAACTTCACATTTTAATAATTGTATATTTTCTAGCCTTACTCAATTTAAATTTTTGATTTCTTTGTTTTTTACAGTTCATACACTTGAAATCCGAATTAAATTTTGTACGACAATGATGACAACTTATTTAGTTAATAATTTGTAAAAACTCCTCATTCTTATCACTTTAAACATAATTCAAATGAATCACATCATTTGTTTGTGCACCAACTGTTTTAAAGTCGCAGTGCATTTATATGTCCGTAATAAAACTACAATTATTTGAATGGGCTTAAATAACCAAAATTCACTAAAACAAATTAAATTCAAAAATATAAAAAAACACTAAACAATCTTGCTTCAAATCACTCGAAATTATCAAACCGATTAAATTTCTTGGTACTTATAACGCTTAATAATTTTCCTTTCTTTATACTAACAAATTCTTTTTCTTTATACTAAACAAAAAAACAGACAGAATGCGCTAGCCTACTGTGAAAAACGTTTATTTTGATTTAGTATCCACTAAAACTGTCGCCAGTAACTTTTATAATTATTCAAAAATGGCTTTAATTATAGACCAAAGAAATGTGTTTTTCTTTTTTTGTTTTTGTAAAACGTTATATTTAATTACTTTTCGCCAATATTTCGGTATTGTATTTGTATACCATTATCAAGGCTTTTTAATATTTCTCCTGATTTTAAAAACTTCCTCGTTACAAAATATTTGGTTGAATTCAACCATTATCAACGGTATACAATACCGAAATATTGGCGAAAAGTAATTAAATATAACGTTTAAAAAAAAAAAAACAATGTGTGTAGCCTCTACGCGCGACAGAAGTGAAACTTTTTAAGCTGTACATTTTTAATTACTACAATTTATCGTTCAATGGTCCGGCTGGCATATACAGTAAAATGTGTAGATCATTATAGTGTTATAGGAGTATTATACAAAGTCAGATTAGATACATCCAAATTAGATAATTGCACATTCTACATTATCTAGTTATTTTTCTCAATCTCTGTTACTCCGTGATCTGGTAAAACAGGATTATCACAACTCGATACAAAATCTACCTATAGAGGCACGATAAACAAAAGCAATTTTATTTACTAATACTGATATTAAAGCGACATTTTAGCTTGAGAACGCAAGCGAAATTCGGATGGTGTATTATTCGGTTTATATTTTAAAGTGAATTTTGCTTAAGACAAACATTTTCTTCAAGAGAAATTCAGAATACTAAATAATTTACCTAAAGTAATGCAACCAACGATTGATGCATAGATGTAGTTTCTCATGTCATTTGGAAGTATTACAGAGTATAATTTCCATGTCTCATTTTGTAGCTAGCATAAACCAATTGTTTCATTTTTGAATTGCCCGAGAAAAAGAAATACATTATGTATTTAGTTTAAAAGTATTAAATTTAATCTTAATTTGCCAACTCTCATTGTATGATCCTTTAAATATCTATACAAATTTAAGTTTTATAAACTTCACTTCTCTATTTATTGTAAATTTTCAATAAGTTATTTAATATAATAACCTACATCTAAATAGTACAAAAACATTAAGTTTGAGATATTTGTGTACAAGCAAATTATTTACAAACACAATTTTTATACTTGTTTTATATAATATACTTGTAAATTGCAATCAATACCTCAATATACTATAAATCTAGGAGGCATTGATTCGACTGTTCGTAGATGTTGTTTTTGTATTGCTTGCAAATTCATTCAATTTCGTTTCAATATTCTTTTGTTTTTTTCGAATCATACCATGCCTAAAAAAATTTCACTTCAAAAATAATAGAAATACTGTCGCTTTTTTAGTTTCATATCGCTTCTTTATTTTTTGCTTGTAATTTTTGTTTTGTTTCATCGATTTTAAAAATCACCCCGGTACTAAAGAAGTTTCACTTCAAAAAAAACATTTCTTTGGTCTATAATTAAAGCCATTTTTGAATAATTATAAATACAGACCAAATATTTACAATATAATAAGTAACTTTTATGGTAATTTCGCAACAAAATTAAGAAATTGACGGCGTAAAATTGTTTAGAAATTTTTGACCGAGCTAGATCCTTATCTACCGGAATATTTGTGTTGCACCGTTTCAACAAAAATTGTATGGTGAACGAATTGCAACTCACTAACACAAACAAAACAAAAAAAAAGTATCTTGTTGATCTAGTATTCTTATAATAAAATGTTACTTATACGTCCGTTACAGCAGATTAAATCCACTAAATAAAAAAATCGGAATTCCCATATTCATCTCTTTTGGATTCTATCGGTATTGTTTTTTCTATACTGAAAGGTAGATAATTCCATCACTAATCAAATGACTAAAAATTTGTTTTCTAGTTGGCTTTGGAAATGTTCTTTTTTTTGTTTTTCATTTAAACATGGTAAACAAATTTCATTTTTATTGTTACACGTGAATAAATCCAGTTCATTTTCCTTTCTTTTGTTAAGTTTTATTAAAATAAAAAATATTAAATAAAAATTAAATTAGTGTTGTAAATTGGTTTTTTAAAAAAATGGGAAAAAATAAAAGCCTAAACAATGTTGAAAAGGGAAAAATTGATGCTTACCACGATCAAAGACATCCGAGCCGGTTCATAGCCGAAAAACTAGGCCGAAGTCACACTGTTGTGCTAAATTATTTAAGAAATCCTGAAAGCTATGGGATAAATATGAAAGGCTGTTCTGTTTCGAAATTAAAACCGGTAGATTGTTGATTGTTGATTTGTTTTTGTTTTGGTGTAAAACAATATATTCGTATTGCCTCTAATTCTGCTCTATCTGCTCGCAGAATCAAGGAAAAAGCCGGTGTTAATGTCTGTGTACAAACCGTTCGTCGCACCATACAGAAAGCTAAACATCTTAAACGGATGAAAATTAAGAAAAAGTCACCATTAAACGAAGCTCGAAAAAACAATCGGCTTCAATTTGGGAAAGAGCATATGACATGGGGAATAACCAGTGGTATAAAGTCGTGTTTTCGGATGAGAAAAAATTCAATTTAGACGGGCCCGATGGTTATAACTATTATTTCCATGACCTACGCAAAGAAGAGCTAGTTCTCAATCGACATCACACCAGGGAAGGAGGGGTTATGGTCTGGGGAGCTATTTCATACTATGGTGGGATTGAGTTAGCTTTTCAAAATCAAAAAATGACAGCTAAATCTTATTTGTCTATTTTGTATTCAGCATTTCCAAAGTTCCAACAGTTGTTCGGACCACTGAAATAGACTTATCAGCAAGATAACGCTCCTATCCATACGGCAAGGGTTTCCAAGTAAAACGTCGATTTACTTAAATGGCCCCCGTACTCTCCTGATTTAAATATTATGGAAAACGTTTGGGGATGGCTTTCTCGCAAGGTTTATGAAGGGGATAAGCAGTATAATGATAAGGAGTCGCTGATTGAAGCTATCAAAGCTGCTTGGGCCGACATTTCTTTGAATTATTTGAAATCGCTATAGGATTCAATGCCCAATAGAATATTTGAGCTTATTTCAAAAAATGGAGGCAGCACTCATTATTAAAATAAATAAAAAAATCTATTATTATAAATAAATATACTTAAATATTAAAAAAAAATTATAATTTCATAAAAATATTTCGTGTATTTATTTAAATTTTGGCGTGGATGTATTCACATGTAACAATAAACAAATGCATTTTTCCCAACCAAGTAGCAAAATGTACAACATTAAAACTCAAAAAAATAAAATGTTCAGCCTTTTACTTTAGTGATAATGTTCTTTAAATTTTAGTAAAAACCTAAATAACACGGGGGTTAAAATTAAATCATACAAGGGTATTTCCAACATTGTTTTCATTGGATTTAATCAACTGTAACGGATTGTACATAGATATGTAAGTAACAACAGCTGATTCATGATAGTGGGAACGCAGGACTGATGTATTGTTGCGTAGCAATGCATAAAGGTGTAAATAACGACAAACAAATGATATTCTCAACTAATGATATTTTTTTAACTAATTTGTAATCAAATTATATAATTCTCTTATTCAGGTGAACATTTAATTGACTGTACTCTGTAGTCTAGTGTTTTTATAATAAAGAGAATCGTGGCTATGTATCTTGATGAGACCCAGAATATACTTAGAATAACACTTTATAACTTTTTTACATCTAATGTGCACCAATACGTTAAAAGTAATATCCGGCACATATACCCACAAACACACACACACACACACGCAGAAACACACACACACAGAAACACACAAACACTTAAGCCGCCGTATCATGGTTAATACGGGTTTGTGGATTACGAGATTTTGGAATACGGGATTTTGTAATACCGGATTTTGGGAAAAGTGATTTTGGAATGCAGTATTTTAGAAAGGGGATTTTGCAATATGGGATTACGTAACTAAATTTACGATACATTTTATATTAATTATTTGGTCTAAAATATTAAATTTTATTTGTATAGCATATAGATCACTGATTCTAAAAATCATCTCATTTTGTTTTTCTGCGTAAACATCTATTCACAAAACAATGTTTTGGAGTGCTGGGCGACCACTATCAACGATTAGAAAAGTATAGAATGCGATACTTACTGTCGATATAACATGATGTTACTGCTAAAATGGCACTTGTCAGAAATGTAACAGAATTAAATTTAGCCACTAGTGGCACTATTGTAGTTTTTACGGGGAATTGAGAATTTGGAATTAATTTATTGTGACTTTTTCGGTATTTTTTTTCCAATACATACTGTGGTGATTGGTATTTTTTCATGTTTTGGGAAAAAAAAATTCCCAACCAAATACACTAAAAACTCAATTTCCGGGTAATTAGGTGTTGCCGTTCTAATTATTGAAGAATTTAATTAAAATTTATTTGGTATTATTTAAGAAGGAATGTCTCTAAGAGGCAACTCTCACCAAATGCGAATACCGAATTTCGAATAAATCCCACACACGAATTCGCAAATTCGATTCACACCAAACGCGAGCGAATTTTTATGTCAAATTCAATGTCTTTATTTTGAATTAAATTTCGTTTGCAAAGTTTTCGTTATTCAAGCATAAAATTGTTCAAAAAATAAAAACCCTAAGATGCGCTTATGTTTATTTGAGTAAATTACCTAAACGAGGAAGTATTAGCTCCATCCGTACTTTAAAAAAAAATTACTTCTGGGTGTTATACCCGAATAGCGCTTGAATTAGAAAAATTTCCAGATTTATACTTCGTATATTTCAGGATGAATAAAGCGCAATTCCTCTATAGTTTAACCTTAAAACCGTGTTTGGGGAATACAGTTCCCTTTAAAATCAAATCAATCAAAATCAAACACTGCATTATAAGCATTTTAAAATATTTACTTTTATATGAATAAATTTGTTAAATTGTTACTCATTGTGCCATTTTATAAATAAACTAAGTACACATAACTCAAAATCATTTAAAAAATGGCATTATCTCTATATTTTACGAAAATTATTTTTGGGGAATTCTATTCCCCATAACACGGAATTAAGTTGTAAAACATACACACGGGTTTAAAGTTAAAAATGATGTGGCGGTTCACGCATTTTGTCCTGCGTCTAAATTTATGCGTTCGCCACCACAATCCAATTCCAACGCGAACTGTATAAACTAAAACAATACACCTATTACTGACTATACCAACTCAGCGACAAAAACAAAACACAAACAAAAATCAATAAAAAAATCAAATTAAGTCTCGTCTCGGATTTGGTGAACGGTGGTAGTTATAGTGCGCACTCAACTTATTTTCTAACCGGCCTCCATAAGATAATAAATTGTATAAAAATAAAATCAATAAGTTAAATTTATTTAAATTAAATAAAATATAAATTAAAAATAAATATATAAATATAAACACATATAATGATATCACAGTTGATACAACCGACTCGTACGAATTATCGAGCATTAATTAAATCGAAAGAAAAATTGATAGTTACATTAATGGAAGCAGACCTACATGCCACTTTTGTAGAATACGACCCTCTTAATAAATTTTATTTTAAAACTAATAAATTTTTTAGGTTTTTGGTATCGGGATGCTCTTTTAAAGATTTGGCAATCCATTTTTTACTCGGCCATTCGACCGTAAATAAAACAGTTGCCCAGGGTCCCTATTTGGGAACTAGATTCGTTTGCTTGTTCGATTCGAACGATGAATTCGATTCGTATAAGAATTGGTATTTGGGAATTTGATCGAAAATAAAAAAGTATGCCTGTGAAAATATGATGAGGGAAATTTATTTTAATGGGTATACCCGTAATAATATTCGAAACCTTGGCGAAATTTTGACATTTCATTTCCAATATTTTCTTTGGCCTTTGTGAAAAAAAGTAAACAAAATATATAAAACTACATAATTGATATACAAATCAATGGAGATGTCCAATTTCTTTATTCCGCCGTATTTTGCAGGTATACACGGCGTAAATCTAAAAGTGAGTAAAACGTTTTCTATTAATTATTTCAGTGAATATTTTTTATTTAATTAGTGCATCATATTTCAAAATTTATGTTCACCTATGCAGTTGCTAAACTGTTCATGTTTTGTAATTGTATTTCTTCCATGTTCTACTGGGCTTGTGAAATAAATGTTGTTGAAAAAATTCAAATAAATGTTGTTCAATTTTATTAAAAAAAAGAGTCTATTGAAAAATTATTAATTTAATGATTACATAATTAATATTAATTTAATGATTACATAGTTTTTAGAATTATTCTTTCTTTTCATATGGTTTCGTTAACAATTTCATCACCGTACAGAAATCCGTTCATGAACGTACAAATAATAGTCGAAAACGGATTCCTAGTTAAGGGAAATTTATGTTCGTTTCATAAGCCACGTTTTTCAATTGAAAATTTTTCGAGTTCGAAATTAGTTGTTAGAAACAATTCAATTTTTTCAAGTAAACTGAAGGTTAATTTAATATTTTATTACTAACTAAATAATATAAAATGAACCTTTAACTACATATTTTAATTAATTGTTACGAAGAAAATATTTAATTCAATTATATTTTATCTTGTTCTCGATAAAATCATGTTTTTTGCTTATCCCCGATAAACCCATACAACTCGGACAAAAAAACAAAGGGAAATTTTAAAAGGAAATATTTAGTACATAAGTATATTTTTTTTCGTATCTAGTAGTTCAAGTTGGTTTGAAATGTCAAAACCTAACATAAAATAAATATTTTTCAGTTTTGAAAAATAATTAGTTTTAAATTAATAAAAATTAAAATTACATATGGAGAACAAACTGTAAGTATAAAATAATCTAAGGGTTTCTAGTTTTCAACGTACAGAAAATGCATGCAATACGTATGTATATTAACGACAAATTTCACGCTTTGCTGTTGTAGAATTAGAAGAACATGAACCGATGAGGAAACACAGGCATTATTATTTTGCCTCAACCATCGTAAAAATGAATTTGAATCCATGCGAAAAAAAAAATTTGGATTCCAAAATATTTTGGAAGATTTACTCTTCATGAAAGTAATGGTAAGAATTTTATCGTTTTTTATTCGAATACAATATTACAATTACAACTAAATTTATATTTACAGAAATCTCCAGTAACTACAGTACACCTTGAAAACAAAATGAAAGTGCTTCTTCGAGCGTACAAAAACGGCTCCCTGTGTTATACCGTATGAAAAGGAATTCGACGAAATATATGGGGACAAACCGTTAATTCGTTGCTCCCATATCACTACCGCAATACTTCGACTCAGTACTGCTTCTCAAACTCCAAACGCATCATCTTCTAAATTACTTCCATTTCCAGTTAAAACTTCAACAAATTCAACCCTCTCAACTTCCTTCGTAACAACCACTCCTATTACAAATAATCAGAAATATTTATTATGTACGTCCCTCCCAGCTTCTATGTCCATCAAATCCATCCCTTCAAAACATCAACTCATGGCCGGGGCCGCTCCACCACCAATTAAACACACTACTAAAAAATATCGTTTTCCTCCGGCTTCCTCAGCCTCAATAGCGCCAACTACTTTTGCAAACTGCTCTAAATCCTCAGTTTCAGTAACTCAATCTCCTTCGGCAACTACAATCTCCTCTGTTTCAACAACTCAATCTCCTTCGGCAACTCCAAACCCTTCTTCAGTTATGACTGACAATGCACATGGCCCGCAAAGGAAGAAAAAATTATCGCTCTTCGAAGAGAAGAAGAAACTTTTATTATTCCTCAATGAAAAAAAAAATAAATAAAAGGAACCACGCGCTGATAGAAGCAATTACAAAAACTAAAAATAATTAAATACAAAACATTTTGTTTTTAATTAGTTTTTATTAAAATTAATTTTTTTAAATATTATTATATGAATTATTATTATTAAAATTATTATGTATGAATAAAGAATGAAATGAAATATAAAACGAATTTTATTATAAGAATTATAAAGCATTAAAATATAAATGGACTTACTCAATTAAATTATATTTTTTTTCTTGCAGCTCCATGCATAGTCTGTCTCGCCGGTTATTTTGTTGAGAAACTGATGGTGTGACTTTTTCTTGTGCATCTATTTCGTCTTCTACCACCAATGCCTCTTCGTCGAAATCGTCGTTTTGCGCCAAACAGATATTGTGCAAGATACACGCAGAATACACAATTTTTGTGATTAGTTTTAAATCGACGTTTTCTGTAAAGTGAAGTAATCTACGAAAACGTCTCTTCAAAAGCCCTATTGCATGCTCAACTAACACTCTAGTTGAAGAATGAACTTTATTAAAAGCGCGTTGTCCTCCCGTTAATGCACGCGAATGAAGAATTTACTAAATTTTACTAGCTGCACTAGCTATTCAAACGCATACATCCAGGGGTATTTGTGATTAAGCTAGCGAATATAGTTTCATCCAGAAATAAATTTATGAAATTTAAACATGCAATTTAAATGTTAGTTTCGATAATTTAGAAAACACCCATTCTACTTTCTTTTATTTAACTTCATTAAACATTCTTGGAATATTCAATTAACTCACATTTTTGTTTAATTTTCAAACCGTGTTTTGGGGAATACATTTCTCCGAACATGGCTTTAAGGTTAACTTTGCTACTCATTGCATCATTTTATAAATAAATTAAGGACACATAACTTAAAAGCATTTAAAAAATTGCATTATCCCCATTTAATTAAAATTAATATTAAGGAATTCTATTTCCCGTAAAATCGAAGTAAGTTGTAAAACATACCCACAGGTTTAAGGTTAAATAAAAGTAAATGGTGTGTTGTGTACAAAATTGAAAAGCGACTAATTAGTAAGGTCGATATATAAAATTAGATATTTATTTATAAACAATTTTCCGAAGATCCCATCGATCTCGTAATGTTTTTTGGTTAGTGTACTGGATTAACAATATATGTGCAAATTTTCATAAAGTTGTCACGGGGTTCACTACCCCTACTAAGAAATACTAAATGTAGAGTGTTATTCAATTTACATTGAACAACTTAGATAAAATAACTGTAAATTATCCGAAGATCCCATCGATCTCGTAATGTTTTTTGGTTAGTGTACTGGATTAACAATATATGTGCAAATTTTCATAAAGTTGTCACGGGGTTCACTACCCTTACTAAGAAATACTAAATGTAGAGTGTTATTCAATTTACATTGAACAACTTAGATAAAATAACTGTAAATTATCCGAAGATCCCATCGATCTCGTAATGTTTTTTGGTTAGTGTACTGGATTAACAATATATGTGCAAATTTTCTTGAAGTTGTCACGGGGTTCACTACCCCTACTAAGAAATACTAAATGTAGAGTGTTATTCAATTTACATTGAACAACCTAGATAAAATAACTGTAAATTATCCGAAGATCCCATCGATCTCGTAATGTTTTTTGGTTAGTGTACTGGATTAACAATATATGTGCAAATTTTATTTATTTAATTTTTGTAAATATCCATTAAAATAAAGTTTCATTGTAAATTGTATGTTAACAAATTTATGTGTTTTTCATATACATTATTAATCAGTGATATAAGCCACAGTTGAAATTTTATTAAAAATGGAATACTTATTTCCATCTTTATAATAATTATAAATGATTAATTATTAGTTATCGCCTGAGTCGAAACTCAGCTACCTAGGGGGTCGACAGGTGGTGAATAGACGACCAGCCTCGAGATATTGCGGAATATTCAGCAGACATTTGATTTGACTAATCTCCTTTATTGACCCCAATTAGTTCGCATGTTTGTAAGACGTTTTGGTATTTCTATACTTAAGGCATGGCCCTATGCAAAACGAAAACCCGGGATTTAAAACCGTTCACTTTGCAATATGAAAATTATTAAAAAATAGTTCTAATCTATAAGTTCCACTTTAATCTAAGAAAATTTTATTAAAATTAATTTAATGTCATTCAAAAAGCCCTAATTTTATGTTTTGCCGGCCGTCAAGCAAAAATCCGTCCGTTAAAATATAAAATTGGAGTTTTTGAATGAAATTAAATTAATTTTAATAAATTTGTTCACGAATAAAGTTGAACTTTACAGATTCAAACTATTTTTTTAATAATTTTCATATTGAAAGACAAAGAATTTTCTCAATAATTGGATTTGATGGTTTGAAATACCGGCTTGCCGTTTGTGCATGGGGCAATGCCTTTAGGGCGTCGTTACTCACTGTTATTATTAACGGTGAGTAATCTTTAGATAGATCATATCAATCGGTTGTTTTCACATACGTACGTGGAACGCCTTTAGCTACTGAGAAGTCAATTAAATCAGGAACTTTCTGTTGATCCGTGGAAGAGTAAGTTAGCTGACCAGCAGATAAATAATCCAGAGACAGCCATATCGATCCCTATTGCACATGTTTAGATTTGTAATCGCTACCCACAAGGAATTTATTGGCCAGCTGGTTAAGTCGATTAATTGTTGCTTTTAAATTGCATGTTTTGGAGGGCAATAAACGGTCGATATTACACATTTTTCAAACCATTCTTCTAGGCAAATATTAGTTGTTTGGATGTTCTCTTTTTCATACTTGCTGTCTTCCTAATGCTTTCTCTTTTTGATTAAGATGGTAGTGCCATCGTGTGCTTTTCCGTCCGGGTGTTAGTAGTCGTGTACTGAATGAATATCGATTGGCAACTATATTGTGTGCGATAAGAAAGGCTTGTAACTCAGATTTGTACTGCGAAAGATCATTCGCATTCCAAATAGATATTTTTAAGACAATCATTGTTGGTTTTTGACGATAATTTGGATTAAAAGGTTGATATTTTGCGTCATCATGCTCATTTGTTTCTCCATCAACATCATGGCACTTTTTATCGTTTCGGTTAGTTTGTTTACAGTTGCATGAATTGATACTGCTTCTTCAATAAAATTAACTTTTGCTTTCTGAGCGGCACATTCCAGGAAGAGAACCCAGGTTGCGCTAAACTGCTGGCATTTGTCCCCAAATTTCCAGTTTGTTAAACAATTGAAGTTCTTGGCGTCCAAGTTCTTTGGTTGTAATTTTTTCTTGACCAATCTTTGCTTATATCGCAATTTTGGATTGATTTTACTCTTAAATCCAAGTATACGGGGCAACCTCTGTAATTTACGGGGTGATTTTCACCACAGTTACTACAGCGTTTTACTGTAGGAGCGTTTTTCACCATTTTGCACTGTCGCAATCGTAAAATTTACCACATATAACACAAACTTCGTGCAAGGTGCTGTTTAATTTGGGGTGGTCGTATTTACGCTCTGAACTAGTCCGGTCCTCCTCTTGGGTTCCTCGACCATGATTTTGCGATAGAGTAAATATTCTAGGTTATGTAAATCGTGCCATTTCTCTTTTCCCGCATCTGACTCTAGTTCCAAGCGAAGAACAGGTTGAGTTTTTTTTCGTTGGTTTGAATATTCGTAAGAGATTTGGCATGAAAGCCTTTTTCACTAAGAGCAGACTGTATCTCGCTTACATCTATAGTTCTCAATTCCTCTTATATTAACATGATTAGCTAAGGCTCTGAACCCATTAATCTGAATGGCTGTGTCTTCACTTCGTTTAAGTTACCCCTTTTGAGAAAGGTAATATGCAATTTTAAATCGGCAACGACTTGATTTTTCCACAAGTTTATTATTTAAGACCTCTCTTAAGTAAATTGACGGCGGCTCTCGTTCTTAACATTAGCTGCTGTAGCTTCTGGAGCTGCTACTTTTAACTGAAGTACCTCTTACTGAGAGGTATTTGGTCCGCCCTTGTTCCATTCTTGTCGCTTTGCTTCTGTTCTGTTGTTTGCTTAAGCTTCATTTTCGCTTGGTATGAACAGAAAAATACCCATCCAACCCCTTTTACACTAATTGTTGTATATTACGCTGACCTAGGTCACTATCAGAATTTATATTGTTGGTCGACGATGAGTTCGGTGCACTGAGCTCATTATTTTTGTTTTCATTCACATAAATCATCTTTTCTTCAGTTATAAATAATTAAAAAGAACAAATACCGCACCTTTTGATTATTTTAATTTAATTTTATTAAGCGCATATCGATTTTGCGTCTATTCTTCACGAAGGAGGTAATCAATACTGACCTATCTATTTGTTAAAATAAATTCAATCATAGATACAATATAAGTCAGACACCAGCCGAAATCTCTTGCATTTATTCGTTTTTGTATTGTAAATTCAATTGTGAGTGCATAGATAGTTTACCATCGACTCGTAAATCTCTTTGATTTTATTAGTTCGATTTAGTTAATTCAATTATAGATAATTTACCGTTGAACCAACGGAACCTGTCTCACCTTGCCTTTGATGTACCATATTTGAATAGTGCAGGTAGCGCCATTCAAATATGATACTTCAGCAGCAAGGTGAGGCAGGTTCCGTTGGTTCAACGGTAAACTATCTACAATTGAATTTACTAAATCGAAATAATAAATTCAAAGAGATTAGCGAGTCGATGGTAAACTATCTATGCACTTACAATTGAATTTGCAATACAAAAACGAATAAATGCAAGAGATTTCGGCTGGTGTCTGACTTATATTGTATGTATCAATGATTGAATTTATTTTAACAAATAGATAGATCAGTATCGATTTCATATCGATTTTTTTTTTAAATAATCAAAAGGTGCAGTTATTATTTATTATTTTCTTCTAAGTGCCGTGTGTCTGTTTTTTAATTGAAAAAAAAACAACACCGAAAACAAACTTACAGTTAAATGAACTTATATTGAAGAAATTTAGGCCCCACACAAAATGTAAATTCGCCCTATAAACGTAAAATTTCCGATTAGTACTAAATTGGTATTTATGAAATGTACCTAGACTCTATAAATGAAAATTATGCTCTGTAAGTTTGCAGTGCCAAATTTGTTGACGTAAAGCTACATATCTTGATTTTATTGGCCCATAACTCGGCAGAGTAACAATTTTTCAACATTATTTTTTCAGGAAACTCTCGATAGCATCTATTTACTTGCAAGAAATTAAAATGATTTTATTTGTAGTTTTTGAGATTTTCACTAAACAATTTTCAATTACGATTTCTTTGTGTTCTTAACGAATCAATAGACGTATCCTTGATAGTGTCTGTAATTCTTATCAAAATAACTTTTTTCTTCAGACTTTTGAACATCTGAACTCATATAACTACTCATTTGAGAAAGTATTCTGATTCTTGTGAGATTTCTTAGCCCCCATGACAATGGTCTATGTGATGCCATAATGCCAAATAATAGGGATGAAATTGGAACGGAATGAAAATACACGGCATTGTTGTTATAAAATTCCCAAAGTAACACTACACGTATTTGAAATCGTCGTGCGTTTTGTTCGAATTTTGATACCCATAGCGATAGGACTGATCAACGATTTTACTATTATGCTTTCTTATAAATGGGTCCTGGTAGTGAGGTAGTGGCGGATTAAGGTCGGTTGGGGCCCCGGGCGCAGAAGTAAAAATTAGGCCCCTTAAAAAAATAGAGAAACGCAGGAAAATAAAAATACAGGTTCACGTATTTAAGCATCTTGGGTGTTGATTCTCTAAAAAATAAGGTCGCACGTGACAAATAATAGTGACACAATTCAAAATTTCAAATTTTTCAGGAGAGCAAAAGAACAAATGCTAATATCGATTTTAACTACTATCATGATATTGCCCATGGGCGTCAAAAAAAGGAGATCAGAAAATCAAGCCGTCGCTCGCTTTGTAAAATAAATATGAAGACGCCACTATGTCAGGTTATGAAATCGAATTATCTCAAAAACTCAATTTTTGAGTTGTGTCACTTTTATAAGTCGTGTGCGATGTGTAAACGTGAAAACTTGTAAAACGCAAAACTTACTTTTATGAGTTTGAAATTTTTCGAGAGGATTACCATTAAAATAATATCGAAAAATTGCAACTCATAAAAGAAAGCTTTGCTTTTTACAAGTTTTCACATTTACACATTATCTTTAGAGAATCAGGGCACAGTTAGGAAATTCCTCATTTTGTGCAACGAGTGGGATATTTGCGAAACGAGTGAAGCGAAGCTCTCCCGTACAGCTAGTTTTATTACAAACAGTAAATTATTGAATTTTGAGAAAGTCTTTGGATGGTTAAATTCCAAATGAATTTTAAAATTTTTTGGAAATCCAGTAGGCACATACTGGTATTGAAATGAATATTTCCTTACTAGCTAGCTATGAAATATTCCCCATTTCCTAACTAGTAATGAAAAAGGGTTCCAGCCATAAGCTTGGTTTACAAAAGCTTGGTTGCACCAAAAGCCTGGTTTTTTAAAATCCTGGTTTTCAAAAGGCTGGTTTTCAAAATCCTAGTGTCAAAATCCGGGTTTTGCAACAAAAAAAAAGCCTGATTTTTGGAAAGCCTGGTTTTTTAAATTTAGTATATTTTATGTTCATAAAATTTTTCTTTTCTTTAATATTTGTTTGGTTGTTCTGAAAAGAACATTTAATAATTCAAGACTAGAAAAAATTAATAAATAAAAAAGATTTATACTTATATGTCACAGATATTCATTTACAAAGGTGAACGTTATAAGCCATCCTTCTAACGAGCTTTGTGTCCTAGGTAAATCATTCCTGGTATTATCCCATACAGACCAGAAATTTGGAGAGTACTGTGGTTTTGATTTTCTCTTTGTTTTATTGGGGTTTCCTGTTAAATAAATTTTCTCGAACCATCTGCTGATCCGCCGAGCATCAGGATCGATTTTTTTTTTTAGCTCCTGGTAATACACAATTACATCTTCCGCTGGTAAAAAGGCTAAACTTTTAAGCATCCTGATTTGCAGGCTAAAATCCTCGTTGTTTCCGTATTTCACAGCACACCCTTCTGCTTGCACCTTTCTCCAGATTATTTGCCCGAAATGGAACAAACAACATCTATATGATGTTTCACTGGAAGGTTTCACCGCTTCTCTCAAGGTGATACGCATATCCATTTAAAATTAATTTTTATTAATTCATTATTTTTCTATCTTATCTCTCGAAATCCTGGTTTTTGGAACCTCTTTAGTTTTATTAATTCGGGCCGCTCGAATTAATAAAAATAAAGAGGCTTTCAAAAACCAGGATTTTGAAACCAGGATTTTGAAAACCAGGCTTTTGAAACCAGGCTTTTGAAAACCAGGCTTTTGAAAACCAGGCTTTTGAAACCAGGCTTATGAAACCAGGCTTTTGTAAACCGGGGTTTCCTACTATATCCAATGAAAAATATGCCGTTTCACAACCTACTACGATTTTGAAAAGTCGTATTTTTGTAACAAAACTGAAAAATAGTAGCAATTAAGTGCTTTTCATACCGGCTGCGTTGACTTCGGACTTCAAAAAATTTACGTTTTATTTTTAATAATTATCACTTAAAAATAATTTGTTTTATAACAGTTTGAAAACATTTCTATAAAAAGTGACACTGTTAATCAAATAAAACAAAATTACAAAACTTTAAAGTTACAAAAGGACTTTACATTTTTAAAGCCCAAAGTCAACGCAGCCGGTATGAAAAGCACTTTATATTTGCATGCGAGGCGAAACGCAGCGTAGCCGAGCAAGTGCAAAGAATGCGTGTCAGAAAACAAAGCCACTTTTAATCCGAATAACGCACGTACTATTTTTTCTCCATCGAAGAAAATACATTGCGTACCCTAATTATAAGTACAAATTACACGCATTTAAAATTTCTAGATTGAAAATTTGACGAAATATCTAGCTAAGAAGGAGGTCTTAACTTTTTTTCGTTTGGGCATTTTACCAAGTTATGACGTGTCAAATACTTTTAATATTGAAAACAGTATTAAAGAACATACATCTTTAAACATTTATGTATATTAAATTATTAACCCATTTTTCTTTCCTTCTACACACAATGTAAACACGAATATTACTTTAGGTACTTAGCCATTAGAAAAACTGGAAAGTTGGAGTTTTGCGGGGCCCCGGGCGCGCGCCCGGTGCGCCCGCCGTTAAATCCGCCAGTGAGTGAGGAATTAACTAGATTATTAATTAAACGATATTAATTACGAATACATATTTGGTAAAAAATACATTATCCACTTTAATAATACTGTGAAACACATTACCCCTAAATGTCATTAATTGAGTAGCAAAGTTTTTTTGTTTAGGATATTTTAGTAAAATTTTCATTTATCTATATACTTCAATGAAGAATTTACTAAAATAGAACTAAAACAAATTTAGTAAAATATAGTAAGAAATTATTTACCATGTTAATGCCCCATTATCCTTATACGGTGGTACAAGCCATTCTTTATTGGGATATGCGCTATCTCCTAAAATAAATTGGTTGGCCTGAAAATAGTGGGTCATGTTCTCTTCTACTTCTTTATAAATCGTACTACGCCGCAGCACTCTTCCATCGTGGTAGGAGCCGGTCTCGCCACAATATACATCAATACATTTTTTTTTCGCATCTACAATCACTTGCATTGAGATGCTAAAATATTTTTTTCTATTATAGTAATAGGCCGGGTTTTCCCGTGGGGCCTTAATCTTAATATGGGTCCCATCAATAACGCCAATTATATTAGGAATTTTCTTAATTTGCTCAAATTTGTTTGAGCTGATCTTTGCCTCATCTGGTGAAGGCTATTTCAAATATTCATTACCTATAAAGTAATTCATAGTATAATTACTATGTGAAAGCCTTCAAAAATAAAGTGATAGCATACCATGATCAACAAAAAAATCCGAAACGCGAACTACGACATTCCAAGCTGTTGATTTAGCCACCCCAAACAGATTGGCGGAATATTAAGGTATATTACTTACATACCACGCAAACATATATATATCCAGTTTGGCATCTAATTTTTTGCGACCCGGACCTAGGCTCGACTCTGAACTTTGGTCGTACTTGTCTAAATTAATAAATAGTTTTATTAACATATTTGTACTTATGCAAGTGGATTTAATACAAAACTTACCAATCAAAATCAAGACTGTCGAACGACACAATCGAAAGTGGCTCTTAAAATCTAATTCACTGTACATTTCAATAACTTTGGTGAATTCCGAAACTTTGGCATGTAGAGGTGATTAACCAACATCCTCGTCTTCACTCGATTCCGCAGAATCTGAAGAAAATAGTAAATCAAAGTCATCGGTGTCCTCATTATTATCACGCAAGAAATTTAAAAAATACTGAATATGAATTTTTAATTAATTCTATTAGCCATTGGAATTTAATTTACGTTTTATTAATTATCTTACCTCAATATTCATTTTCAAAATATAAGATTTATTTAAATTTTCTCCTTATAGTTTTTCCTTTTCTACTTAAAATCAACTTTCTTACAGCACATTCGAAATGAAATGACACTTCCAAAATTATTTATGATTGTAAATAAACTTTAAGTTGGCAGCTAATTGAGCTGAAGTTATCTTCATTTCTCGTACTAAAAATATCTTCCCTGTATTTTTCCCAATGTTTATCTAGAACTTGAAGTTCTGTTAATAAAAAAACATGGCTATAGCAATTCGTTTTCGATTCAAAAATTATTCGAATTCGAATTCCCAAATACCGATGATACGAAAACGTCTTTCGTTTATTCGAATTCGAGTTCCCAAATAGGGCCCCTGACTCTAAAAATCATTTAACAAATTTTCATGCCGATTGCACTTCCGAACATATAAAAATTTTGTTGAATTACAGTTAGGCAACAATTCCTGAAAAAATGTAATTTTCCGAACTGATTGGGTGCAGGAGAGCACTTCGATTTCGCTTTTGACAAATAGTCACAATTTTAATTATACAAAAATATTTTCCATGGTATTGATGGCATTGGTGGATGCGGAATACCGTTTTTTAATGGTTGACATCGGAGGATACGGAAGCATGTCCGATTCCACAATATTTTCAGAAAGTACTTTTGGGAAATTATGGCTCTTAGGAATGATGCAAAATTAAATTTGCCTGATGCAATTCCTTTACCAAAATTAGAATATTTTTGTATCTTTCTATAAAAATTCTTATAGTTTTGGTCAAACTATAGTTTTCATCATTGTGTAAACTAATTAATATCTATTAAATATGTTGCTCAATTTCAAGATATACATTAAATTTATAAGAATACTCAATTATTCAACAACGGCCAAAGACAGGACAATAATCCACACACATTTTTTTTTGTTTAAAATTATTCTGTCGGCATCTAGCCGTTGCTTAGTACTTCGCACAACACCTTGTATATAAGCAGATGTGTCATAAACCAAACCACTTCAAATTTTTAAAATGTCGTAATTTCTATAACATCACTTCTAAGCTACTTCAAAAATCGATTGATTTTTTTATTATATACATAGTAGTAGTTATAGATAGTTATATATTAGTTTTTTTAGTTTATTACAATTTTAATATTAATCTATAAAGAACCAAATTTAAAATTTCTCCTATTTGCAATGGTCTTCATTAGAAAAGCACCACCATCTGAATTAAAATTATTAATAGTATTTTCAAACTTCGGTAACTTCAACTACGGAGATATCCGAAACAGTATAATTAACAATTTTGACTCAGATGGTGGCTCTTCTCTGGTGTCTTAGTTTTGGATAGCCTCCAAAATAACATCACCAACGTCAGACCTATTCTTCATTTTTAAAGAATTTGTTTCTTTTTGTGGTACTTCAACTTGTGTTGCCACAACTGTACTATTTTCCGTGGAGATGGTACTAAAATAAAAATAATAAATAAATATTAATTATAAATGAATATTTAAAATAAATTTAAAAAATGTATACCTTGGTGAATCTAAACACGGTAATAAAAATTGACGATACGAATTCAAATTTACAAGATTCGTATTTGATTTAAATAATTAATTTATTTACTGTATTTTATTAATAAGAAGCAAACGAATCTGATTCAAATAGGAATCTTATACGTATTCATATCGCTCATTTGCTGCAAGAATGACACAACTCAAAAATTATTATTGGAAGGATCTCTGGGGAATAAAGTTTAATATTTAATAACAATTATTCCTTTGGAATTTAGCACCTGTGCAATCTCTTGCCATATTTGGTTGCGCTTGTTGTGATTACAGTAGTCGCTGTGTTGTGTGTTGAAGAGCAAAGCATGAACGTTCACCTCTAAAATGAGCAGTTCCTCGTAGTCCTATTTGTTCATTTCCATTTGTATTTTGATTATATTAAATGATTATAATTAATCAAAATATTAATTATGCAATTAATTAATGCAAATCTCGACAAATAAAAAATCGCGAATTCAATACTTACCTCATGGTAACATTGTTATATGTGGGAAAACGTAAAAATAGTTCTTTCTTATCCCAACGTCATGTTGATGAAGACAAGTTGGTTTGAACAAAATAAAAAAAAAAAAACATCCCTCTAAAAACTATCATCGTTCTTTTAATTTAGCAAAAAATGGAAAAGATAAATTCCATTTAACAAATTAAAAATAATCAGTTATTCTTTCATAAACTCGTTAAAATGTGTGTCACGTTTAACAACCGAAAAAAAAGAAAAACTGAAAAATTAACAAAAGAGTTGAAAAATGAGAAGTTTTTTGTCACATTTTGTATCTTTTTATCGAAAAAGACAGTTAGATACAATTTATAAAACTACTGTGTACTACAACAGTTAATATTTTATAAACTGTAGTAAAACGATTTTTTTTTGTATTTTACATGATGACAGATTTTGATTACATATATGTATTTATGTTGATTCCTAATTGTACAGCACTAACATTTTGTGAAGCCAATTGAACAAGTCAAGTTGCTTTTTTTTTAGAAATCTATTATTGTTTAAATTATGTATATTGAAGTCTATTTGGTTTTGGGGTTGTCCAAACTAAAATGTGATTCTTCTGAAATGGATATTATATGCACTTGGTTGTTGACTTTATTAAAATCATTTTGTTAGATGATTAATTTTAAATCATGGGTTTTGTTTCTTAAAACGGACAAAACGTTCAACCGGACATTTTCCAATCGTGTAACTTTATCTCAGAATTCAATCAAGTAAACTATTTTCATTTCATCCCATTTGTAAATAAGCAAATATAATTATATTGTACTAAGATTTGAAGACAAGCGTGTTTTGGGATTTACCTTTTATGTTTATTTAATATTTTAATTAATGGTAATCACAAACTTACATTTACTTATTGTTCCTTAGTGCCATTAGCCATTAAGTAAAATATCAGATTCATAAATATTCAATTATGGCCATATATTTACATACTAGAATTTCCCAAACGGGATCCTGGGTTCCGTTTTCACTCTTAGACAAATGTCTTAGGATTTATTTATTTTAATATACAATAACCGCATATTTCAGTAAAACCTCGGTTTCAGAGACTAACTGGCGATTGACCTGTCTCTTATTTTCGATTGCTCCTTAGATCCGAAAGTAGAAAATTTGAATATCTCGTATAGAAGTTTTTTTATTGGTTATTTGTTCTCTACCGATGATAATGAAATTTACCATGCACGATAGAAATAAAATTTTTTAGATGAAGTTTTGATGAAACCATCGTCAATTATTAAACTGCCGATCTCTGCGCTGAAAAGGATTCTAAATCTAAAACGATATTTAGAAGAAGTTCTAAAAATTACCAATTAGGAAAGAATTTGGTTATTTTTAAACCAATTATGAAGAAATTCAGCATGCATAATGAAAATGGAATTCTAAAATGATATTTAGATGAAGTTCTGGGATATGGCCAATTAGAAAAAGTCTTTGTGTATCTTAATCGGTTAAAATGACGTTCGATTTATTTAGAAGAAATTTTGAAATTGTCGAATTAGGCAGGAATTCGATTATTTCTTAATCGATTATTAGAGTTTCTTTGTTGGGCTTAGTTTTATAATTTTTTAAAAGGTTAATGGTGTATAGCCAGTTAGTATTGGTTAAAAAGATATTGTTTTTTTTGTTTTATGACGTCTTAAATGATTTTAAATAAAAAATAAAAATGTAATTTTACACCAGAGCAGATGATTAATATCACTAGTCGTCAATTCCCTATTCATGAACGTTCACAATAAGATTGTCTTGAAATTAATTTCAGAGAAAGGGAAAGACATAAAGAAAAATAGTGGAATAAAATTAACCAAACTATAATTCATAGAGGACAGTTCTTAATAATGGTGAATTTTCTTTTAATAAGCAAATATATAAACAGATTTTTGGTTCATCCATGGGATCAACAGATTTTTGGTTCATCTATGGAATCTTCCCTCTTGAAAAGAAAAGTGAGCTACTGATAGAATTTTCCAAATGACTCATGAAAATGTTGCACAAGTACGGTGCGATTTTACTACTCATATATGTTCCAAAAGCTTGTTTATAGGGCAGGATACCATTATTTCATCTTCTTTTAGATTTACATCTTTAATCTAATTCACAAATTCAAAAGAGTTTTTGACAAACATGCCTGAACATGTTTTATTCCTTTATCCAAGCTCATTGATGAGCCAAGATGAAAGTTTCTCCGTAGGAGTCTATATTATTAGAAATAATTGCTCCCATTTTATTTCCTGTTTTGTGGATTTTGGGTAACGCGTAAAGAAATGAAACCTTAAAAAATTGTAGTGCTACTAGCATATCCGATGCATTTATTGATAAACAAGAAAAATTTTGGTGGTGGTCGTATTAAACCAAGAAATCAATCCGTTGAACTCAAAAACATTGATTGATTTGATTGATCAGAATGTACTACACTAAGCTAGACTCCCCCGGATGAGACCCTTTGAGCATAACACCGAAGTAAAGGAAATGTATGTTAGCATTAAAGAATCGATCTGGTTCCAGACACCTGTTAATCATAAGACAACACAATTTTTATTAATACATACAGCGTTCCCCCTTATTGCAATCGTAAGTTCTGAAATGCTGTCAGGGACTTATTATTATTTGTTTTTTGTATCTCCACTATTTTTTCCATCGGTGGTTGGGAGGAGGCGCGAGATTTCGTTCCATCATCATGTTCCCATGTGGCCACCCTAACCCTATCCGTTGAACTCAAAAACATGCACTTTTATTATTTATGAATTATTTTATTAACAAAGTATATTTAACATACATAGGCATTTGGTTATAAATCAATATTTCCACAAAAATGTCAAAAAATAGTTGATTTTTAAAAAAAAATTGATGGTTCTTAAACAATATGCCTACTAAGGTTGCGTGCCGTACTCAAGTCAAGGTAAATCGCTAAATTCGGTAAATTGCAATTTTAGTACAAATTTACCTCTCATATCATGCCAAATTTGAAATAATTTTTTTAATATAAATTGGCTTTACGGGAAAAATATACCGGTTTGAAGGGTTGAATTCACTGGTTTATAGGTGATAAAAAAAAAAATGTTAAATAATAATTTTGTTTTATTATTATCAAAACTTGAATTTCAAAAATTTAACAATGGTACAAACTAATGCTGTAAATGTTGATGAAAATAATAATAATAAATTAACATTAATCAATTGAATGTGTGTCGAGCTAGTCAAACTATTAAGCAAATACCTGGTTACAAGGCTGGAGCATAGGGATTGAAGTAATAGTATTGTTATTTTTAAATTGGTTGTGGTTCCAGTTACCGAGTTGTGTCTAAGGCGATGATAATGCCTAAAAGCACTATCAAAAACATTATTCACAAATATTTAATAATATTTGAAAAAAATTCGAAGGACATAGTGCAGAAATCACCAGCACCTGAGGCATTAGATGCAATTGGAATTAAATTTGCACTTAAAGCTCGTTCGCAGATATTTAATAAGGCGGTAGTTGCCATCGATGGATGTCACATTAAAATCAAGTGTCCTCCCAACCAAAAGGAGCAATACATTTGATGCGTCCCAAGCGTGTTTGGGCGGTAGACAAGCGCGTAGCTTGTAGAAATTTAATTTTATTTTGTAGATAAACACTGAGTTGAAGAAATTGAAGTAACCACTTGGGTGAAGGCACAGTAAATAATTAACACTTGATTGAAGAAGAATTTATTAACATTATTTTATTTTATTTATTCTTAAATTTATAAAAATTATTTATTTTATTTATTTTAATCAACTTAATGCGTTTACGTTCAGATGACAATTGATTCAATTTTCAAGTTACAAAAATTATTACAGAAACAAATGAAATTAGTACGGCATAAATATTTTTAACCAATATAACAGTGCGCGTACACATACAAATTTAAAAGTAGAGGAAATTGAATAAACATTTGAATAACAGATTGATTTATATTTTGTTGTCGTTGTAATCATTTACAACGTTCGCTGCCGAGATATATTTGTGGCGTATTCAACATTAATAGAAAATTGGATTATTCAATTCAACTGCAAGCGGTTTGCGATGCAGATTATAAAATAATAAATATGTGTGTTGGTTATCCGGATTCGGTACATGACAAACGAGTGTTAGTGAATATCCAATTATACAGAACCGCTACATTTCTACCCGAGTGTTACATTTTGTTGGGTGTTGCGGGGTATAAATGCATGGTGTACCCTATTATAATGTTAACACCATACAAGGGATTTCAGGTAACTGATGTACAAACACGCTTCAATCATCCGCATTCGAAAGCTCGTATCACTATTGAGGAAACATTTGGTATGCTAAAGGCAAGATGGCGATCGATATTTTTTAAAAACGATGAGTTGGAGGTGAAAAGATGTGTTCAAGTAGTGTGCCTATGCTGCGTCATGCATTAGGTTTGCTTAATATCCGGTGATTTTACTGATTTTGAGCCAATGCTGACGACAGAAAATTATGAAGGCGGTCTCGGAGACTATAGAAATGCAATGGAGTTTCGGGATGAGTTATGCTCGAGAATAGAACAAAACATTTTTTAAAAATAACAATAATTAAATTTATTAAAATAAAAAAATTTAAATAAAGCTTATCCATTTATCAAATTTTCAGAAATTTGTGTTTTTCTCCATTGGTTTTCCTTTATTCATGGTCCGGTAATTCTACATTGAGAAACATTTGCTCAGCTGTAAACTGTACTATTTTTTCGATATTTCGAACGCTTTTACGTACGTCGTCCATAGTTGTTTTAATCATTTTTCTATCATATCCTTTTTTGTATTTTTTTTTTAATGCGTTTACCGGCAAAACCTGCCAAACATCGACGCAATCCGAATCGCAATACTTCATCTCATCTATCGTAGAATTATTATTGACACAGTAGATACTCGACGAGCAGGATGGTCCACTATTATCACTTTCATCAATAATGTAGGTCGGATGTAGACCATGCTTAGTTTTTAAAAAATCATGCAGCACGTCGAAGAGCACCCATTGAGTGGGAAGTAACGCCCCGTCTTCCATTGAAACTCCTAATTGTGATTGTATCATTTTCTAAAATAAGAACAAAGTATAGATATCATGGATTATTTTGAAAAATATTTTGCCACTTTTGTGTATGGCGGCGCACTCATTCAAAATATATTAAATCATTCTAAATATACGCTGTTGCTAAAATATATTTAATCATTCTAAATATAAGCTGTTTCCATTATTTAAAACACAAAAAGCGGCTATTACAATTATTCATTTCAAGTGTTCGCGTTACCATAGTTTTGAATGGTTCAAAAAGTCAAATGTATTAAATGTTCGGAACTTGTATATTTACAAGGTGTTGAAATTATTTTATAAAAGCGGTAGTTACACTAAGAAAATAAAAATTAAATCCTTAAATCTGCGTTACAATGAATCTTGTCTAGTACCTTTCACTAGAATTGAAGCATGCAGAAGATCTTTTTCATTTATTGCACCTTTTTTGTATAATAAACTTTTTGCGAATGCAGATGAGATTTTGAATTACCATCATTTTCTTAATAAGTTGAAATCGGTTTTAATTGCGTCTGAAAATATTGAAGAGTTATATTTTGAAAAAACACTTGTTTTTGTTTATTTTGAGATTGTTTTGGTCAACGTTTTGATTTCCATCACTCCTTTCTTATAATAAAATTATATTTATAAATTAAAATTATTTATCTGTATCTTAGACACATATATTTTTTATTATTTTTTTTTGTACATTTATCATAAAATTTTTATTTTGTATTTATATGATTCCTTTTCCTTATTATTTTTTATATTGAGTTATAAGAGGGGGCTTCCAATATAAATATTTCAGGAAGCTCCTATTATTTTATCCTTTTTGTTATAATAACTTTGTATTTTATATTTTTCATATTGTTTTATTTTTCTTTGGATAAAATAAATAAATAAAATTAAATTAAAATTAAATACTTACGCATTCAAAATATGGTTATGTACATTCGTGATCCACTACGAATATAGCAACAACATAATATCAGCGCTCTCAAAACACCAACAAAAAAAACGAAACAATTCATTATGAGTTATGGCACTTATTCATCTACTCCAAAATTTACTTCGTGTTACTTTACTACACATTCCTTCGTTTCAATTCCTGCAAGCAAGTCGGTCTTCTACCATATTTATGCAAACCATTTTGCAACATAATAATAATTTTTACTAACGCGTAAAACCGGTGGTGATTAATAGTTAACTAATTAAAGTGTAAATTATATAATTAAGTTCATAATTACAAAATATATAATTACACTGAATTTAAGTAATTAGTGAAATAAAAAGTTTATTTACATAAAGTTAAGTTGGGTTGAGTTTTATTTCATCTACATAACCCACAATAGGAAGAACTGGAAAGAACGTTATTTGGGATTTAGCTCACAATTGAGCGTGTAAAGCAAGTATGCTAACCACTGTGCCACCGCACCGGGGCAGCATTATTATTGGCTGAAGATAATTTGAGACAATAGATTCTGGTTAATTTCATCAGAAATAAATAAATTTAATTAAAATTAGAAATAGAAATTAAAGAATTTTACAAGCCTTTGAATGAATTCTTTAAAGCTAATTTTTATATTTATTTACATATACCTATTAAATTGAACTTTTAAGTATAAGTGATGATGGAATAAATGACCGTGATTAGTTAATAAAAAGCAATACTTTAATTTTGCTTGATTTTTTTTCACATAATAAAACTGGAATTAAAAAAATTAATTTCGTTCAACTCTTTCATTAGTAAAAATGTATTCTGCTAAAGTCTGCCTAAAATTGGTAGCATTCTAGTCACTCACCCGTTCTTCTACAGTACCTATGAAATTTAGTTGAGTTTTTCCGTCGTCATTAATTAGCCAACACTTATTAAATGCATCATTTCTGCCATTACATATATTATGTAGAATGCAACACACCCTAATTGCCGATTTCCACTTCTAATCCTTGCCCAATTCTCCTAAATCTAACTTTTAAATGCCCAAAAGCATTTTCGCTCATTTGTCTTGATCGGTACACCACTTTATTGAAATTTTTTTTTTTTTTTTTTTAAATGCTGCCAATGGCTTTATTCTTGAATCTTTCTACATAAGAAACTAACAAGAAGTAATCAAATCTTAAGCTAAAATTATTACATATTTTAAGTATTAACCAATGTTAATACTTATTGTTGGTGCTTACAATTTAATTAATTTAGATTATACTTATACATACATATGTATAACATCAACATTTAATACATTTACAGGTTCACAGGTTCATCAGTCCGAGTGGATCTGTTCTTTTCAGTCGCCTAAATCGTGGTTGTTTTCAAGGTCATCATGTATAATACTATTTCGAATGTACCACGGAGCATTAGTAATACTTCGAAGTATTTTCGCTTGTGTTTGTTGCAGGAGCTCTCTGTTTGAAGCGCTGGTGGATCCCCATAACTGAATACCATATGTCCATATGAGTTTGATTATCGCTTTGTACAGTAAAACTTTATTGGCTAATGACAACTGAGATTTCCTTCCCATCAGCCAATACATTTTGGAAAATGTCATTTTTATTTGGTTGCGCTTAGTTTCAATATGGGTTTTTCACGTTAACCTTCTATCCAGGTGCAAACCTAAGTATTTGACCTTCGTTTGTTGAGGAATATTTTTATTGTTTAATTTCACTGGTGGGCAGGTGCGTTTGTTCAGCGTGAATGTGATGTGAGTTGATTTGTTTTCGTTCACTTTTATTCGCCATGTCTTTAGCCAGTCCTTTGAGGCAATTTCGGGATTATTGTGGGACACCAGGATGGCCGTATCATCGGCAAATATTTATTGAAATTGAATTCTATTTCATCCCTAATATTTGCATTTAAATGATTAATATCAGATTGGAGTACTCCACCCCTTATAATTATGGTAATCAGTAGCATCCTTGGCACATGGACTCACCTCTATGTGACATTAACCTATAGTTTTGAATAAAAAATAGGTTACTACTGTATCGAAACTAAGAGAACATGTATACAAGTACCTATTGCTGAATAACACTGGGGAGATCCCCAAGAGACATTAATACTTTCTCGAATTTTTTCCTCTGTTGAAGGATATCCATTTATAAAATCGTTTTGTAAGGTATTGATTATCTCACAAGCTTCTAGCGTAATTTCCCCTTTAGTACTTTTTCCAAATCCAAAGAGGTGAGCAATAGTAGCATATTCTGCCGATGACGCTAATGAATATAAGGCAATAGTGACTCTTTTTGGTTCAGCGATAGCTGCCTTCCCTCTTTAAAAAACCTCCCACTCCATCACAAATAAAATTAAACGTTTCCCTGTCCATCCGAAAGCGATCTTTAAATTTTTTGTCAGGAAAGTTTGGTACTTTATTTTCCTAAAAAATGCAAAAAGTTTCCGTTAAATAAAATAAAACATCACATAAGAATTTGTCTAAAGGTAGTGCAACTTTATTGTATTTATAAACATACAAAACACCAAATATTTCTGTTTCGTGGTATGCATGATACTGCAGATGTACATAATTGTTTGATGATTACACCATTTTTATTTTTTGTTGATCTTCTTTATTTCCTCATGTAGAGCAGTGACAAATTCAAACATTTTCTAGCACTGTTTTCGAATAAAATTCTTCCAATATTTAATTGTCGAATTACGCTTTGTTTCAGAAGCTTGACCCAATGCAAACGTTATTTCATTTATAGCCAAATGAAGTTTATCTGAATTCCAAAATTCAGCTTGTGTGTCTGTTACCATAATTATTAGATCGTGCTTACGATCGTTTTATTTGCAATCGCGATTATTGATAATCACGATAATATTTGTGTCTGTACACGGTATTAACATACTTAGTGTCTACTAAACGTGCTCCTTTCTTTCAAATCGTTTCCCAGCAAATTTTTTGTTTTTGGTAACAAGTCTTTAGCTTGTCTGGGATAGAGAAAATAATATGAAATTACACTGGTTAAAAAGAGACAAATATCTTAGGCAACATGTCTTGCGGTTGTCTTCCGTATGTTACTAGAGACACAGATGTTATGTAATTTAAAGCGCTCTTATCCATGGGAAATATAAGGAATGGTAACAAGTCTTCTGGTTATCTTAAAAAGTCTTCAAAAACCGCTTCGTTTTCGACACCAATGTACAAAAAGCATAATATTTCGCCATTTTTTTTTATTATTTTTATGCGGACGCCGGACGGTGATGTGTTCAAATTTTTTGGGGGTATAAGAGAAATAAATATTATTTAATTTAAATATAAAACATATTTTTCTTGAAAAAAATAAAATAAAAAGTGTTAACAAACGTGTCTTAAGTAACACATGGAAGACAAACTCAAGACTTAGTGTGGTAACAAACCCAAGACAGTCGAAAGACAATTCCATGTATTTGGGATGAAGAGTCTTCAAAGAATTGTCTGGTGGTTGTTATTGGTCACATGTCTGGATGTTGTCTTTTGTATTATTTTTGGTGGTCGTATTAAATACTTTTCATACCTAGCTTTTCGTACAAAATGCATTTATAAAATAATAAATAATATGTTGTCGATAACATTTTTTCATATTAAATCAGACAAATTTTTAACTTCGTAATTATTCGTGTGGGCATGATACACAAAAAAAAGTACACACACAAATGAGATTTCTGCTTGGGTTTTTTGATTTTGAGTTATAGTGAATATAATTCGCTATGTCAATACCATCTGGTTATATACTTAATGTATTTAGCGAGAGTTGGATTTTTGTAGTTCGGTCGTAGCTACACCTGAGAAGTAGACCTTACTTTTCAGTACGAAACCGAATTAGCGACACAAAAATCTCAAAGAGGTTCTCATCTCATTTTTGAGAGTCGATACATTTTGTATTGACTCTGGGGTAAAAAGAGGGAGGCGAATAATATTTTATACTTTTGCTGGGGTAGATATATTAGGAAGGAGTGTGACTGCTTCAAACATGTTACCTAAGACAGTTGTCATACATCTTGCTATTTTGCTAAAGACAAACCCAAAACATGTTATCAATGATGAACGCAAGACATGTTGCCTAATACGACCACCAAACATGTTACAAAAGTCAACATCCAGACATGTTACCAATAACGACCTTGAGATATGTTACCCAAGATATCTTGTATACATGTTACCAATAACGACCACAAGGCATTTCTTTGAAGACTCTTGAGTTTGTCTTGCATGTGTTACTTAAGACAAGTTTGCTGGGCTACTTAGTTCGAATCTCTCTTTTTTTTATTTGTTGTATTAAGTGACATCTGGTGTTGGTAATAATAAGTAAGAGCTATTTTATTTTTTACACCACTTTCAACGTAATGACAATTTGAATATGTATTATAAAACAAATCTTGTTTTAAATGTAAATCGTTAATTTTTGGGCATCTCAACTTAAGCGAAGCGCTAGAGCGAGAAAGATGCCTTATATCCCCGCTATTGATGTCTGTTAACAAGTATTAAGTCGAAAAGTACTTATCCGATTTTCATGAAACAAAGACAGACTTATAGACCTTGATCAGATAAGAAAAATGTGGTATGGCTAAGACCTTTAGGTAGTCGGATTCCAAAGTTATAGACACTTAAAGATTTCTTTCGCAATACAGTCACGTAAAAAACAAAAACCATAAAAGTACATAATAGAATACATATTTACTATGTTGAGAATACAACTTTCACAAAATATGCCATGGGAATACATGGCGCAACACATAAAGAGGAAAGCTGAAAAATTATGGCTAAAGGCATCGATAAAACAAATGTACACAAAAATGGATTCAATTACACTGAAAGTTTATAACGCACAATTGGGATTAGCAAAACATTTTCACTATATCGAATATGTATCCATATTGAATAAAACCGCGGAAAGAATTGAAAAACTAATGAGCACGAAGAGAAAAATAATTAAACGGAAATTAACGAAATTAGAACAAACACAACGAACTACGGCTTGCGAGAGTGACCATAATTCCCAAACGAATCACAATTTTTTCTCAAGAATCTACAACAACACAAATATAATTTTCAACGAAGAGGAGGAAAAATTACTTGAGAAGGGGTTGAAATATAATCTAACACCAAAACAAACAAAACAAGAACATAAAGTGCAAATGCTACAAATAGAAACTGATATCTCACAAACAGAAGAAAAAGATCAAAACAGCATCAGAAATAAAATTGTAGATTATATAAACAACAACAATATTAACTACACGAAAATAACTAATACACAGACTCTTCAACACAAGACGATCAATGATATTAAAGAGAAAATAAAACAAAATAACGCGATTATAACGAAAGCGGATAAGGGAAACACGATGGTCATCCTCAAAGAAGAAGAATACAACGGGAAAATTATTGAGTATATTACGAAAAACAATATAGAAGAGATGACAATCAATCCAACATCACAATATCTAAAAGAAATTAATAAGGTGATCAATGAGACAAAAATCATTATAAAACAAAAACAGAAATTTCATCTCAAAATGATAAGACCAACACCACCAAAATTCAAAGCACAAATAAAAGTTCACAAAAATAATAACATACGGCCACTAGTGGATTTTACAACAGCTCCTTCGTACAAGTTGGCAAAGTATGCAAATGATTGGTTAAAAAACATGATAAAAATTGAAGAAAATTATTCAGTTAAAAACAACACAGAACTAATTGACAAAATTAGAAACAAACAAATACCATCAAGCGCAAAATTATCAAGTTTTGACATTGTGAACATGTATGCTAATATTCCAATTACACAGGCATTAGAAGTTACAAAAGTGACGTTAATAGATAGTGGCGTAAAGACGGAAGAAGTTGATGAGATCATGAAAATTATAGGAATAATAATCTACTAAAACTATTTTCAATTCAACGGCAAAGTATACCGACAAAAAGACGGATTAGCCATGGGTAATCCTTTGTCAGGCACCATTGCAGATATATTTATAAATTACAATGAACGTACATATATAATGAACAACAGAAACAAACACAGAGACAAAATTATCTATTGGTATAGATACGTGGATGATATTTTGATACTGTTCAATGGTACTCTACGTCAACTAAGCCAACTACACAACTACATTAATGGCATAAATCGACAGCTACAATTCACCATAGAAATTGAAACTGAGAAGAACATAAAATTCTTAGATTTATCACTTACGCGTAATAATGAGAACGGACACGAATTCAGCATATATCGCAAGCCTACACACACCGATCATACTATTCATAATAATTCTAACCATCCCCACAATCATAAATTAGCAGCCTACACACATATGATCGACAGATTGAATAAAATTCCAATGACAATGGAGAAATACACAGAAGAACTTGACATAATAAAATACATTGCAAAGAGAAATGGATTCACTTCGAAATTAATTCAAAACATCAACAATAAATGCAAGGGAAAAATAGATCGAGCAAGATTAACGACACTCACAACAAACACTAAAGATACACAAAAATACATTTCATTAAACTACAATAATTTATTAAATTACATAACACAAAAATCATTCAAACAAAATGGTTACACCATAGCTTACAGAACAAACAACAAATTGCAACAAAAATTAAAACCGAAAACAAACAAGATCGAAGACTCAGGAGTATATAAACTCTCATGTAATGAATGCACAAAATTTTATATTGGCCAGACGGGGAGAGATTTCAGCAAGAGATTCAATGAGCATATTCAAGAGATTAAAAAACCAACATCTTGTATAAAGTCAAATTATGCGCTTCACCTGAAGAGCGAAAATCACACATTCACAAGTATAAACGAAAATTTAACAGTACTACATAAAATAAGTAAAAATTGTATGATGAGTAGACTGGAGGAGGTGGAGATATACAAACACAGAAACAACATAAACTTATTGAATGACAAAGTGAAGGAGAATTGCATATACGACTACGTAATCAACTTATGATTCCCCCTAATGAAAAAACGCATATACATACATATAAATAATTTGCCTACGTATATATATGTATACATTTATGTAAATTTGTTCGCAAAAATTTTTTTGCTAATTTTATGCTATATATTTTGATATATTTTTAAATTTATGTTAGTTTTAAATATGTACTTGATGATGAGCGGTAATGCTCGAAACTAGTCTACGTAGAAATAAATTTTAAATCATTATCACAATTATAGAAAGTTAAAACTTAAATTTGGATTTTTATTTTACGAATAAAATTTGAAAATATTTAATAATATTTAGATTGCCATGCAAAATACATACAACAACACGTTATTACAGCGGGAGTTTTACGCGTTGCTGTTTACGATTTTCACCATAGCAACGCGATAATTTTATAAATTTTACCATAGCAACAAGAAAATCCTAAACAATTATCTCTAAATTTGTAATTGTATTTCAATTTTTTTTATTATGATTGAATTTTTTATACACACATCAAAGGAAAAGCCATGCAAACAAAAGCTTGTCAAATAATTTGCATACAACATGACACAAATGGATGAATTGTGATTCAATTGCTGACGGGAAAGTTGTATTCTCTTACTAAATACAACACGTGCTGTAATTAATGATCGATAATTTTTTACTCGTTAAAACTGACGCAGATAATTCAACTCGTGCTGCGCACTCGTTGAATTTTCAGCGCGGTTTTAACTCGTAAAGAATTATCGATAATAAATGAGCACTAGTTGTATTACGAATGAAAATTTTTTTTTTGCCTTTGGATGAATGAATGAAAATGTTTTTTTCTCAAATCGGATAAAATACGTCAGTTTTCTGGTTTGTTATCTGTCAGCAAAACGAAGTATTCCCCGACACTACATCGTTGCTAGGCAACTTACTAATAACAGTACTGGAAAGTATTCCTTGCCTAGGCAGAGAATACTTTCTAGTACTGATTATCATCTGTTTTTAAGAAATACATGATATAATGTATAATCGCACGCGATTGTTATAATTCTAAGGTAACTTTGATAGTGAAATCTATTGAAAATATAAATTGGAAAATTTTGCGTATTTTAAAGAATATAATGAATAAAATGGATAATCTGATATACTGCCGATTAGAGAAAAAACCGTATGTGCAACTCGTGGAAAAACTATAATTCCCGGACTCTTATGGTTGCTGGAACTCGGCTGACGCCTCGTCCCAGCAACTTCCATACTCGTCCGGGAATATATCGTTTTTCCTACACGTTACACAATATACTATTGTTTGAATGTATATAAACTACATAGTTTTACATGCAAGTTCAATTATTTTGTAATATAAAAGTTTTGTTTATATTTCTTTATTATAGGTTGATGCCTAATGGTATGTAGATATTATATATACGGCATTGTTGAGATGCCGGTAATGCGATTACATCCTGTAATGGGTTTCCTACTTTTTGTAAATAAAAATACATATCAAATATTATTTATTAGTTTCAATTTTCAGCTGTGACTTAATTTAAATAATATACCTGTTTTTTGAGAAATATATAAGACATTAATATTTCAATTAATGTTTTTTGGTTATGTCGTTTATTTGTGATGTATAACAAGCTGGGTTGATTTTATTTTTTGTTTTAGAGATTGTACGAATAGTGAATTATTTCATTGAGTTGTTCCAATTCGTCTTCCAACTACTGAGAATTACTTATCGGTACCAGAAAATTGATCTTTTCCTCCATTAATTCACGAAAGAGATCCAAGTTTATTTTTGAATTTGTTAATCTGGGTGCACTTTCCCTTTGAATTACCATGTCACTGACTGTCATGATAACCGGTGAGCGATCCGATTCTAGAGAATTGCTGCTTTCAATGTGAATATAATTCTGAGTTATACCTCTTGCTACATAAAAGTTCATTTAGTTCCGATATTTTAGCTTCGTCACTGGGCCAGTATGTTGGGGACCACCAGAATAAAATTCACATTTTTATATCTGCCCTGCTTGAAATAATTCTTTACCCTTTGACTTCGTAAGTCTAGATCCTCAATAGGTGTTTTTCGCATTAAAGCCACCTCCCATAATAAAATCACTTCCTAGCGATTTAAATAGTTTATTGTAATTCTCTCTTTTCAAGTTATGCCGGGGAGGCAGTGTTACCAATTTACCATATAACCCTACAATTAAAGATTAAAAATAGTGTTAGTTTTGAAATAATGTAGTTGCAGTTTGACCACCAGATGGCTGCAAATTTGAAATTTATAGATTTTTCGTAATAATAATTGTCAAAATTGGTTAGGTATCATAATTAACGGAAATTTTACTAATAATTATATAGCTTATACACTAATAATTTAAAAAATGTAAATCACAAAATGTTCGGTTTGCAGTTTGGCCACCAGAGAGCTGCAAATTTGGAAATAACGTATTTTTCTAACTAAAAGTTGTCAAAATTAGTTGTAGATATAACAATGAAATTTGATTTACAATCTTATAGCTAATAAATCACTGATCAAAAAATTGAAAGAATACGCTTATAGTTAACTAATATTTAAAATCAGTTTTGAACCGAAAAAGGTCTGTGCCTCACTTAGGCTACACAATCAAAGAGAACTCGAAAACATTTTAGTTTTAATCGAATTTGTATTAGAGCAAAGCATTACTTGATGAATTAGACGGATATTTTTCAATGTGTTATCCTTTGATATTCTTTTATTAGGTTTCTTTTTGGTTTTGGGATATTCTACTTTACTTACATAACCGAAATGAATAGATTTCATGTTGCTTTTTACTCTACACTACACCATTCAAAAATTCCTTCTGCAGTATTGAAAATGCTCTGCTCAACACTTCTCAAGGAACACATTCTAGCAGTCCTCTTAATAGTGCCTCCAACACCATCTGATGGCCCCTTAACGTGGTTTGTTGCAAAGAAGTTCCGTTCATAGTCAATATTGAAATTTTGTTGATGGAAAGTAATATTGGTAAAGTTCTTCCTGTTCTTAAATTGCGATATAGCTCCATACGAAAAATAATAAATTTTCTTTGGAGCTGGATATTTCGACTCATTAATTCTGTGAAAATTGATAAATTTAGTTTGAAATCCGTGTACAGCTACAAAATCATGTGTCTACTCTTCCGATATTACTGCATAGGAAAGTATGCTCATTTCACCTGTTGATGATTTTTAGTACGCCATTGGAAATAAAGTTGCTTGCTGTGTGCAATAATGCGCTGCTTGAATTTCATTTTGTGTTATAAATTTATAATTCACCGAAAAATTCAAAATTACAGTATATTCTCCAACTTGCAGTTTATTTTTTACATGTTTTAGGTATTGCGATTATTCTTTAGTGATATAATCGTGTTTACAGAGTGCTGCTAAACTAAACTTTTACTCTGACAAAATTTCGAAAATTTCATCAATTGAAAACGTAATCTTTTCTAATTTGTGCGTATTATCAGAGCCTACTGTATAAATAAGAGCCTCCAGTATCGACTGTATTTTTTACTAAGCTTAAAATAAGGTACAAAGAATTTTTTCTCTACTATGAAACTATATGGAAAAACGTTTATTTTCATTTACAGATTTAGTTTACTAGAAATGTGAGCTTTATTTTTGTTTTTATATGAAAATGTTCATGAAACATGTAATATTATTTGATTGAAAAATCGAGTCTTGAAAATGTTTATTTCTTAGTGAAAATCGTTATGAAAAATAAGGTACTTTTGAAATTTTAAATATTGTTGTTTTTGTAATACACACGTCATCAACATAACTCGAAATTTATAAACAGTACCAGAGCCTACTGTATAAATAAGAGCCTCCAGTATCGACTGTATTTTTTACTAAGCTTAAAATAAGGTACAAACAATTTTTTCTTTACTATGAAACTATATGGGAAAACGCTTATTTTCATTGACAGATTTAGTTTATTAGAAATGTGAGCTTTTGTTTTGTTTTTACATACTTATATGAAAATGTTCATGAAACATGTAATATTGTTTGATTGAAAAATCGAGTCTTGAAAATATTTATTTCTAAGTGAAAATCGTCATGAAAAATAAGGTACTTTTGAAATTTAAAATATTGTTGGTTTTGTAATACTTTACGTCACCAACATAACTAGAAATTTATAAACAAAACAATAATCATCTCTTTCATTTGCTACGTTTATACCACAGTTAAATTAGCACTGCTAGAATTGTCAAAATTATTTAGCTTATGTTTATACCGTAAGTTGCTACAAATGTCAAAAAATAAAAATTGTTTTTTTCTCCATTTTAATTTGTTATTGTAAACTTGGCACACACAAAAATTAATCAATAATTATAAATATATTAGTTAACAATAAAAATGTATCCCGATGTTTAATACATACGACTGCCTATTTCCAATTTCTTTTGATCTGTGAATAATAAACAAAACACAAAAATAACAATTTGGCATTTCTAGTAATATAGCAATGTTTATACCGTAGCTATGTAGCTCAGCTAACTACGTAGCAACGCTAAATTAGCGGTGCTATTTTAGCTAGCTGAGCTATGTATATGTCGCGTTTATACCATTGCCACAGTTGTCATTTCGGTTTAGCATTGCTAATTTAGCTGTGGTATAAACGCAGCAAGTGCCTCCATTCCAATTTGAATTCGAATATGTTTCTATAGTTATTTTGAATTTGCAAAGCATGCTAGATTGTTTTGATGTTTTGTTTTTTTCGCACTCATTGTATTGATTTAATTTATTCTGTTTGGCTCTTTTTGATTTTTAAATTTTGATTGTTGAGCGGAGGCATGTTGTCTTTTTTCTTACCATTGGGTTTAGATATTAACAAATGATGACGACATTAAACTGAATTTTCTCTTTTTAATACACATTGTTGTTGTTGTAGAATGTTTTTTAATTTAATTTCCCTTATTTTCTTTTGATTATTTCTGGAAAATAGGGAAATTTGAGAATCTGTGTTTTAAATGAGTAAGACATTGAGTTGTTTGTTAGCGATTTCTTAAAAAAATATTTAACTGGGTTCTACTTTTAATCCATATTTTATCGTCAATCGAAATCGCGTTTTTTCATATAAACACTATGAAAATAAATGAATTTTTAGTGTTTCTATATCCCTTATTTTAAGTTCATTTTTCACATGCCGGCTCTATTCATATCAAGATGGTTCTGACAGTACAATAATCATCTCTTTCATTGCCTCCATTCAAATTTGAATTCGAATATGTTTCTATACATAGTTACAGTCGATCCTCGAGTTACGTCGTTTTGATTTATGTCATTTTCGAGTTACGTCGTTTATAAATTACTCCCTTGATTTGAGTTACGTCGGTTTTTGCTTTGAGTTACGTCGTAGAAAAAACTTATCGAGGATTTTTGAATATTTTTATGGGCGTATATTATTTTCTATTGTTTTGTAATATGTAGTAGATAAAGGAAGAAAAAAGAAAACAATAGTAAATTTCAAATATTATTTCCTCTTCCTTCCTCTACCTTCTAACACAAAACAGTAATTATCGAAAATAATAATATGAAATTGGATAAAAAACAATTTTTTTATTTTTTTTTTTTTATGGTATTTGTATATAAGCGATCAAAGGATCTTGTACATACATTTTTGTTAGTATACACATAGTATGTATGTATGTACTATACAGTAAATTTTTTTATTTTTAGTTAAAGTGTACATTATTTTCGGTATTGCTTTTATTTATTTCTCAATTTGTTTCGACTTACGTCGTTTTGACTTACGTCGCGTTTTCAAGAACGTATCTACGACGTATCTCAAGGATGACCTGTATTTTGAATTTGCAAAGCATGCTAGATTGTTTTGATTTTTTGTTTTATTCGCACTCATTGCATTGATTTATTTTTTTCTGTTTGTTCTTTCTGATTTATTTTAGTTTAATTGTAGAGCGGAGGCATGTTGTCTTTTTTCTTACCATTGGTTTTAGATGTGGTGATGTCATTAAACAGAATTGACTCTTTTTAATACACATTGTTGTTGTTGTAGAATGTTTTTTAATTTAATATCCCTTATTTTCTTTTGATTATTGCTGGAAAATTGGCAAATTTGAGAACCTGTGTTTCAAATGAGTAAGACATTGAGTTGTTTGTTAGCGATTTCATAAAAAAATATTTAACTGGGTTTAACTTTTAATTCATATTTTATCTTCAATCGGAATCGCGTTTTTTCATACAAACACTATGAAAATAAATGATTTTTTTGTGTTTGTCTATATCCCTTATTTTAAGTTCATTTTTCACATGCCGGCTCTATTCACTTCAAGATGGTTCTGGTATTATAATCAAGCTTTCAATAGCTGTATGTTATATCATCCACCTCTTCCTGCAGCGGATTTTAGTTGTTTAAGGAAATTATCGACAAGCATATTGCAGTTTTCACATTTTTCTGCATAGCAGTCACACGTCAAATTTTCACAGGATACTTTTTTTATCAGCTTTCTCTCATTCTTAATATAACAAAGTAAAATTTTTGTAATAACTGGACATAACAAATTGTTGTTTTGATGGATTATACACACACATTCATTATGTGTTCCGGCCTTTCCAGCTAATATACATTCCTTTGGTTGCAGATCTGCAAATTTAGAGAATCCATTCTTTAGAGTTAGATTTTTTCCAAAAAATGCTGATATGCCTCAGATAAATTGCACAGAACAAGTAGTTTCTGCTTTTGAATCTGTTCTCCATTAGCATCACGAACACTTATGCAATCATTTGTTCCAGGAAGCTGTTGGCTGATATCCATACTTCTGTAGAATTCCTCAACTAAGTTAATTAGTTCTGAAGAAATTCCCGACCTCTTTTTTCTTGATCCGGTAAAGCTGCCGTATCCTGACTCTTTGATTAAATTCTTTGATTTTATTACTATGTGTTTGGTTGCCTAGAACTTTTCCATAATTCTAGACACTGATCAATGCTCAGATATTACAGAGAGCAGGAACACGCGATTTTTGTATTTTACTCATTAAATGATTAAATACTTTCACGATGTTGTTGAGAAGAAAAAATAGGTTATTTCCAATTTTGCAGCCCTCTGGTGGCCAAACTGCTAACCGAACATTTCGGGATTTACATTTTTTTCAAAAAAATGTCCGTCTGTCTGTCTAGACGTCTGGATGTCTGTACCAGCGGTATCTCGAGAACGGCTTGTCCGATTTGGAATTTTTTTTCGCCAATCTGTTTCTATGGTCAAGGCGGAGATTTGAAAAGCTCTTGGAGACTGTACGTCAAGAGGGTGGGGTATCTGCCATACGAATTGACCCAAAATACCTGGTTTTATAAATATTTACGATCTTTTTATATAATGTGGTGGTTTGATTATTGAATTTGGCAGTGAATTGGGAATTGAATTAAAGGTTGAATTAGAGGTTAATTTGCGGATTGAGTTGAAGTTGAGTTGGAGTTGAGTTGGGGTTGGATTTGGATGTAGTGAATAGTTAACAAATTTTTTATATGATGGAACTTGCATATTTATCAACCGATTATTATGAAATTCGACATGTGTGTCGGAAATGGGAATCTAAAATGACTTTTGGATGGAGTTCTGGAATATGGCCAAGTATGATGGAACTTGTCCATTTCTCAACCGGTTACGATGAAATTCGACATTTCTATTGGAAATGGGATTCTAAAATGTTTTTTGAATGAATTTCGGGAATATGGCCAAGTATGATGAAACTTGCCTATTTCTCAATTTATTATTATGAAATTTCACATGTGTGTTGGCAATGGGATTCTAAAATGTTGTTTGGATGAAGTTCTGGAATATGCCCCCAAGTATGATGGAACTTGGCTATTTCTCAATCGATTATGCTGAAATTCGACATGTGTAATGGAAATGGGATTCTAAAATGACTTTTAGATGAGATTCTGGAATATGGCCAAGTATGATGGAACTTGCCTATTTCTCAACAGATTATGATGAAATTTAACATGTGTATTGGAAATGGGAGTCTAAAATGAGTTTTGCGTGAAGTTCGGGAATATGGCCAGGTAGGATGGAACTTGGCTATTTCATAACCGATTATGATGAAATTTGATATGTGAGTTGAAAATGGGATTCTAAAATGATTTTTGGATACAACTTTGGAATATGGCCAAGTAGGATGGAACTTGGTTATTCCTTACCCGATTATTATGAAATTTGACATTTGCGTTGTAAATGGGGTTCTAAAATGATTTTTAAATAAAGTTCTGGAATATGGTCAGTGACACGGTTAGAAATATCAGTATAATTTGGTATACTACTTTCTGTATAAAGTTCTAGAATACGATTTTTCGTGTTAAATTGGATGCCTGTGCTGTACTCATGTTACTTAAGCTTTTGAGCTGTTTGGTTGTTATTGTATAAGTAAATATATGTTGGTTAAAATAGAAATCAATACTGTAAAAATTGTCACACCAACTTTATGAAACAGCTGAATGCTACCTTCGTTGAAGATACCCAAGACCGAAGTTCTGATCACCTCATGAGGTTTCGGCCCTTTATATTTTATTGGCAATTATTATTACGAAAAATGCATAAAATTCAAATTTGCAGTCATCTGGTGGTCAAACTGTAGCTACATTATTTCAAAATTTACACTATTTTTAATCGTTTAGTTGTAGTATATAAAAATCATTAGGAAAATTCTCATTAACTGTAAATATTCAATTATTTTTCACAAGAATTATTTTATTTTTTATGTAAAAACGCGTTTTTTCAACTTTGAAGCTCTCAGCTGGGTAAACTAGGGCCAGAACAAATTCAGGTTTACACATTTCTGAAAGACTGTTATTTTAACTATTAAATGCTGTTTTGATTATATTAAGATTTTCGGGGCAGTGCCATCTAGCGGCAAAAATATAAAGACAGACTTATCCGTTTATAACTCCTTAGATAACGGTACCTTTTAAAAATAAGTTACGTTAAAATTTAGGATGGATTAATACCTTCCGAAAATGGTATCACTTTTGAAAATACTCCTCTTAAAACCGAAGATACAATCTTTTATGTAAGAGTCAAAAATTAGAATTTGAAAATTGTCAAAAATAAAATATCGAATAACCGGACAACCGCAGGTTAAAAAAAATATAAAAAAATATGTATCCGTTATTTTGAATTGAGGAACACGAAAAAAAAAAATTAAAATCTAAGAGATGAAGTTTGGACGTTGTCTGAATTATAAAATAATGACCCATGTATATACAGTCCGTTAAAGTTGATTAAATCCAATGAAAACAATGTTAGAAATATTCTTGTATGATTTAATTTTAACTCCCGTGTTATTTGGGTTTTTACTAAAATTTAAAGAACATTATCACTAAAGTAAAAGGCTGAACATTTTATTTTTTTGAGTTTTAAAGTCGTACATATTGTTATTTTGTTGGGAAATACCAAAAAAATGCATTTTTTTATTGTTACATGTGAATAAATCCACGCCAAAATTTAAATAAACACATACACGAAATATTTTGATGAAATTATAATTTTTTTTTAATATTTAAGTAAATTTATTTATAATAATACATCTTTTTATTTATTTAATATTAATTTATTTATTAATGAGTGCTGCCTCCATTTTTTTAAATAAGCTCAAATATTCTATTGGGCATTGAATCGTATAGCGACTTCAAGTAATTCAAAGAAATGTCGGCCCAAGCAGCTTTGATGGCTTCAATAAGCGACTCCTTATCATTATACTGCTTATCCCCTTCATACGCCTTGCGCGAAAGCCATCCCCAATCGTTTTCCATAATATTTAAATCAGGAGAGTACGGAGGCCATAAGTAAATCGACGTTTTTCTTGGAAATCCAGCCTTTTACAATCCTTGCCGTATGGATAGGAGCGTTATCTTGCTGATAAGTCTATTTCAGTGGTCCGAACAACTGTAAGAACTTTGGAAATGCTGAATCCAAAATAGGCAAATACGATTTAGCTATCATTTTTTGATTTTGAAAAGCTAACTCAATCCACCATAGTATGAAATAGCCCCCCAGACCATAACCCCTCCTTCCCTGCTGTGATGTCGATTGAGAACTAGCTCTTCTTTGCGTAGGTCATGGAAATAATAGTTATAACCATCGGGCCCGTCTAAATTGAATTTTTTCTCATCCGAAAACACGACTATACCACTGGTTATTCCATGTCATATTATGCTCTTTCCCAAATTGAAGCCGATTGTTTTTTCGAGCTTCGTTTAATGGTGGCTTTTTCTTAATTTTCATCCGTTTAAGATGTTTAGGTTTCTGTATGGTGCGACAAGCGGTTTGTACACAGACATTAACACCGGCTTTCTCCTTGATTCTGTGAGCAGATAGAGCAGAATTAGAGGCAATACGAATTGTTTTACGCTTATCTACCGGTTTTAATTTCGAAACAGAACAGCCTTTCATATTTTTCCCATAGCTTTAAGGATCTTAAATAATTTAGCACAACAGTGTGACTTCGGCCTAGTTTTTCGGCTATGAACCAGCTCGGATGTCTTTGATCGTGGTAAGCATCAATTTTTCCCTTTCCAACATTGTTTAGGCTTTTATTTTTTCCCATTTTTAAAAAAAAACAATTTACAACACTAATTTAATTTTTATTTAATATTTTTTATTTTAATAAAACTAAACAAAAGAAAGGAAAATGAACTGGATTTATTCACGTGTAACAATAAAAATGAAATTTTTTTACCATGTTTAAATGAAAAACAAAAAAAGGAACATTTCCAAAGCCAACTAGAAAACAAATTTTTAGTCATTTCATTAGTGATGAAATTATCTACCTTTCAGTATAGAAAAAACAATAGCGATAGAATCCAAAAGAGATAAATTCGGGAATTCCCATTTTTTTATTTAGTGGATTTAATCTGCTGTAACGGACTGTAATATTGGTTTTTCTATCACTTTTTGTAAATGTTTTGATTTAGTTTTTTTAACATTTTACTATCATGCTGAAATGTTATACACTTATTATCTATTTTCCGCATATAATATTTTGTCAATAGTATTCCTCTTAAGGTTTCCGGATCTAACCTATTTCTTATTTTTGTCTTATTTAAATTAATTTGGGAAAAAATGCGTTCCACGTTAGCTGTTGCTATTGGTATTGTTACTACAACTATTATTACAGTATTTAGAAAAGGAAACGCAATTGTCCCATCGCCGCGCTTAATAGAAAGTATTGTATTCCAAAATTCATTAACAGCTGTAGTTTCGTCTGTATGTAAAAATTTAAAATCAATTCGTCGAATTTCGCGCCACTCATCATCAATTTCATGTAAATTTTCAAGTTTAGTTATATTTGGTAAAAAATTGCATAAATGTGAAATAGAAATATTTTTTCTATTAATCACATTCGCGGGAGCTATGGCTTCCGCAGATAGTAAAAATGTATCATTAAAATAAAATTTCTTTGATAAATGATTGCAAAGTTCTATATAGAATATTAAACAGGTAGATCTGAAATCTAGCTCATCTTTTCTATTTAAAATATGAGTGGTTATGGTTGATAAAGATGAAATAACTTCTGAACCCAAATAAACCTCATCTAATTTTTTGATAATGCCCGGAGTGTGAATGTTGAGTTTATTAAAAGCCACGTCAGAAACAAAACTGTCTTCAACAAAATATTTGTATATCTTTAAATATAACCGACTTATCTCTGACATCAAAATGTGCACTTGCGGAGATTCACTTTGAAAAACGCGATTTAATCTATTCACATCACCTAAAATTATGAAAGTACATAGTTATATTATTCAGTTAAATGATATGAAAAATTATTATAACAACAAACAATTTAATGAAATTTACTTACCCAAGAAGAATTTCAAAAATTTTAAATACAACTCAAACAGAAGATTGTGCAGGCATTTAATTAATGACTCTGTCGAACTGAATAGATGTTCATGTAGAAAAAAAAGTTTAAGAACTTGTAACGACATCACAAGATTTCGTTTGGCTCACTTTAAATCAACAGGAATTTGTGAGCCACTTTAACGTCACCTTGCGATGTCGTTAACAGACACAGTGTCCAATACCCAAATCTTTAATTTCGGAAACAAATGAAAAACTATGATCAAAAATCTTATAAAAATTCAATCCAAATTGCACTCTTGGTTTAATTCTTAAAGCGAAACATTTATTAATATTGAGATCCATCAGATTGGCAGTAGGTACACCAAATTGAGATTTTGTTCAAATCGGATTGCAAAATATTACAGTCAGAAATAGAACAAATGGATCGGTATAACTTAAGATCATCAGCAAAAAGCAAAACCTCACTGTTGGTAGAAATATCATTAATAAAATAAAGAAATAGAAGGGGCCCCAATATTGAACCTTGAGGTACCCCCGATGTTGGTTTAAACACAATTGATTGATGGTTATTGATTTCCATAAAATGGGATCTATTGCTTAGGTAAGAGCAAGCCTATTGAACAAGAGTGTCATCAAAACCAAAATTGTATAACTTGTTCAGAAGAATGCAGTGATTTACTTTGTCGAACACTTTTGCAAGATCAGTGTAAACAACATCAACACCGCGCCCGGCATTGCATTGTTCTTCGATTTTTGTTTCTACATGGTGTTTTATATTTCCTTTTATTAGTAATGCCGAACCACATCTTCCTCTTTCCGCTGGATAAATGGAATGATATAAGTTATAACCCCGGATTTTAATAAACGAAGATTTAACAAGATGGCTTTTGGATGATATTCATAATGTTTTCCATAATTCGATTATTTTCAGAGCCCATATGTAAGGTTGAAACCGAGCCTTTCACTACCTGAGCAAAAGTGTTGCTTTGTCCTGCGTTGCTTGGTTGTGGATTTTGATCCATCTGATTTGATGTTTGCATCCTTCGAATTTCATGATTGTGCGGTAGATTTCGTGATGTATCTCTTAATTTTTGTAGTTGTTTAGCAACCTCACAGCCTCGATAATTGGCTGAAAGCCCATTGACCCTTACAATTTATACACTTAGCTGGCACATCTCTCCCTATATTTACCTGAGCATTTTACACATGATCCCGGTTGCAATATCTTTGGGTGTGATTAAATTCCTGACATTTGTTGTATTTACAATATTTATTGGTGGGGTAAGTTTTTCTTTCGGTTGCACCAGTTTTGTTGCAATGTTCTTGGTAGATTTGCTACGTTTTGGTTGACTAACCTCGGGTTGAACCACTTTCGGTTCGGTACTTGTAGTTCCACTACCATTTAGTTGTTCAACCTCAGGTGACGATTCAGCTTTATTTTCTTAACCTTTCTGGACTGTTTTTTTCTTCTTTAGGATCCAGTCCGTCTCTCTTTCTATTTCATCCTCATCTAATTCGATATGTTCTTTAGCATTCCGATTTATTTTTAGAAGTTCATTTTCTCGCTTTAGATACTCAATTTCTTCGCTTAGCTTGGCAAATGATTGATCCATTTTCTGTAGCCTCCCCAAGAGATCTATATTATCCTTTTCTAGGTCAATAGTTCCTTCACTGGATGGACCTGCTCGCAATGTAAAATTTCCGATGGCATCACTTCTGTTATGCAGTATTTGGCCCACCCCAGAATCCATTGGGCGAGCCTTCGAAGAGGATGGATTGTCCAGTCGACTGATTGGAGTACCACCTTGGGTAGTAAATTTCTTTGATTTATGCATTGCATAAAGTCTTGTTGGTGATCTTGATATTATGAATATTCTTCCAAACGAGTTGTCAGGCCTCAAATTCGCGGGCACTGGGTATCCGCTTCCCTGCGCCATTATGTTTTATCGACTAGAGTCGCCCATAGTGGGTAATATATTCAGGAGGAACCACCATTAGCCCGCCGATAGGTCCGTTAGAGTTTCCCTCTATCCACCATCTGGGGACGCGCCCGATGGAAGTCTAGCAACTCCGCACGAGATTTTAATTAATAACAGTTTTAACTGTTTCTGTTTGCAGAATTGGGAGTTTTATACAAAACTAATTCTCTGTAAAAAAAAAACTTTAAGCTACAACAATTTAATTATATTCAAATAATTATTTAGGAAAATCCTACATCGTAATCCATCTCTTCTTACGGTATATAACCATTTTTAATAACCAATAGATCGATTACAGTGACCTTTTCTTATTTTTTGTTTTGAAAATTCAGCTTTGCAATTTGATAGATGAGAAACGCATGATTTCAAAACCAAATAAGAAAAAGAAGTGATGTTCTGAATTTCTTATTGAATAAAATGGTATAACATCACAAATTGCTTATGTTCTTAAATAATACATTTGACATCATTACATCATCAATCATAAGCAAACAAAAAGTCCCAAAGTACTGGTACGTGGTACAAAACCCACCCTTTTAACAAAAGTGATATTTAGTCAAAATGTCAACAACATTTATAAATCTTGGATTAATTTCCAATTCTTGTTTTTTTTTTTTTTGTTATTCACGAACCAACAAAACCCACGAGATTTATACGACGTTTATACATTCAACAATATTTTCCATTTCATAAGTCAAAATTATGTTTATATAATGTACGCAATAAGCATGCATCCGGTACTCTCAATCTAAGACAAAAAAGCTTTTTCCAATAATAAAATAATTTCCCATCAAATTTAATTGATGTTTAAATAAAATATCGTATTATGACTTTTATATTTTCTATGGTTCACAATAAAGCTTTCTCACACCCAACAGTAGTACGAATCGACATATGGCAGATACATAAAGCACACATTTTTATGTTTTTACTGTATGTATGTATATTAATTTAAAAAAGATTTTCGGATTTAAAGAAATCTTCGCAAAATTAACAAAAAAAAAAAAATTAATTTGAAAAAACTTTTTGTTTTTCGTTCTCTGTAATTAAGGAAAACCATAAATTTTCTCGCTTTATACATAATTAGGGTGATAAGTATTTTCTATTTTATATACACCTAGAAACAAGACGAGTTTATCATGGTTCGAGCGTAAAAGGAGCGTTTCCAGACATAAATTAAAATTTAGATTTATAAAGCTTCATTTTGTGTTTTATCATTGAACTTGTGTACGTACATGCATTGCATACTAATAAATTAATGTATTGAACATAAACCTCTCATATACACATCGGCGTTCGTTTATTTTATTGTGCTTTACGAAAAGCTCTTTATGGATAACAAATATTTTATCTAAAAAATAAACACTTTTTTGCTTGTTGCTCTCGAGTTTTGTTGCTTTTGTTCTTGTTGAATGATTTTAATGCGGATAGATTTTTTCGTCACATATACCAAAATCCATTGGTACGTTCGCGGCTGGCAAAACAAAAAAAAAATTCTACTGTTTTTTAACACTGTAAAATGTAGATCTTTCACCATAAAATGGAGAAAAAGCAAAAAAGTAGCTTATTCGAGTGTACTATATACATACATATAGTGATGGATGAGTCTGACAGACATAACTTTAAAATCATGTTTAGTTTTTATCGTCTAGATTCTAAAAATGTTTTCTAGATTTTACCCTGTATTATATCTACAAATATTACAAAAATGATATATTAAATATTAAAATGATATGAAGGTGTAGCAAAAAAAAACCTCTCGGTATATTTACACAAAAAGTTTATTGTTGGCACAGTGTAGTTTAGTAGTTTTACATAAAAGCTCGTTTTTTTGTTATAATTTGTATACATCGTTTATTTTAATTATCTATCATCATCTCTCATTCCTGTTGTCATACATTATGTAATTATGTAAACATAAAAACGTTTGTATGTGTTTATATTTATTTAAATTGGATTTAGGGTTGTTTTAATTTGTGTGGTTATTTTTGGTTGGGAAAATTTTATTTTTCGTAGTACATAATTAACAAATAAGAAGACAGAGTTTTTTGTTGTTTTGTGCTTTTAATGAACACAAAAAGATTTGCTTGTTCAAACAATAAGATAAATTTCACATGCATAAAATGCCTCTAACATCATGAAATCTAATGTGTTTAAGCTTTGGTTCAGATTACACATGGATTTGGTTTTATGCTATACATTTGTTCGTTATAGTGATGGCAAAAGTATAGGAATAGTACCCATGAGATGTATTACTTTCAGATCCCATGACTAAATTCATTAAAAAAAAATGTAAATGAGGCTATTCAACTTCTGCCTTCTTACTGGATTAGACGAGCTTACGTAGAAGGGTTCCATTTCACTTACTCTTAAATGGTGAATGCCCCAAAAAGTATTAATAGACAAGCTAGGTCGGTGGAAATTTAAACAAAGCCTTAGACCTTTTTCCGTATACAAATATAGTACACACAAAAAATGGCCGGTTTCCTATGATTAGTATTTTCCTAGACGAGTACGTATAATTCTTGTTACGTTACAATGTTTTTGAAGTGAAACTTCTTTAGTACCGGGGTGATTTTTTAAATCGTTGAAACAAAACAAAAATTACAAGCAAAAAATGAAGAAGCAATATGAAACGAAAAAAGCGACAGTATTTCTTTTATTTTAGAAGTGAAATTTGTTTAGGCATGGTATGATTCGAAAAAAACAAAGGAATATTAAAACGAAATTGAATGAATTTGCAAGCAATACAAAAACAACATCTACGAACAGTCGGATCAATGTCTCCTAGATTTATAGTATATTGGGGTATTGATTGCAATTTACAAGTATAAAAATTGTGTTTGTAAATAATTTGCTTGTACACAAATATCTCGAACTTAATGTTTTTGTACTATTTAGGTGTAGGCGGTTATTATGTTAAATAACTTATTGTAAATGTACAATAAATAGAGAAGTGAAGTTTATAAAACTTAAATTTGTTTGTATAGGATCATACAATGAGAGTTGGCAAATTAAGATTAAATTTAATACTTTTAAACTAAATACAAAATGTATTTCTTTTCACAATTTTGTTTGCGTTCTCAAGCTAACATGTCGCTTTAATATCAGTATTAGTATATAATATTGCTTTTATTCCGTTTATCGTGCCTCTATAGGTAGATTTTGTATCGAGTTGTGATAATCCTATTTTACCAGATCATGGAGTAACAGAGATTGAGAAAAATAATTAGATAATGTGGAATTTGCAATTTTCTAATTTGGATGTATCTACTCTGACTTTGACTCCCATAGCACTATAAGGATCAATTGACTATTTCTTCAATTCTTGCTGCGGAAAAGCTATTTTACTGTATACGCCAGCCGGACCATTGAACGATAAATTGTAGTAATTATAAATTTACAGCTTAAAAAGTTTCACTTCTGTCGCGCGTAGAGGCTGCACACATTGTTTTTTCCTATAAGTTGTGTGAATTGAAGCGGTTTTTGTTCGTTCATGAACGAATATATGACATTTTAGTTAACAATGCCAAATATTTGACACACTATAATTTGAGAATGTTGGTCATTCATGTAATTACATATTATGAACCAGAAATACTCTAAAGATATTAAATATAAAAACACATACGTGAATTTAAATAAATTGTTAAACAATTCGTTTTATTATTAACACGATATTTAGATAAAATTAAATAAATATGTGAATTAAACCTTGTAAAAGCTTTCTTTTTGTGATATAAGTTTATTTTAAAAATTATTATTTTAAATTAGACCGGTTTCGGACCTTCGTCCTTCTTCAGTTCTACTCTGAGTAGAAAAAGAACTGAAGAAGGACGAAGGTTCGAAACCGGTCTAATTTAAAATAATAATTTTTAAAATAAACTTATATCACAAGAAGAAAGCTTTTACAAGGTTTAATTCACATATTTATTTAATTTTATCTAAATATCGTGTTAATAATAAAACGAATTGTTTAACAATTTATTTAAATTCACGTATGTGTTTTTATATTTAATTAAATCCGTGATATACGCCACAGAATCGAAATAGATTAAAAATGAAAATCTACCATCTTTATAGTAATCTAAAGATATGTTCGGGAATTAAAAAATATTGTGGATCTAATGGCTAATGGCTTTCACATGTTTAAAATTACAAAATGTTGTACAAATATGTTAGAATTTTCTTTTAGAAAGTTGTTTTTAGAAAGTTGACGAATTAAAACACGTTAATCCCAAAATGTCTAAAAAAAAAAAAATGTTCACAATATGTGTTACAAAATATACAAATTTCATTGCTGATTATAATATGAATATTGCAGTTTTGATGAACTCGCCTTTTACAATCTTTGCATTTCCCACTTAAGGAATTATTAGTTATAGGCGGGTTTTGAGTTGCATTCGTTCGTTCGTTCTTTCGTTCTGAATTTTTTTTTAATCAACCGTATTCCTTGAAAATGACGTTATTTTTCGTTCGTGTTCTTTTGATTGGATTAAAAAAAAATTCAGAACGAACGAACGACTGCAACTCAACACCCGCCTTAAAGTTTTCAAAGCAAACCAGACAATGTTGCTTCATACATAGTGAGCTTTCTGCAAATTTATTTTGTAAAACTTTTCTATACGTGTGCAGATCCCTTAAGTATTCGTTCTCATTATCTAATTATATGATTAATACTCCACAATTATGCTATCTCGTTGTAATGGTAACAAATACGCTGCTTCCGTTTTAAAAATATCTATTGGTTTTTTCCAAGCTTGCTTTAGTGGTTCAACATTTGCTTCCTTTTTTGTTTAAATGATGAATATTCTTCTCCGGTGTTATGGGACCATAAGTTATAATTTTTTTATCTGTTATATCAATTATAAGTAAGACCCAATGGTTGCTTATGCACCATGGTAAGTAAATTCGGTCTTTACCCCTACAAAATAACTGAATAAATAATGATGACGATTTATAAGTATTTTTTTTTGTCTTGAAAAATGTTTATACCTATAATAGGATCAATACAGATCTCATTTGTTGGTTTAAGAATTATATTTCCGGAAATATAAATAATGTCTGACGTTAAATAGTTTGTGGCATTTAGAGAAGCAAAACAAATATTATTAAGTGGAAAATCCCTATTATTGAAATTAAATTTAAAAACATATAAACAATATTCACTAGATGTAGTCCGGTCAATTTAGATATTCGAAGGTGCATAAAATCCCAACAAGCTGAAAATCAGTAAAATTGTTCAAAATATAATTATAAATATAATTTAAAAGTTCCCCATCATTCCATCAGCAAAACGGTAAGTTTTATCATAAAAGTACCCCAAAAATTGTAGATCAAAAAATTATCTATAAAAAATGTAGCAATACTTTTTTTCCTACGAGCCACCGTTTCTGAGATAAAACGATTCAAAAAGTTGCAAAAGTTGTTATCGTCATAATATGCACACGTTTCCACGCCACCTATGAGGTAGTGTGCATCCATTATGTCATTCATTTCAACTTCTTTTAATATTATATGATAATTGCCAAAGTAAGCTGAAGTAGTGTATGAGCTCGAACAGCTCTTGCGTAAGCATTACCATTGAGCATTTTCTCTAATGATTTTAACGCATAGATCTCTGCTAGTACTTCTTTCATGCCGCTTCCTTGCATAATATGACCAATTGCTCCCAGAAAAGACATCAGTAGATGAAATCCTCCAAGTTTGATGATGATTTTTGATACTTCAGAGCCCTCAAGTGCGGCTGATACCATTTCTCGAGCTTTAGCATACAGGGGCTGATCGAAAGTCACGATGCATACAGTGTGGCCACACCGTTTTGCATTCTCTAATGCACAAAGTAAAGTCGTATAGATAGTATTATAGTTACTGGCTGGTTGGTGAATAAATGGTAAAAATGAAATTTGAGATTTAGAATAATTCGTATGAATATTTGTTAAACGTTCAATAAAACCATTCCAACCGGGTAAAGACGCATTTTTCCATTTCCCATAAAACCATACTACATCAGCTTTTTTGAGGAAAGATACTGTTTCAGTTCCATAAACAAAATCTTTAACATCTATTTTACTGTAACCTACTACACCGTCATTTTTATATGTCTGTATAGGCACATGAGCTTTTGCCTTGAAATCTTTTGCTGAAAGAGTTTCTTTTATTCGTGGCATAGGTTCTTCTAATAAAACTGAATATTTTGGAGTAACAATTTGAATAATATCCATTATGTGGAGCGTGTTATTGCCGTCTAGCGTATTTACATTAATATCAGCATTGTCTGCAACGTATTGAATAAGAGTGCCACTTTCTGGTGGTAGGACATGAGGAGGACGATGGAAAACTGCTGCTGCCTCGTACATTATTGTATCATTATAAGAAGCACATAAACCAAAAGCTGAAAAGATTTGTATAAGACGTTTAGACCCGAACCTTCGATGAAAAAAAACTGCGAGGCCTAATTGTAATTTAGACTTAAAATACCTTGGTCGAACAGCAGTCATGATACAATGGCAAATATTTGTGCATATTAATTTTAAATGATCTAAATTTGATCGTTTATTTTTTAAAATCACTCGTTCCACAAGATATGTCAACGATTCTGGGATTTCATTATTTAAATCTTCAAACATGCGACTTGGTGGAGGGTAGTTAGAATTATCAAATACTGCGGCTTGAATATCTTCGCGAATAATAGCTGCAGCTGCGTCTAGGACTCTGAATCGTTCTTCTGTTTTATTCATTTTTTTTTTTCGTACCAGGCTTGATTCAAAATATCATGATGATTATCCACTAAGCATATGAATGTTGATGCTCCCGATTTCTCAGTGATGATAAGTTTATCACCATACTTTAGTTTTAGTCGTAGCTTAATCGTTCTGTAATCTAAAGTTGTAGTTTTGCAAACATTTTGTAATTCGTTCAAAGTGAACTGACAGTCATCGCTATTTTCAATGTAAGTAAATATTTCCTACATTGCCAGATTCGTAGCTTCGTCTTTAGGACGACCCATTTTAGCTCCAGTGGAAGGTTTTAAGAAAATAGCATAGCAATCTCGATGATACTTAGCTTCAGCAGCAACTAAATCATATTCAAATTCGACTCGAGCAAGAACAGCTTTTGCTATAGCATTGTCACGAGTTCGAGCTGCTTCCAGAATTGAATCTTTAAATTGAAGTGTACTTACTTGGTTAATTCGACGGCGAAAATCTGAGGATTTTCTTCTTTCATACTCTTCATTCAATTTCTGGCCACAAAATAAGCATAGTTCTTTAAAACAAAAAGCTGATTCACTGATACGGGATCTAGTACGAGGAGGACTTACTGTGGATGTACCTACTGGCTTCTTGTTCTTCACGTTGTCTTTTATTAGCTGCAGCAATAGAAGACTTTCGAGTATAATTTCTACGACAATTTTCATGTATTGTCACAGATTTCTGATTTTTGAGATATTCCGAAAAATCATCAGCTCTTTCGATACTTGCATTAATTAATGTCTTCATACCACGTTCAACAGTAACAACTTCACTTTCAGATAAAAGTTTAGCACAAATAAAACAATATTCTGACATTTTTGTTATAAAACTCAAAACAGCACAATATAGGTTAGGATAAATACGTGTTTTCACTACAGAGCGACGCTCAAGACTAACGGTATTTCATTTATTATATTATATTCTTATAGTTATAACTGATGTATATTTTATATTTTAAGTATAAGTTACAATGCCCGATAGAAAAATATTTCAACACCCTGCGCCATTGAAATGTTCGGTTTGAATTTTTAAAGTAAATTTTGGAAATACCACCGTTTGCTTCAAAAGTAGATAGCAAAACTGATAGATTCTGATTATCAAAATAATTTTTACACTATTCCGAATATATTCAAATAAAAAGAACGATAATCCGACATTTTAGACCTACATAACGTCGGATAAGGAATATTACCACCCTACCTCGTAAGAATTTGGTAGGTCTTTACAGTGTTTTTAACAAAGTTTTTTCAATTGAAAAATAGTTTTTAGTTAACAATGGTAATTTTTATTCAAAATAAGAATTAACAGAAATAAAATAATTCATCTCAACCAAAATATTTTGAGAGGAATTGAACTTTTTAAAATCAATGATTAATAACCCAGCCCTTGGCTTTTATGATGGCCTCAAACCCGATCAGCATTGAATTCTAAAGTTGGATTTCTTCAAACCAGACTTTTTCTATAAGATTTTTCGGCCCTTTGGCATTTTTCGGCTTGTAATTTGTAATCTTCTTTCCCATGAAGGACCAAATATTTTCAACAATATTGAGGTCAGGTCTATTTCCTGTCCAGGGTAACGACTCAATCACCAATCTATTTTTAAATTCGGCTACCTAAACAAAATAGACATTAAAATTAAGCATTCTTACTCCACAAATAACATCAATAACTCACGGAGAGTAATCGTCCTGGAAGAGTGGAATATCGATGTATTGAGTAGGGTCCTCAATAGTCACGATTCAGTTTTCGATAATTTTTTTATATTTTCCTCCGTTTTCTGAACTATCCAGAAGGCATAGTGATCAAACTCCAAAGGCTGTTATGGCTCTCCAGGCCATAACAAATGGTGAATTTTTCACTGTCGGCGAAATACATTCTGTTAAATACCGTTTGCCTTTTCGTCGCCGAACCCTTGTCCTTACATCGGGTCCAAAGATATTGAATTTGGATTTATCCGAGAATATGAACCAACGCCAGTCCCTGGGCATTCAGTTTTTCATTCTATTGCGAATTTGAGGCTTGCAGCTGCCATTTTTGCTATCAGTAATGATTTTCTCGCAGGTCGACAAGCATATAAACCAAGATCCTTTTAATAGTATGAACTGAAATAGTGTCGGTTGTTGCTATTAGAAGCTAACTTCTCAGCTCCAAAGCCGTAGCAAACCTTTGCTTAAGATCTAAATATCTGAAATTCGATTTGTTGAAACAGAAGTTCTCCTCTTTGCATCAGGGCCAAATTATCGTTTGATTTTCGGAATAGTGCCTTAAAAACTTTCTAATTGCTGTTTGGCTACACTAAATTACTCTTGCAATTTGTGAATGTGTGTACTTTTTGCTTTTGCTTGCAAAATTTTGGCTTTTTCGTTAGCATTTAATTTAGAGCGCCACTTTGTAAAATTAACTCTTTGGCTACTTAATTGAAACCGAACGAATATTTCAGCCTTAGTTTGGTTTTATATACCTAATAACGAGTGAAATATGCTGAAAAATAAAAAAAATAAAAAAAAAAATAGCGAATGAGGTAAAATCTATGAGAGAATTGCATGAAATAGTAAATAATCGAAATCGAACATTTATACATTTGACCTCGAATAAAATTTTTTCCATACACGAGAATGATGGGGAACTTTTAAATTATATTTATAATTATGTTTTGAACAATTTTACTGATTTTCAGCTTGTTGGGACTTTATGCACCTTCACTCTCATTTTTTGGTCTAGATTGACCGGACTAATGCTTTTGAAATTTTCCTGCAGTAAACTTCATTCATGAATTTTAGTAATCATGGTCGTATATATATATGTAGAGCACTTTGTCCTGCATATTTATTTGTTCGTGTGTTTTTGTTTTTTTTTAAATTAGGGTGGGTGTTAGCAGCCCAGAGCACTGCGACCATTGAGGTCTATTGTGCGTCCCTAGAGGTTCTTAGTTGAAATGTAGGTCAATGTCCTTGACAAACGCCGCTACCTGATGCATATCCAGTGGGTCGGCATTAGGCCACTGGATTGTGTGTGCAGTGAGAAACTTGAATCTTTTAAGGATGATAGCATGGCATGTGAAGAGTACATGTTCCGATGTCTCCTTACCGCAGTTACAAAATCTTCACTGGCCCGTAAGGGACTTTCCCTTTTATATATGTAGATGGCCACTAAAAGGGCCGTGCCATATTAAAAACCAGGTAAGGGATCTTAGGGACTGGCGATCCATCCTCCGTGCCTCTCCCAGATGTGCAATATTATAACTGAGTAGTTTCTTGGCCTGTCTCATCCCAATGGAGGACTCCCAGAGTGAATTCCTATGGTTCTGCTCCCAGTCCCTTATACCCCTTGCCAAATAGGTTTTTGAAAAAGCGATACTAGGACTGGGACCCAGGAAAACCCAGCTTGATCCCGCTTTTGCACAACGGTCTGCTGCCTAATTTCTCTTAATAGTGGAGTGGCCAGGAGACCACAAAAGGGTAACTTTGTTTGCTTTACCCAGTTCTAATAAATTGCAGTAGCAGCTCCATATCAATTTCGAGTTGAACACTGAAGCTCCTAGAGCTATCAAAGCTGCTTGGCTGTCCGAGATTATATAGATCTCGGTCTTCCTATATTTTATCGGGTCGTTATGTATGTATATTGTTAACGCCCGATTTATTTGTACACACACGTAAATAACTCATTTTTAACTTTTTTATAAATTGTGTAAATTTAATAAACTGATTTATATTTGTATTTTGTTAGACGAATAAAAATCATTGATGAAATGATCTATTTATTATTTATTTATTTTATTTTCGACATTATTATTATTTTTAATTATTTGTCACCACTGTCACTACGCGCGTCATCCAAAAACCAAAATGGATGATGTTGTTAACAAGCAAGAAAAAGAAACGACTGACTGAAAAACCCGAAATTTTTAAGAGGATGAATAAAAATAAAATGAATTGTTTTGTTTTCGTTTTGCTTGCGTGAATTGTTTAAGGGCAGCGACCAGTAGCAGATAATCAAGCGGTTGTGGTTTTGTTATGAATCTGTGATATGAATAAGTAAGCGCTGATATGTTTAGTTGCTATATCTGTGGTGGTGAGACGAATGTATGAATTATCATGAGTGAGCCGCTAAGCACACATACCTCAATAGCAAGGGTCTCTGCCTGAAAAACTGTGGGGGAGCTGCCCAGTGGTATGCATAGTTCCCGGTCAGGCCCAACTATCCATGCACCGGTACCCCCGTCCGACTTTGATCCATCCGTATACCATACAGAAGCATGGCGAGGGAGGGAGGAGATAATATTCTCTACCAGTGCCCTATCCGGCAACCTGATATTAAAATTCCTCTGACAATCGATTGTCCTTACCATCAAATCTGATAGTTGGATCAATTCCTCCTTGAGATTGAATTTATGTAGGATATTGTTGTGTCCTAGCCTCATGGGTTTAATTTTTTCAGTGATTTTCAGGCTCAGACCTCTTGAACCGGTTACTTTTTTAATGTGTAGGTGCAGTGGTGAGAGCCCCAGTATTCTCTCAAGGGCAGCTGTTGGACAAGTCCTCATTGCTCCGCCCTTACACAAATTAACCTCTGGATCTTGTCCAGTATTCTTCGTGCACCAGTCTGCTCCGTCTTAGGCCACCACACAAATGCCGCATAAGAGACCATAGCTCTTATAACGGCCCGGTAGAGCCAAACCAACATTTGTGGGCTCAGTCCCCACGTTTTGCCAATCATTCTTTGGCAGGTGAAGTAGACCGTATGGCCTTGTTTGTTGTATGCTTTAAGTGGGGATTCCATGTCAGTTTCTGATGAAGTATGACACCCAGATATTTAACCTCCTTTGACAGTTGGAGAGTTACCCCCCCCCCCAAAGCTATCGACGGGAGGGCAGTTTTTCTCCGGTTAGTAAAGAGAGTGCAGCTGACCTTATTTGGATTTACCGTAAGGCCCACCTCCGTGCACCGATCAGTTACTACCTCTAGGGCTTGTTTCATTCTTTCCCCTACTGTATCTGCGAATCTGCCCTTAACCATCACGACTAGGTCGTCCGCATAGGTAATGTTTGAGAAGTCTAGATTTCTCAGGGGAGAGAGGACGCCTCCCTAGGGACAGCCCCTGGTGGCCGCTATAATAATGGTTTTGTCTCCAAAGGAGGCCGCAATCCTCTTTATTTTTAGCATGTTTATTATGCACCTTACGGTGGAGGGGTGTATGCCCCTTGCTAGTGGTTGTTCCTGAATCACCTCGAAACTAGTATTATCAAAAGTTCCCTGGATATCAATGAAGGAGCATAATAATAATTCTCTATTTCTGAGCGTGTCCTCGATTTCCGATGTCAGTTCGTGAAGAGCTGTTTCTGTAGATTTCCCTGCTTGGTAGGCGTGCTGCCTAGAGTCCAGAGGGTGACTTTGGAGGGTATTGGATCTAATACAAAGTCCCAGAATTTTTTCCATGGTTTTCAGTAGAAAAGATGTGAGACTAATAGGTCTGTAGCTGTACGACCTAATTTCCTCTGTGGATCTAATTGCCACTTTTGGGATAAAAATCACCTCTCCATGAACATCTCTCCAGCGTTTTGGAATATATTCCAAGCTGTGACTGGCTCTGAAGAGTAAAGTAAGATAAGGCAGTAAAATCTGCAGGCCCTGCTGTAGAAAGGCGGGATATATGCAGTCCCCTCCCGGTGATTTGAAAGGTCCAAAGGATTTGACTGCCCAGCTTATCCGTTCCGGCGTAAAAAACTGCCTCGAGAACTTCTGAGCCTCCCTTGGAACCCGATACGGATGTACATTACTTGCGTAGGATTCCTCCGGATCCCTCAGAATAATACATTCTGGAAAGTGACCTTTCACTAGACATTCCAGAGTCTCTTCCTGGTTATGGTTGTCCCTCCATCTGGTTTCCTTACAGACCCAAGGGATTCCTGTGCTCCAAAGAGAGTGCCTTCTGTAGTCGACACGCCGTGGGTAGCTTGTCTATTTTTTCACAGAAGTCTCTCCAGCTTAATCTTTTGCTCTGCCTGAGGGGTTTGTTTTACTGAGTAAGGGAGTACTGTTAGGTAGTCCAACCGTTCGTCCTCTTAGCCCTATTAAAAAGTTTACGGACATTTCGTCTCATGTTTTCCAAGTTTTGGTTCCACAAAGGAACATCCGTTGCGCCTCTGATATGCACAAGTGGTGAGCTTGAGTGGTAGGCATTGATTATTGCCTCTGTAACTTCATTCGCTACTCTGTCGAGATCTTCGACAGAGTTTATCAAGGTCTGCAGACCAGTTAGGTTATCTAATAGTATATCGTTATAGACTGGCCAGTTGGTGCGTTTGGGTATCCTTACCACCAAATCATGTCTCGAAGGGATACTGATATCAAACGTGATGTACATATGATCTGAGAGGGAGACTTCCTTGGACATATGCGTGTCGAGAATTGCACTGGAGGTACCCATGTCAGACAGGGTAGGATCCAGGTCGCATCACTCCCAATATTATTTACTGCTAAGTTGTTACTAAGACAGAATTCAAAAAGTTGCTCACCTCTTAAATTAGTGTCGCTGCTTCCCCAGACTGCATGGTGTGTATTAGCGTCGTGGCCAATGATACATTTTTGGTGATGAATCATGCAATAATTCACGAAGCTCTGTATCAATGCTGGAGGGGGTCATTCTCATCCCCTGGAAAATATGCGGAAGCGATGTTAATCACCCTCCTGCCACCTTTAGGTAAGGGCATTTCAATTGAAACAGCCGTAATATCCCTAGAAATAAATTGGTTAATAGAGAGGATATTGTGCCTTGAGCGACAAAGAATTGCTGTCCTCGGCCCATCTGCAGCCGTGTCGTAGACTAGCTTATCTGTATTGGCCGCAAAACCTTTTATCTTCCCGTTGTTGGTCCAAGGCTCCTGTATGAGCGCTATGTCCCAGTCATTGATCATAAAAAGACGATTTAGGTTGTTTGTCGCCGTCTTTGATCGATGCAGATTAATCTGCACGAACCTCAGTTGTTGTTGTTTTGTTCTTGTGTACCATTGTGTATCACGACTCCATACTGTCCTTCTTAGGCTCCGAAGAGCCTGGTATCACTATAGGTTGCTGAAGTGCCACCCTACCTCTAGGGGTCAGCCCATGGCTTTTTCCCCTCCTTCCCTGGCCCGGTTTAACCGGTCTCTCTGTTCCGGGGGTGACAGGTTTCCTGTCCTCCTCCGGCCCAAAGCTGACTCTGACGTGCCGGGCAGATTCGGCTCCATCGCCCTCCCCCTGGCTGCATCCCCCACCCCCTCCTTCTTTGGGCGGAAGTGAACAGAGCCAAACATCCAGTTTACTCTGTAGTTGGATCCTTTGAGTGTCTCCGTCGTTTTGTGTAAGACAGACATCGTGACATTAGGAGGTCGCCTTCTCGCTTCTTCCTCGAAATGATTCTCCAGTCTGCGTCTCTTAGGTCTTTATTTTGTACCGCCAGACGACGCAGTATTTTCTCATTTGTTTCCTTACCACCTCGTGGCAGGTAAACAAACATAATTTTTGGACGAGGCAACTCTTCCTCCCCAACTGCCTTCAGGGATGCTCCATCCCATGGTTTGAGTGAGGGCAAAGTGACCCTAAGCCACTCTGCCGTGTCTTCATCGGCACAGTACTCCGTAAGCCACCCGTTTCTGGTGCGACATCCCAGGAAGTTTGGGCTGACACTATCTAGCGGCAGCTCCGCCACTGTGTCCATGATAGCATCTTGTATGACCAGGATCTGTGCAATGCCCAGTTTAACCTCTGGAAAGCCTTGGTTGGTAATCTCTACTTTGATGGCCCTCACCGCATTACTATAGGTAGTGGCCGTGTCGGCCCTGTTCTCGGGGCAACTCTCCTTATTGTCGCCCTCTGTGACATCTTTTGGGTCGGCTTCCAGTGCCTTTGATGAAGGACTGGAAACTGTCCCTCTCTTTGGTGCCATCCCTAGTGGGGTAGCGTCGTCATCCGACCTGTTCCTTTTCATTGCCGGGACAATTCTGTCCCTGATCTTTTCCTTGCATTGCTGCAAGGCAGCGTCGCAGGGGACCCCTGACCTAATTAGATGGGACAGCCGTCTCCTCGCGGCCCCACTGAGGCGTGTCCTCCTCTTAACCGTCTCCTCGAGCTCCAATTCCTCAAGGTCGTTTCCTATTTCGGCCGTTGTCGACGTGGATAGGGTATCCATTTCAGGCATTAGAATGCCATGTGTCGGAGAGCCCTCCACTGAGTCCGTGCTGAGGTTTACAATTTGATTTTTGATCTCAGAAGCAGGGCATCTTCTGAGATTGGTGCGTTTGAAGGAGCACCGCCCTTATTGTTTTTTTTGTTAATATTTAATCCATATATTTTTTGATTTGTTTGAGGAAAGAAAGGTCCAGCACGGCAGAGCCTCTTACAGTGGTAAGGCTGATTGAAACCGGAGGTCGTCTGGTATTCGGAGTTCCGTGCTAGCGACCAACTAACCCATGATCATTCATCCTTCGGCGCACATGTCTCACCTTAGATTTTTTTTTCAAGGTTGATGCCATCCCTTAGCGTCGTACTTTAGGCTGTTGTTCGGTAAAACGAGCCAACAGTTACCGGAGGCCACCACGAGGAGGTAGTACGTACACTTGCGAATCACGCTCAGGTTACCCCTCGCGTAGATCGTGGACCCAAAGCCAGGACTGCCTAAAACATGACCAGAACAGCCTGCTGGGGCTCACCCTAAAGGAAGGTTACGGAGCTGGTGAATAGCTTTATTCCCCCCTTGCTAAAGACGCCGGACCTCCTGTTAGTGTGTTAGTTTTTCCCAAATATTCTTCTAAATTTACCTCAGTTGGCTCCAGTTCATCTTGTCGAATTTTTGGTGTTGATATTAGTGTTGCTATAGTTTTGGACTAGTGAAAAATGATTCAATATAATTAAAAATAATTTAATATAATTAAAAAGCCTTGGTTAGGCTCCTTTATCAAATTATTTTTAATTATATTGATGCCCGATTTCAGAACAAAACAGCAATTCGTCAGTTAAATAATATTTCCTCTCTTTCTTCTTTTATGAAATTGCAATTTGTTTCATAATTCAAAATCAATGCTATCTGGATGAGATGATAGTTCATTTTTACATGAACATTTTAAAGGGAGAATTAAATTTTTATTTGGGCGATATTGAAAAGTCAAATATTTAATTCTCCCTTTAAAATTTTCATGTAAAAAACAATTATCATCCAGATAGCATTGATTTTGAATTATGAAACAAATTGCAATTTCATAAAAGAAGAAAGAGAGGAAATATTATTTAACTGACGAATTGCTGTTTTGTTCTGAAATCGGGCATGAACCAATTTTCACATATTGCGTTTGACACTCTTTTTTCTTCTTTAAAATATTGAAGAAAAATTGTACTCCATAAAATATAATGAAATCGTAACAATACAAATTGTTTTCATTTTTATGGTCAATCTATGCAAGATCCTCACTACTGTCGTTTTTTTAGAGATATACTCAACATTTTCGAAAACCTTTTAAAATATGGTGTATCATCAATGAAATGAATGCAGTCGTTCTCCGACTCATCTTCATAATGTTCTTCGCTATATTCTATATTCTCCAGACCTGCCAGATTATTTGACAAATTTATCACTGATATATTTCAAAATTCGGAGTAGGTTTTATTGGGATCCCCCCGTTATCCATCTTTCCAAAATCCGTTTTGCTAAAATCCGCCGTTTTTTATAAAAATCCACTTTTGGTAAAATCCATTGATGTTGAAATCCATGATTGTTGAAATCCATTTATGACACAATCCACTGTTGTCAAAATCCTTCAGTATAATGTCACTAAACTGATTGTACGGTCATCAATAAAATAAATTTCGTATTTAAATAAATTATATATTTAGTAAATAATTACATATTTCATTATATCAAAATATACGAATAGTTTATTTTATTTTTATGGATGGAAAACTTATTAATATTAGCAGCTGAATATATTGTAAAATACATCAAAGAATCGAAAAATTGTTTGTAAGTGGTACAAGCTCTTTACAGAAGGCCAATAAGATGTTAATGATGATGCCCACCCTGGACGCCCTAGCGCGTCAACGACCGATGAAAACGTTAAATCAGTGAACAAAATTATTATGGAGAATCACTATTAGAGAAGATGCTGAGGATGTCGGCATATCAGTTGGCTCATGCCATGCAATTTTTTCGGTTGTTTTGGGCATGAAACGTGCGGCAGCGACATCCGTAATCATGCCTCAGCCACCGAATTTTTCTTGTTCTTCGGACTCATATCAGAAGAGATTCGAGGGTTGGAAAAGCATAGGCACAAGTGTATTATATCTGAGAGGGATTACTTTGAAGGGGACAAAGTATATACATATTGATGAATAAATAAATATTTTCGAGAAAAATAAAAAGTCACCTTTTTTAACAAACCACGTATATGGGTAAAATACGGCATTTAAAAAAAATTGGTTTTCATTGTAATTAATTAATGTTATTTTGTAAAAGTATAAGTATAAAAAAACCTTTTATAGTCATAAAGATTCGGAAATTCTTTTCAAATTACTGAACAAATAGCTACATATGCGACAACAGTTATGACAGTGTGGGACTACCAGAAGCAGCCACAAGAATGGTACAAATTCATCTTTAGCTAAAAACACATCGTTTTTGTTATTTTTGCAAGAATCCATCAAAAAGCCATCGAATCCATCGTTTTTGTTATTTTTTACAAGCGGCTTGTAAAAAATAACAAAAACGATGGATTCGATGGCTTTTTGATGGATTTTGACAAAATGGATTTCGTCAATAATGGATTTTATCATAAATGGATTTTGAAAATGATGGATTTTGTCAAAAGAGGATTATGTCAAAAATGGATTTGGTCAAGATGGATTTTGTCAAAAAGGATCATGACGTAATGGATTTCGTGGGTAACCCGGTTTTATTGTATGGATCGTTTTGATTTCTCGAGCAACAAACTATACAAACAATTCTAAATAGTTTGTCAATATCATTTATTGACTTACAATCGACAATTGAAAAAAAAATTATCGTTATAAATTCTCTGATTTGTTTTCTATGTTGCATTATTTTCTGTGTCATTTGACGAATGAGTATCGCAGCAAAATCCGAACAGCATACAAATATTCCAACAATGTTTTCTTCAAGTTTTTGTCCGTTGATTATTTTGTAAGAGATATTTAAATATTGTTTGATTGAGATTCCCTCGTTAATTTGTTTTAAAACTGAATTGATGAACACCCACGATCAATCACTTACGAACAATTTCGGTAGCAATATCTTTGGTTTTGAATTTACGATTTCGTGGTAGAAGTACTGTAAGAAGAAAAATTGTGATAAGCAACATTTAGGATTACTGACGACTCCCCCTGAATGTAAACAATTCTGTTTGATTTTCCTAGAAGTGGCACAGTACTAAGGCGCATTAATATTATGTGTATTTAAGTCTTTTCGTGCTATTCAATCCAAAGAATTCAGTAGTGAGATAGACAACCTTCGTAAAAGTCTAGAAATCGGATCGAAATCAATATAGAAAACATTAAATATTTTCTTGAATGAAGATAATGTTCTCTGGGTAGGTGGAAGATTAAAAAATTCAAACTTGAAATATGCTTCTCAACATCCAGTTATCTTGCCGCATGGACATCCCGTGAATTACCTGATCATTAAGGAAATACATCACTCGCTGTTACATGGTGGATTATCAATCGTTTTGAGCACGATTCGTTTAAAATATTGGATGAGTGATGCCCGGAGAAGTATCAAAACCTATATCAAAAATTGCATCACTTGCGTAAGATTTCGAGCTGTGACAGCCTATCCGAAAATCGGGGATTTGCCAGCTGAACGCTTTACACAACATCAGCCATTTCTAAACGTCGGTTTAGATTATGCCGGTCTGACATATATTTGAACTAGCAAATTACCGTTTAGCGGTGAAAGCCGTGAATTTAGAAGTGGATTCTTTCATTGCTGCCTTACGTCGATTCATAGCTAGGCGGAGGCTGCCAGCGCTCATTTGATGTGACAATGGGTCGAACTTCGTATCCGGTAATTCAGAACTCAAAATACTAAATAAACAATTATTACAGCAACAAAATTCTAAAGATGTTAATAATTTCTGCTTACAGAGACAAATCCAATTCCGGTTTAATCCTCCCAGCGGACCACATTTTGGAGGGCTATAGGAAGCCACCGTCAAATCGGCAAAATTTCATTTGAAGAGGGTGATGCATGATTGTTAGTTTACATTCGAGGAGCTTATAATACACTACTCCAAAAAATTAAAGGAACACTAATTTTTTTCAATTTTTTTAGTGTTTTTTGAAGAGCTGTATCTTAGTAAAATACGGTCGTACAGAGATGAAAAGAAAAGCATTTTAAAGCTTCAAATCTCTAGTTTTGAGACTTTTGAACGGAAAATTTTTGTGAGATACCGTTATCACGCAATCATAAGAAAGTGCGCGAAGAAAAAAATTTCGAATTTTTTTTTTTTTTGTAAGGTGCCATGGGCTCGGGAAATTTTTTTTAAGTTAAACCAATTCATAGGTCGGTTAGCCTGTTAATTAGGCGTAAATTTAATTTCATTCTGGTCTCTCTATGTCAACTTTTTGCTGAGATATCTGACTTTGAATCAAAAAAGATCCTTTTGCCTTTGATCATCGATATCTCAGCAACCAATGATTGCACAGTAAACTTTAGCGCAGCCTTAAAAACTTCAATAAATTTCCTACAAGACTCTTTAATGATTGGTGGAGAATAAATTTTTTTTTCACCCTCAATACTGATTTGAAGAAAGTACAAAAAAACGACTTTTTAGGTTGTCTTAGTAAATCTACCGTTACTTTACCGTTATTGATGAAAAGACTAATGTTGCCAGGTCATTTTACAGTTTAATGTACTCCTAATAGCCCTGTATTATTTTCAAATTGATCCATCCAACCGTTTTTTCGGACAGATTGATCAAAGTTTTACAAAACAATTAAAGGAACAAGTATTCATCAAAATAAAAAAACGACTTTTTTCTCATTTTACGTTAGTTACTTGTTAACCCTTAACGATCGTACGGTTTTTTTTGTAATACTCGCCGATAAGAGACGATAGAAAATTAAATAAAGTTCTGCAATATGAGCAATAATTATGGAACTTGGCCATTTCTCATTCGATTTTAGTGAAATTTGGTATGCACGATGGAAATGGGATTCTAAAATGATTTTTGGATAAAGTTCTGGAATATGGCCAACTAGGATGGAACTTGGCCATTTCTTAACCGATGTTGATGAAATTTGGTATGCACGATGGAAATGGGATTCTAAACTGATTTTTGGATAAAGTTCTGGAATATGGCCAACTAGGATGGAACTTGGCCATTTCTTAACCGATTTTGATGGAATTTGGTATGCACGATGGAAATGGGATTCTAAACTGATTTTTGGATAAAGTTCTGGAATATGGCCAACTAGGATGGAACTTGGCCATTTCTTATCCGATTTTGATGAAAATTAGCATGTACGATGGAAATGGGATTCTAAACTGATTTTTGGATAAAGTTCTAGAATATGGCCAACTAGGATGGAACTTGGCCATTTCTTAACCGATTTTGATGAAATTTGGTACGCACGATGGAAATGGGATTCTAAAGTGATTTTTGGATAAAGTTCTGGAATTTGGCCAACTGGGATGGAACTTGGCTATTTCTTAACCGATTTTGATTAAATTTAGTGCTCGCGATGGAAATGGGATTCTATAATGAATTTTAGCTAAAGTTCTGGAATATGTCCAATTTGGTAGGAACTTGGCCATTTCTTATAAGATTTTGATGAAATTCAGCATTTGTAATGAAAATCGGGTTTTAAAATTATGTTTAAATGGAATTCTGGAATAAACTGTATTAGGAAGGAACTTGGCCATTTTTTATCCGATTTTAAACAAATTCAGCATGTACTATAGAAATAAAACTCTAAAATTATTTTTGGTTAAAGTTATATGTTAAAGTTGGAAGGCGCCTGCCTATTCCTTAAACGAATAAAAGAAATTTGATATGTGCTTTAAAAGTGAATAACTAAAATCATTATTCCTTGTATTTAATGATTTATTTTATCAATAATTTAAGAATCTCATTTTCATCGTGAATGCTGAAATTCATAAAAATAGTATACAAAACTTCCAAGTTCCATGACAATTGGCCAAATTCTGGAACTTTATCCAAAAATCAGTTTAGAATCCCATTTTTAAGGCACGTGCTGAATTTCATCAATATCGGATAAGAAATGGCCAATTTCCTTCCTAGTTGGCCATATACCAGAACTTCATCCACAAATCATTTTAGAATCCCATTTCCATCGTACATGCTAAATTTCATCAAAATCGGATAAGAAATGGCCAAGTTCCATCCTAGTTGGCCATATTCCAGAACCTTATTCAAAAGTCAGTTTAGAATCCCATTTCCATTGCTTATACCAAATTTCATCAAAATCGGATGAGAAATGGGAAAGTTCCTTCCTAGTTGGCCATTTTCCAGAATTTCATCCAAAAATCAGTTTAGAATCCCATTTCCATTGCTTATACCAAATTTTATCAAAATCGGATGAGAAATGGGCAAGTTCCATCCTAGTTGGCCATTTTCCAGAACTTTATTCAAAAATCAGTTTAGAATCCCATTTCCATCGCCCATACCAAATTTCACTAAAATCGGATGAGCAATAGCCAAGTTCCATCCTAGTTGGCCATATTCCAGAACTTTATCCAAAAATCACTTTAGAATCCCATTTCCATCGTACATGCTGAATTTCATCAAAATCGCATAGGAATTGGCCAAGTTCCAACCTAGTTGGCCATATTCCAGAACTTTATCCAAAAATCAGTTTTGAATCCCATTTCCATCGTGCATACCAAATTTCATCAAAATCGGTTAAGAAATGGCCAAGTTCCATCCTAGTTGGCCATATTCTAGAACTTTATCCAAAAATCATTTTAGAATCCCATTTCCATCGTGCATACCAAATTTCACTAAAATCGGATGAGAAATGGCCAAGTTCCATAATTATTGCTCATATTGCAGAACTTTATTTAATTTTCTATCGTCTCTTATCGGCGAGTATTACAAAAAAAACCGTACGATCGTTAAGGGTTAACAAGTAACTAACGTAAAATGAGAAAAAAGTCGTTTTTTTATTTTGATGAATACTTGTTCCTTTAATTGTTTTGTAAAACTTTGATCAATCTGTCCGAAAAAACGGTTGGATGGATCAATTTGAAAATAATACAGGGCTATTAGGAGTACATTAAACTGTAAAATGACCTGGCAACATTAATCTTTTCATCAATAACGGTAAAGGAACGGTAGATTTATTAAGACAACCTAAAAAGTCGTTTTTTTGTACTTTTTTCAAATCAGTATTGAGGGTGAAAAAAAAATTTATTCTCCACCAATCATTAAAGGGTCTTGTAGGAAATTTATTGAAGTTTTTAAGGCTGCGCTAAAGTTTACTGTGCAATCATTGGTTGCTGAGATATCGATGATCAAAGGCAAAAGGATCTTTTTTGATTCAAAGTCAGACATCTCAGCAAAAAGTTGACATAGAGAGACTAGAATGAAATTAAATTTACGCCTAATTAACAGGCTAACCGACCTATGAATTGGTTTAACTTAAAAAAAATTTCCCGAGCCCATGGCACCTTACAAAAAAAAAAAAAAATTCGAAATTTTTTTCTTCGCGCTCTTTCTTATAATTGCGTGATAACGGTATCTCACAAAAATTTTCCGTTCAAAAGTCTCAAAACTAGAGATTTGAAGCTTTAAAATGCTTTTCTTTTCATCTCTGTACGACCGTATTTTACTAAGATACAGCTCTTCAAAAAACACTAAAAAAATTGAAAAAAATTAGTGTTCCTTTAATTTTTTGGAGTAGTGTATATTAAACGAAAACGTCCATAGCCACTTGATTTTGTGTTACTTGCTGTTCAAGCTTCGACGAACATTCGTCGTATATCCAGTAGAGTGTTGCCCGATATATTATTTATATTAAGTTTGTTATATTGTACAATATGTATTTTTAAACATTTACAATTATCTTTCTGTAACTCACCTTTGCTTTTTCAAAGTTTTTACGTTTACACATTATCTTTATTTGTTTGAGAATCAGAGTGCCGAACGCAAAGTGTGTCTTTGGCGTGCGTGGAAAATCTGGCTCTTTCAAGAACGACATAACACTTCGCGGGCATGTTGCACAATTGCACATGTTATTTTTCCTTCAAACGGTAAATAAATTTATCAAAAAGCGTCATTTTTCGTAAAGTGGTTCTAAAAATGATGAAGTTATGAAAATAAAAATAAATAGAAATAATTAAAAAATTCTAAAAATTTAGCATTTTGTACATTACGTTATACCGAATTCGCTTATACAAAGCATAACGATTAAAATATGCTATAATATAGGGCAAAACAAAATTGTTGTTGTTATTTGTGTACAATCATTCAAATTATCACAGAAAAGTACTTAGCTACAGAACAGACATACAAGTAATCAATAACAGAAAACAGACGTTTTAAAAACGAATTAGAAAAACCTACTTTTCACGCTTTTAACGCCCAAAACATCTGTTTTCTGTTGTTATTTATTTGGTCGCACGACGGTCGATTTTCTTGCCGAATTAAATTTAAAAAAAAAAACGCATCGTCGTCTGTTATAGCTTATAGAACATAAGCTTTTGCTTTGTATAAGACAATACAGAACAATTTTATGAAAATGACCCTTTTTGATATTTAAACAAGATTAAGCATCATTTCTCGGTACTAAATAATATTTTAGTTTAGTTGTATAACAATAAGCCGTAAAAATTTAATTAAATAAAATTTGTCAAAAGAAATTATTTCCTAATCTATTATAAGTTATAATCAGAATTTCGAAATCTTATAAAATGTCTTGTTTCCTTTGACTATAAAGATATAAATAATTTTGCAAATAAATTTCCATTTATAAAACTATAAATTTCTAATTTTATCTCAGATATCACATTCAAGGAAAATATTTGCTTTTGTGAAAAGCACACCTAGTTCATAGTTTGTTCGTGTATGTACTATTTGTAGGTTAAATAAAGTTTAGACAAAACTTATTTTCTTCTTATTTTTGCATATAAATGAAAAAGTTAGTTTTTATATATAAAGTTAGTTTTGATGTATACAATTAATTTTATCGTACCTGTCGTATCTTAGCAGACACAATACAAAACAAAATCATATCAGTACATTAAGCCAATAAAAGGAAACATTTCTAAATTTAATTTTTTTAATTACAAACAAAGAAACTAATTAAATTTAGTTTAACAAAATACAAGGAAAGCACCATTCAACTCCACACTCTATTCATCGAACTTTATTAATAGAATATAACAATTACATTCACCACTCCAATTGTTATGTGATATCATCATGACGATGAAAATGTATTGTGCTTATTAATTAATACTGTTGCGCCATTAATTAATAAACCGTTCAACCATTTATTCGATTTTATTTCAAGGATCTCGTCAGAAATATGCCTTTTTAGTCGACTTAATAATAAGCACAAACAAAAAGCTTAAAAGGACATTAATTCTATAATATTCCTCTCTAGACTATTGTGTGTTTGTGTTTATATACTAAATTTTTGTCAATCATCATGGAAGTGGTAACAATCAGTAAAATGGAAAAGGGTCAAAAATTAAATTGGTTTTTGTTTTTCATTTTTGGATATTTTTTGTTAGATTTTTAAGCTTTTAGTCAGAATATTGTATAAAAATGAATAACACACGTTTTATTCAATCTTTTTAGCAGCACAGCACTATTGTTTGGAATTTTAGGTTATATAAATATAAACGGTATAACAAAAATTCAGTTTTAAGTTGTTTTCTTTTTTACTTTGCCTACATACAATAGATAAGAAAATGAAAGTTGATAATGTTGAAAGGCAACGCAATAATCGTTATACATAAGGTTTTATGACAAATAAACTGTAAAACTGTCTCGTCTTTGTGTGTAAAAAGCATTTTCATGGAAAATGGGTGGTTTGCTGTAAATAAATTCGATTGAAGATAAGAAATGTGATTACGAATTAATTTATTCGATTTGAAGGGTGTAACCCAAAGCATAATTTAGTCGTCGCCTTCATAAAAATACATTATTTTGTGTATTTTCCAGATATAAAAAATAACCGTCATTTACATACCACTTGTCTGGAAAATTTAATATGTGTCCTCACAAACAATCGTTTAAAAATTTCTCTCGTAACTAGTTTATTTATAGGATTTCTGAATCATTTAAGTTTGGAGATTGATAAACCCGATGTTCAGACTAGAGGATAATCTAATATGCATTATAATATGGCTCATTGATTCGATGACTTGAAATACCAAACTCTTTGTTCTGTTGTAATGGTTTCACCAGAAATTTTTCGTACAATTTATTATGGGGTATAGTTACTTTAGTTATTACACGATTTACATGCAATATTTTTTGTACAATCAGGTTTTATGAAAAAAATTTAAATTTAATTTGCATTAAAATGAGTTGCTGCAATTCTAATGCAAATATCAAAAAACCTGATTGTTTTAGCGTTTACACTATGCGGTGTCGATACCGCAAAATATTGTACCACAAATATATCATGTAAATCGCATCGTGTAAAAGGAACTTTAGACTTAATTCTTAACAAACACGTAAGTAGGATTTGTTGCCAGTGAAGCTAACTCAAATAATAAAATAAAAAAACGTAAATTATTAATAAATTTTGTAGCTTTTGTCTGTAAACATATCGTTGTGCACATCTAAAGTACACTGTACACTAATTAAAAAACGACACTTTTCATGAGAGATTTTCTAAGATGTTTTCTTAAACATTGAGTAATAAAATAAATAAAAATTTAATTCATTTACTAAATAAATTAAACAGCTGTTAAATATAAAGTAGGAACTTGGTTATGTAGTTTTCATAACTACCTAAGCAAATATATAGTGTAAAAAAAAATCATTAGTTTTTTACTTCGATGTCATAATTTTAATTTTAATTATGATATTATTAGGCTTTTTTTATATTAATTATTGAATAAACTAGTGGTATGAAGCCTAGGTTTTTTTGTATAATTTTTTATTTAAAATACAACACCGACGTTTCGAATATATTTCATATTCATCATCAGGTAAAAATTTTGTACTAAAAATGGAAGAACAAGCATATATAAATCAAACATAATAAAAATCTATCAAAAAAGGAACTTACAATTCTTATAAAAACGTTAAAATCATTTAAAAATTATATAAAATAACAAAGCACAAGAAAAATATTTAAATGTTAATATAATTATTCAATAGGAAAAAACAACAAAAATTGACAACGATTATTCAAAAAAATAATTGAGGTGTGGCCAACACACGACTTTCTTTTACGAACAGCGAATTTTGAGAAACTTATTATGTAAATTTCTTGCAAATATTTTTGTTTTTTTAATTTTTTTTTTTGCTATTTTTATTTGTTTAAATTTTTTGGAAACATTTTGTATTAGGAAGTTGTTTGTAAACCTTATACTTTTTAAGATTTTGCAAAATAAATCTTCGGGCCCAAGGGAGCAGCCACTTCCGGTTGACCGATTTGGAGTAAAATTCATTGTGACCTCCCAATTTATCAAAAAAGCTTAAATCTGAAGTTTCAGTTCGATTGGTTAAGCCATCTGGGCTGTAGAGAGGACACAGACTGACAGACAGATAGACAGACGGGCAGACAGACATCATTTCGAAACCCACTTTTTCGGACTCAGGGGACCTCAAAACAGATATATCTTCAATAATCTCAAGGTCGAAAATTTTCATGATTACTATACTTTATTTTACTTACGTAAAAGAAAGTAATAAATAATTGTTTTTCAAAGTAGTATAGCTCATTAAGGCAATTGATTTTAAGTTTTTTGAACCCGAGAAACAACTAAAAATGAAGTATGATGGCAAAAAAACGTGATGATCCGAACTAAAAACTATTTTTTGTATAAAAATAGATAATTTCAAAATAGTATCACTATCAACAGTTGCATTAGAATAAATTATTATAAAGTTATGTAGATATAAGCAATCTGATTTCTTTCAGCAATCGGATCATCTCCAAAACACGTCTAGTTGATTGCATTGCTTCACGTTCCACAACTCTGACATCCTCCAAATGAATATTATGTCTTGCTTCATATAAATGTGACGATAAATCACTCGTGGAATCTACGTTTACTTTCTTAAGTGATAATTTTTGGGCGTCTTTTTTATGTTGTAAAATTCTTGTTGTTCGTTACTCAAATAACGAATACGTAAAATCATAAAACATACACTTATAATCAGCCACTTTCATCTCGTAATCACCAGGTCACTAAACTTTATGCGCTCAAACACCATAAAATTGTATTATTATTATTATTTAACATTAATTATTTGCAAAATTCCATTTGACATTTGCAATGTCAAAATGGTAGTCTAATTCTAATATTTAATTTATACGAGTAGAATTGTACCAGAATTATAATGTTTTATTTGCAGTGCAGTGTCGAAAATTATAAGCATTGACGCGACATCTGCAATAAATACATTATCTAAAAATATGTCATTATAATTTTCGACTCGGTACTATTTTTTTTGTCAAATCAGTACGATTGTAACCACAGCTTAATACAGACATAAAATAAATAAAAATTGTAACGAATAGTGAGCAGAAAGTTTTCTTTAAATTAAAAAAAGTGAAATACAGTCCACACATCTATTCATCTTGGGAAACATCGCGCAATCTTGCTGCTGGTCTCATAATCTGGTCGATCACAGCACATAATTAAGATTGTGTCCCAACATTTGGTCCTTCGAGCCGGATTATGAGACCAGCAGTTTAATTGTTTATTGCTTTTACTTAGTTCGAACGCTGTGATACGCAGCTATAGACTCAATATTCTTCATTCAACGTGTTGCAGTAAACAATTTCAAAATCAACGAACAGTGCTAACCGGGTGATTTTTCATACACCAAGTCATTCTTTATTGTTGCTAACATTAAAGTTAATTATTTCAACGTCAATTAAATCAATTCAACGTCAATTTGATATCTGCGTCGAATGATAATTGGAAAGCTGGACGGGTGTGATAACCGCATACATCATAAGCTTGTTGTGTGGTTGACCGTCATCAGATTTATTGTAATATTAACTAAGCAAGTATTTCAAGGACAGTGAAATTTGCAATCAAAAATTCTATAGCCAGAATTAATCAAAATTAAGACAAGCGATTGCAAGTTGCTTGTATTAAGTAAAAGAGTAACGATCTTGTAGTGCGGTTGCACATTTACGTCGATAGTGAACAATTCAGTGCAATATTGTGTGAACCATTAGTGAAGTTGAGTGCTATAAATACTGATTGTTAAACAAGTATTTAAATTTGATTGGTGTTTCTTCATACTGCCGATATTTATATCACCAGTGGCATAAATCAGAGTGCACATCATTTAGCTGACTCAAGTATTTCAAGTTAAAATTGTAAAACATGTCACAAGCAGCTGAAACAGCATCTCTTAAGAAACAGCGAGCTTCAAACAAGGGAAGGTTGACCCAAATTGTCAACTTCATAAATCAGGAGCATGACGACACACCTTTAGAAGAATTTCGAACTCGTCTGATGCGTGTCGAGAAACTGATGGCTGAATTTACAGAGATCGAAGCCAACATCTTTGGCGTCAACCCAGAAGAGGAAACCGATAGCCAATACGAAGAAAGTTATTATAAAGCTATTACTGGCTTAAATACTTTGATTCGATCCAAATCAGCGACAGTAGGAACAAGCATTCATCTTGACACGACGTTAAACGGGACTCATATAGGAGGTGGGCACGCAGAAATAAGATTACCGAAAATTAATATTCCGTTTTTCTCCGGTGAATACACCGAATGGCAGTCGTTTTACGATTTATACTGCTCCACAATACACGAGTCAACGTCGTTAAATCCTGTACAAAAATTCCAGTACTTAAAGGGTTTATTACGTGGTGAACCGGCAGTTTTGTTACGACATATAAGCATCACCGAGGCCAATTATATGGGGGCTCTCAATAAATTAAAAGAACGATATAACCGAAAACGCCCAATCATTCAATCATTCATCAGAACATTCATAGATCAACCAATTATCCATACCGCCAACGCAAATAATATCAAGCGAATAATGGATACTTCTGATGAAGTGGTTCGAGGTCTGAGTGCATTAGGAGACAAGGCAGAAGCACGAGATCCTTGGCTGATCTTCATCATACTGAATAAGCTCGACGATAAGACTAAAGCACAATGGGCTGAAACCACCGCTGATGTCGATACCCCCTCATTTCCGGATTTTCTAAAATATTTAGCCCGACGCATTGAAACCTTGGAAGCTACAGGCATTCCAACAAAGCAGCCAAAGCAAAGACCTAATGTAACTGGACACTTAGCAGTAAACAGTGCCAGTATCAAATGTTCGTTATGTTCAGAAGAGCATTTACTTTTTCAATGCAAGACATTCAACGAAATGGATGTTATCAAAAGAAGGGAATGGGTCAAAACAAACAAAAGATGTTTCAATTGCTTCAGTGTCTCACATACTGGGTTCATGTGTCACTCTAAGCGCCGCTGTCAACAATGTAAGAAAAAACACCATAGTCTGCTACATTTAACTCAAGAGAATGGAGAATCTCTCGAGAAATCTAAACAGAATTCAACACAGAGTCAAACCCTTTTAGCGGTTCATTCAGAAGTTTCATCCCAAACGCTTCTCCCTACAGCAGTTCTTAAAATAGTGAGTTCATCTGGTCAATTCGATGACTGTCGGGCGTTGCTAGAATCTGGCTCACAGGTGAGCTTCATCACAGAGGCGTGTTCTCAACGGCTAGGCCTAAAAAAGAGAAACGCTCGTTTGTCGGTGTGCGGACTTGGTCAAGTAAAAGCAGGGCTCACTAAAGGAGCCGTGACATTCCAATTAAAAATGGGTAACAACAAACATCTTGCTATAGATGCATTAGTTATTCCAACAATTACGTCAAAGTTGCCACCACAAAATGTGAACATCGATATGAAGACATGGCCAAAAATCAGACTTGCAGATCCTACGTTTAACAAATCAAGCCAAATCGAAATTTTAATCGGAGCTGATTATTTCTTTAATCTATTGGAGGAGGGTCAAATCAAGTTTGGTGACGATAAGCCCGTTCTTCAGAAAACAGTTCTTGGTTGGATCGCCTCAGGAAGAACAGGTGAAGGGTCAACAAATCAAGCGTCTTCATTGATGGTCTCTGCGGATACCAGTGATATTGTCGACATTGACCAAACACTACGCAGGTTCTGGGAAATAGAATCAATTGCACCTGAACAGAAGCCGCTTACCCCGGAAGAAAAAATATGTGAAGATACATTTGTCAAAAGTTTGAAGGAGATGAAAGATGGTCGATTTGTAGTAGATCTGCCATTTAAACGATCGCCAGATGCCCTAGGATCTTCAACTAGCACTGCTATTCAACGGTTGCAAAGTATGGAACGTCGCTTCGTCCGTGACCCCGAATTTATGCGGTTGTATCAAAATTTCATGGTAGAGTACCAGGCACTAGGCCACATGGAGGAGATTCCACAGGAAGAATCCAAGGAAACAGGGTTTTATTTACCGCATCATGGTGTGTTGCGAAAGTCCAGTACGACAACTAAACTAAGGGTCGTCTTCGACGGTTCTGCGAAAAGTTCATCAGGAGTATCACTAAATGACTGCCTTGCTGTTGGCCCAACAATGCAGTCAACACTATTTGCAATCCTGCTTAGATTCAGAGAACATTCAATCGTCTTTTCAGCGGACGTGGAGAAAATGTATCGCCAAGTATTAATATCAAGAGCTGATACCAAATACCAAAAAATAGTATGGCGAACATCTCCGTCCCAGACAATTCGTCATTACCGACTTTGACTGTGACGTATGGACTAGCATCTGCTCCTTTTCTTGCCACGAGAGCATTGCAACAAATAGCTGATAAAGAACAACAAACATCACCCGCTGCATCAAATTCAATAAAAACAAATGTTTATGTAGACGATCTCATGACTGGAGCCGATAGTGAAAAGGAAGCGGTAGAATTGAAACATACTATTACTCAACTCCTGAAGAAACATGGTTTTAATCTTCGAAAATGGTCGTCAAATTCCAGAGCAGTTTTGGACACAGTAGACATCAAAGACAGATCATTAAACCAGAAAGAAATAATTGACCAAGAAGACACAGAAGAATCAGTTAAAGTATTGGGCGTGAATTGGAGTCCATCTTCTGATGAATTCACGTTCTCATGTAATCTTCAATATAATGGTAAAGTTACGAAAATAAGGATACTCTCTGATGCAGGGAAAATATTTGACCCGTTGGGATGGATTGCTCCAATCAATATTTTGATTAAAACACTAATTCAACAGTTATGGATGTTAAATCTGGGTTGGGACGATCCTTTGCCGGACAAGGAGGCAAATCAGTGGGAGCAAATACGAGCATCGTTACCAGAAGTAGAGAAAATCTTCATTCCAAGATTCGTACAATCATCAATGAATGCAAATGTCGAGTTACACGGATTCTGTGACGCCAGTCAGATCGCTTACGCAGGTGTAATATATTATAGAATTATCACCGAAACCGGAGAAATTTATACACATTTGATGACCGCTAAATCCAAAGTTGCTCCAATTAAGCAACAGACACTGCCGCGTTTGGAACTCTGCGGTGCTGTTCTATTAACAAGTCTAATGGAGGTAGTTAAACGAGAAACGCACCTTAAAATCAACAAAATCTTTCTCTGGACAGATTCAAAAATTGTGTTGGATTGGCTTAGTTCGCACCCACGCCGTTGGCCTACATTTATAGCGAATCGGACATCCCAAATTCTAACCTCATTCAGTAGACTGCATTGGAGACATGTCCCCTCGCCAGACAATCCCGCTGACATTGCGTCCAGAGGATTATTACCTCATGAGCTGAAATCCAACAGGCTATGGTGGAAAGGACCTAATTGGCTACATAATCCCGAGGAGTTTTGGCCCCAACAACAACCGAATTACACTGAACGCGATGAAGTTCTCGAAGTCACCGCTCAAGCTGTTTCAGTAGAATGCAATATCTTTGAACCGCTAATAAATAAGTGCTCATCGTTTCATCGGTTCCAACGAATAATAGCGTACATCATGAGGTTTATCGCCAGCGCGAGAAAAGTCGAATCACCCAGATATAATAACAAATATCTCACGGGAAAGGAAATATGTGAAGCTCTCTGCAAAATTTGTGAGTACGACCAGCACAAATATTTCGAGCAAGAAATTAAAGATTTACAACAAATGAAGTCGGTGAGAAAATCAAGTTCATTAAAATCGCTTAGTCCTTTTATTGATGAATTTGGTGTTTTGAGAGTCGGTGGCAGATTAAAGAATTGTGATATTCCATTCTCGACGAAACATCCGATAATACTATCGCCAAAATCAGCGGTAGCCACGCTGATCCTCCTAGAAATACACCGCGAACACAAACATGCTGGCGCGTCCTTACTACTTGCGATATCAAGGCAACAATATTGGATTCCGAGCGCCAAGAGTCTGATAAGGAAACTTGTTCATCAGTGCGTGACGTGTACCCGGCAGAGAGCACCATGTGAGACGCCAATCATGGGGAATCTTCCAAACTGCCGTTTGCAAGCAAGTCGTCCGTTTCTAAAGGTGGGAGTTGATTTTGCCGGTCCGATACTCATTCATTTAAGCAAAGGAAGAGGGCAAAAGACCTACAAATCGTATGTATGTCTATTTATATGTCTGAGTACCAAAGCCACACATATCGAGTTGGTCAGTGATCTTACTAGTGATGCCTTTCTAGCAGCACTGAAGCGCTTCATAGCACGCCGAGGATGTTGCGCAGAAATTTTCAGTGACAACGGCACGAATTTTGTCGGGGCATACAATATAATGAACACAACTTTTGCGAATTGCATTAAGAATTCCAATGACATCTCTCATTTTATTTCCAGGCATAACATCACCTGGCATTTTATACCACCTAGGGCACCTAATTTCGGAGGAATCTGGGAAGCGGCAATCAAGTCCACAAAATTCCACTTGAAACGAGTTATAGGAGACTCAATTCTAACAATGGAGGAAATGATGACACTACTTGCCGAGATCGAGAGTATACTCAACTCTCGTCCACTATGTGTATTATCGTCAGATGACATGGACGCTCTCACTCCGTCCCATTTCCTCATCGGTCAACCCGCCACAAAGTTGCCTGAACATGACATCACACAACTAAAACCATCATATTTATCACGTTGGCAAATGGTTCAGGAAAAGGCTCAACATTTTTGGAAAAGATGGGCCATCGAATATTTAACGTCTCTCCAAGAGAAAAGCAAATGGAAAAATCAAAAACGCTCAAATATAGACATCAACGATATCGTCGTCGTTAAAGACGACAATTTACCATAAAATCAATGGCTATTGGCAAGGGTTATCAAAACTCATCCTGGATCTGACGGAATAGTCAGGGTTGTTACTCTGAAATCAAAGTTTGGCGAAATGAAACGACCGGTGAACAAATTATGCATCCTGCCAGCCGCCAACGATACATCGAATCAAGACATGGAAGCTCAATCAAGTGACCAGATAGCTATTGAACCGATTGGTTCAAGAGCGGTGGTATGTTCGTTACTCAAATAACGAATACGTAAAATCATAAAACATACACTTATAATCAGCCACTTTCATCTCGTAATCACCAGGTCACTAAACTTTATGCGCTCAAACACCATAAAATTGTATTATTATTATTATTTAACATTAATTATTTGCAAAATTCCATTTGACATTTGCAATGTCAAAATGGTAGTCTAATTCTAATATTTAATTTATACGAGTAGAATTGTACCAGAATTATAATGTTTTATTTGCAGTGCAGTGTCGAAAATTATAAGCATTGACGCGACATCTGCAATAAATACATTATCTAAAAATATGTCATTATAATTTTCGACTCGGTACTATTTTTTTTGTCAAATCAGTACGATTGTAACCACAGCTTAATACAGACATAAAATAAATAAAAATTGTAACGAATAGTGAGCAGAAAGTTTTCTTTAAATTAAAAAAAGTGAAAAACAGTCCACACATCTATTCATCTTGGGAAACATCGCGCAATCTTGCTGCTGGTCTCATAATCTGGTCGATCACAGTCACAGCACATAATTAAGATTGTGTCCCAACACTTGTGCTTAGTAATTGTTTTGTTTGCCCAAATTATACTTTGTTACATTCACAAGTGACTTTGTAAACCACGTTTCTACTATCACCTATACTTGTATTATCTTTCAAACGAGAAAACAAGGTTTTACCGAATTGGTTATGAGCTTTTGCAACCACTCGCAAATTATATTTATGCAGACAAAACTTAATTTTCTCGTGTAAACCTCTTACATATGGAATAGACACATATTTTGTTTTAGTCACGTCAATTGGTGGATCAATTTCAACAATTTGGTTTAAACTTTTATGTTTTACAGAATTTATAATAGGATTAATGAATGAATTTGGATAACCATTATTTTTGAATGTATTTTTGAGTAACCGAAAATTATCAATTGAAATGTGGGATCAGATAATTCTAGAATTTTGTTTGCTAACAATTTAACCATGTTACGTTTATATGCCAAAGGGAAATGTGAATCGAAATGCAGATATCTACCGGACCATGTAGTTTTGTGAAACCAATTTGTTGAGAGTGAACCATCAAAGAAGAAATTATCTATTTTTCCCTTAGGAATGGCTGTTATTATATCATCAACATACCGAAAATAAAAAGCTGGTGTGAAGTCGAGAGAGCTCAAGACACTAGACTCTATGAATTCCATCACTAAGTCCGCAACAACAGGACTGGTGGGTGATCCCATAGGGCAACCAAAAAGTTGTTTGTAAGAGCTATTGTTAAATTATAACTCACAGTTATTTAGTACTAACTCCATCGCACTGCTATATTGGGATTTACTTAGTTTTGTGCCTGAATTTATCTCGATTTCACTCCATCTATCATTTATCAACTGCAAGGCTAATTTACTATCGATATTGGTAAATAGCGATACTACGTCTATAGACAAAACAATGTAATCCTTCGGCAGTAAGATTTTTTTTATTTTATTTTTGAACTCGACTGAATTTTTAACGGCACTCGATGATTTACCAATAGTTTCATTTAATATTTTAGATAGAAATGAAGAAAGTTCATTTAAAGGTGTACCAATTGAACTTATTATGGGTCTATACGGACTGTTTAATTTATGTATTTTTGGCAGTCCATAAAGTTTTGCTTTGACACCATGGTAACTTTGTTGGGATGGCTCCAAATGTGAGGTGGATATCCCAATCAATAATTTATTTCACCTTCGTAAATGGTGTATGACGCGCGAATTAAATAAAAAAAGATTTTGTTTGTGTGTACGCAATTGCAAATATAATTTATTGTGTACCACAAGTTCACAAAAATGGAATACAAATTTTAATCGTATTTTCCACCACTAATGATTTAAATAATATTTAATTTTTTAGTAAGCGCGTATTAAAAAAACCGAGAAACAAGTTATCTTTTTGACAAGCGTAAAAAGATTATTTTTGGAATATCATGCGCGCACCAATTGACAGCCGTGTATATTTATCTTTTTGTTTTGTTGTGTGTGAAGTTGGACGCAGTTTTGCTGTGAAGCTTAAAATTTGAAAGTATAACAGTTAAAATAGGTATAATAAATAATAGCCGATGCGCAAACCTCTGAAAGTTAAGTGTTGAATATAGTTTTGCCTACTGTGCGTTTTACAGCGCTGCGGTCTGTAAAGGTATCAATTTGATTTTAAATATTTCGTTAATATTTTGCGGCGATGAATGAAATGACCGCCACAGGACTCCCCTGCGAGTGATTGTCCCATAGCTGAGGACAAGAATGACTATAAAGCGATACGGACTGTTTTTGCTTGTTTTGATCCTGATGATTGATCAGGTGTGTGTAAGATTCCGTATGCTGGTTTTAATCGGTCGATGGAAATGTTTTGATTTCTATTCTTAATCGACACGACGAAGTGCTTACCAAGGCGTCGTATGACCTTAAAAGGGCCTTCGTAAGGAGGAGAAAGTCCTGTGCGAACCTTGTCTGTCCTCACGAAAACAAATTCGCAGTTGCTCAAAGATTTGGGCACAAAAATATCAGTTTGTTTTGCTTGGCGAGTTTGTGAGGGAATCAGGTTTTGCATGGTTTGCCGTAGTTGGTCGATGACTGTGTCGGTTGTTGGCATAGGTGAAAGAGGATTTTCTACAAAGAACTCACCGGGTAGCTTGATGGTTTGTCCAAAGACCATTTCAGCTGGTGAGCACTTAAGATCTTCTTTCACTGCTGCTCGGATTCCAAGTAGGACGATTGGGATTTCCGAGCTCCAATGAGTTGTATTGCCTCTGGCCATGAGAGCAGCTTTGAGTTGTCGGTGGAAACGTTCGACCATGCCATTGGCTTGCGGGTGATAAGCCGTTGTACGTATCCGATGAGATCCGAGGAGTTTCGTTAACTCTGTAAATAGTTTAGACTCGAATTGCGTTCCTTGATCAGTTGTGATGTGTAGAGGAACGCCGAATCGTGATACGTAGTTGTTTACGAAGGTAGTGGCAATGGTTGAAGCTGACATGTCGTTCATGCAGTATGCTTCGGGCCAGCGGGTGAATCGATCGACACAGGTGAGTAAATAGGTGTATCCATTAGACGGGGGGAGTGGACCTACGATGTCTAAATGGATATGTTCAAATCGACCAGGTGGAATGTCAAATTGTCCGTGAGTTGATTTTGTATGTCGTTGAACTTTAGATCGTTGGCAGGATAAACAAGACTGAGCCCAGTGGCCTACGTCTTTGTTTATACTGGGCCAAAAGTAACGAGCAGTAATCAATTTACGAGTGGCACGGACTCCAGGATGTGATAAGTTATGTAGTGCGTCGAAGATAGTTCGACGTAGTGGTTCTGCGATATTCGGGCGATTGTTGCCGGTAGATGTTTCACAGACGATTTCAAGGCCAGGTAATTTCAAAAGCTCTAGTTTCATGTTGGAACTAGGATGACATGCGGAACCAGAAAATAAATTCTGAAGTTCTAGGTCGGCTTTTTGAGTGCTTGCAATTTTTTGTAAGTCGATGTGTGTCTCGACTGCGGCCGTTTCGTTATCGGAGGTGCGAGACAGTGTGTCTGCGACTACGTTGTCAGTACCGTGTACATGCTGGATATCGGTGGTAAATTGACTAATAAAATCCAGGTGGCGAGACTGCCTAGGATTGCGTTCAGTTTTAGACTGAATTGCTCTAGTCAGAGGCTTATGGTCGGTGTAAATTGTGAAGTCCCGACCTTCAACAAAATATCTAAAGTGTTTGATTGACAGATAGATTGCGAGTAATTCCCGATCGAATGCAGAATATTTCTTTTCGGCATCCGATAGTTTCTTTGAGAAGAATCCCAGTGGCTCCCAACGCTTCTTGTTATACTGTTGCAAAACTGCCCCGACGGCAGTACCCGATGCATCAGTAGCAATGCTGAGCTTTGAGTCGCTCAGTGGATGTGCAAGTAGCGTTATTTTAACCAATTCATTTTTAACTGACATAAATGCGTTGTGGCATGCGTCAGGCCAAGAAAAGTTCTTGGGTGTCTTGGGCAATTTGAGTAGTGCTGCCAAGTGTGCGTTAATTGGAGCGAGTATTTCAGCGAGCTTTGGAATAAATCGGTGGTAGTAGTTTACCATGCCGAGAAATCGCTGAATGCTTTTTATATTCGCTGGAGCTGGGAATTCTCTAATGGCATTAACTCGTTCTTCAGACGGCAGAATACCATTAGGTGTAATTTTGTGGCTGAGGAAATCAAGAGTGGTTGCGCCAAATACGCATTTAGCGCTCTTGATATGAACATCAAACTCTGATAACTTTTGGAAGAGTTGTTCCAAATGCTGTTTGTGTTGCTCGTCAGTTTGAGATGCCACAAGAATATCGTCAATGTAGACGAAGACGAGTCTAGATCGCGAACGACTTCGTTGATAAATCGCTGAAACGTTTGCGCGGCATTGCGTAGCCCGAATGGCATTCGGGTGAATTCGAAGAGGCCAAATGGGGTCGTGATCGCCGTTTTGTAAACGTCTTCAGGAGCGACGGGAATTAAGTGGTAAGCTCTGACAAGATCTATTTTGGAGAAGATTTTGGAACCATGTAAGTGCATGGTGAAATTCTGAATGTGGGGTATCGGATAACGGTCAGGCGTTGTGACCATATTTATTTTGCGATAGTCCCCACATGGTCTCCAATGTTGATCTTTCTTCTTCACCAAGTGAAGCGGACATGACACGGGAGATGCAGATGGCCTGCAAATCCCTAATTCCACCATGTGTTGGAATTCCGTCAATGCTGCTTTGTGACGCGCTGGATCTAGTCTGCGTGGTCTTGATACTGGTAAATGACCAGCAGTAACAATGTGATGGACCACGTTATGGCAAACTGGTAAATTGTAATTCGGCTCTTCTTATCGATAGCGAAATGAATCGGTGTAGGAGTTGCAACTCGAACCATTGCGGCATTGATTGACAATTGTGTCATTGAATCAACCAGCCGTTTGCGCTTTAGATCTACAAGGATGCCAAATTTGCTTAAAAAGTCGACGCCAATGATCGGACGGTTTACTGCTGCTAGTGTGAAAGCATGAGTAAATGTTCGTTTAAGTCCGATGTTTACCTTGTAACGCTCCTTGGTGCTATGGTGCACATGCTTGCTGAAATCTTTAATCCTGAGAGCTCAGTGTAGGTAGGGTTCAAACTATTTAGCGACCAGCAGCATTACAACTTACAAATAACGATCATGTGCAAAAAAAAACAAATAAACTTAATCACCTTCAACGCCCTTGCCTCAACACTTTCCACTTCCCCACGTAAATAATTACTTAGAAGACCATATTTAAATTTAACACTTTTTATTTAAACTTAATAGGAATTTTAATATATACATAAATAGAAAATAATTAGAAACTATACGACCTTCTCTACATAATCTACCAAATTAATGTTATATGTTTTAAACCCGAATTGTGGAAAATAGGTATGTGTAACCCGACACATATGTACGTATGTATATGTATTTTAATATACGAGCAGGCTTTCCCCAAGCAAATATATTATATTAAAAAAAAACTCACCGCTGTTAATGATGTCCTTCCAGGAGCGCTCGTGGATGACCTTATTGCAGTTGTAAAACTATAATAAACTGTTTTTAGGTATTAATTTCCAAATAACCACCACCATAACACTTTTCCACAATTTGATTTTTTTTTTTCTTTTTTTCTTTATGTACCGTTAAAACATATAATTTTTGAATTTTTTTTATAACTTTTGTTTGTTTTTTTAGGTGTAGATAACGGTCACTTCACTATAAACTAAATTATTAAAAACTAATATTAATCAGTAATCACTAATTTCCCACCACCAACTAAAAAAAAAATAAGCGATAGAAATTAAAAGTACACTATAACTAAAGTGAAATCACTAAAAAAATGAACCAATGTTCTTCCCGACTGTGCTAATCCGTGACGATCGGGGCACTTTAACTTAGGTATTTTGCAATACAAAAAATTAACCCTGATGGATTAAAGGGTTGCACTCTTCTGAAATCCGCAACTTGGTTCTACGCTGTGTTGTTTGATATAACATGAAAATGCTGGGTCCGAATTTACCGCACTATCTCGACTGATCTATCACTAGATATTATAGAAAACACTAGATTAGTCTACCGTTACGACTAAATCTTAATAATTTAAGCCTTCAGGCACGCGCTGTTTCCTTAATGTTTTATAAAATCTACTTACGCGAATGATCCAAATAATCCACCAGGAACGCTAATTATTTCTCATTAATTCCCAATGGGTATTTTTTTTTTTGTGGTGTCCCGTTAAATCTCGTATGCAGAATTGTGTCACCTGATCCTATCAACTTATAATCTATTCCGATCAATTGATTATTAAAGATCCGGTTATTAAAGGACTGCTGGATTTTTAATTTTATTTTGTCCACAAAACACCACAACTTATTTAAATAATACACTAATTGCTATCTGATAAAATTTTTATATGCGCATCGGCAGAAGATTGGCAATCGAATGATAACAAATCAGTTAGTCCAAAATCAACATCCACCAAAAAAAAAAAAACAATACAGCGCACCATCAATCAGGTTATCATTATTTTAGATGTATTGCTAATCGATATTTTATGGTTCAGTTCAATAGCACACAAAAAAAATCAGGTTGGGGCGAAAGTACAACATTTTTGCGAGATCTATCAGATAACATTTATTTGTTTTGCATCTCGCCAACATACGTTAGTTACAACCTGTAGCAATTTTGTGCCGTAGGTGTTAATAATTGAGCCATTGGCGTCCAATAGAACTAGATCGTGTGATTTTTGAGTTAAAAATAAAGATTTTGCGTAAAATCTTACTGGGATGACCGACAGGTCAGCACCAGTGTCTATTAAGAAAGTCAGGTGGTTTGCGGAGTCGTGTATGAATAAGCGGCTTGATTGATTGATATTTTGCGTGGCCGTTTCGACCCGGTGGATAATTAGTTTTTTGGATCCTTATCCACCACCATGTTGTTCATGGATTCTGTTGCTGGACCGAATTTGCATGACCTGATACACTTGTGCGCAGCTGCACCATGTTTAAATGGTACCAGCAAATGTTGTGCTGACGTCGATTACTAGGACTGCGCGAATGCAACTGATACCCACGGCCTCTGGAACGTGACGGAGACCGCCGATCGGCTTCTATTCGTGTTAAATAGTGTATTAATTTTTGATTCGAGTCGATTTAATCGCTCCTCGAATGTGTGTATGCTCGATGCGGGAGGCCGAACTTCGACATGTCCCGGCTGGCGACGTACCGTCGAGCTTGTTTGTGGTCTAATCGCTGATATTTGTGCACCATGCGAAATTGCCTCGTACATTTTATCCGCGGTACGAGCGAGTTCAGCAATATGTGTGGTGTCGTGTTGCGCCAACATAACTATTCGGATGATCTCCGGCAATTTCCTTATCCATAACGACTTAATGATGTCTAAGGTAAATTTATTTGTGGCTAGTGTTTGAATGTGCCTAAGTGTTTCAGACGGGCGCCTGTCTCCCATGTCCTGCCCACTCAGGAGCGTTTCAAGTTTCCGCTCGTCTGAGGGTGATAGCCGTTCTATCAAAGCTTGCTTTAATGACAGGTACATGTTTTCCGTGGGTGGCGCTGCGAGTATATCGGAAATGGTATTACTCGCTGTTGGGGGGCGGACAAAACATGAGCGAACTTCATTTTATCGCTTGTAATTTTTTGGATTGTGAACATTATCTCGGCTGCATTGAACCAGTTGATTGCGTTATCCATCTAAAATGACTGGAGCTTAATCAACATAGCTGCTTCTACCGTTTTTACATCATGTTCAATTTCCATTTTGGTTGCGTCGTCTTGTCCTGAACCTGTCGCTTGTTTGCCTGAATTTGTTCCGTTAACCATTATTTTAAAATGGATGATTCTTTTTAAATAAAAGTTAGTACCGCGTTTTACAAGAAATTGTAATGTATGTAATTCAATTTAAAAAAAATAAGTACGTGAATGAAAGTGAATATTTCTCGATTTAAGAATTTTTTGAAAATAGGACGGGATACCCCTGAATGCCCGTGCGTTCTTCGATTAATTGGGGTGGCCCGTTGAAAATTTCGGAGAAAACACAACAACAAATAAAACTAATATTATGACGCCAAAAGGTAATAGCGGAAATATTTCAAAAAAAATTTCAATGCGAAAATGCGTAAATAGAAATGCGAATGGAGAAAAAAATTTACAAATTGAAGAAACCAAGTAAAGATCGCTAGTGGTGAAAAATTTACATAAGTATATAGTAGAATTAAAATGATCAAAATGATTGTAACAATGATTTTACGTTAGTGGGTTTCATACCCTTGATAATGCAAATATATATGTATAAATTAATCATTAAATGAAAATTAAATCAAATTTAAAAACTTGCGATTTTTTAAAAAAAAATGATGATGATGTTGCATGGATGTTTTAACTGCTTGGCTCCCGTTGCCTTTGGATTTGCTGTGCATTCATACGGTTATTTGTCCCGTATGATTTCCTCACTGATCGGCTCCCGTTGCCTTTGGATAATTAATATGTATGTAAAATATTTGTGTTTTAACCTTGAACGGTTAAATGTTTTTCCGTATTTGTTGTGTTTATCGAATTTAATGTAACACTTGGTATGTTTACTGTATTCAGGCTCCCGTTGCCTTTGCTTTTGTATGATTTGCTCAATGTCGTTTGAGCAGCTTGTAATTGTTGCGGTAAAATAATACCGTACACCAAAAGATGAAAATAAAAATATATGTGTAAGACGCGTTGTCTTAAAATTGTATCAAACTACAATTTTCGGTATTACGTACCTTTTGCTTGATACGAGGATTCGTATCAAGCTTCCAAATATTTTATCCTAATACCGTAAAAACGGTCGTCGGGGTCACCAATTGTTGGGATGGCTCCAAATGTGAGGTGGATATCCCAATCAATAATTAATTTCACCTTCGTAAATGGCGTATGACGCGCGAATTAAATAAAAAAAGATTTTGTTTGTGTGTACGCAATTGCAAATATAATTTATTGTGTACCACAAGTTCACAAAAATGGAATACAAATTTTAATCGTATTTTCCACCACTAATGATTTAAATAATATTTAATTTTTTAGTAAGCGCGTATTAAAAAAACCGAGAAACAAGTTGTCTTGTTGACAAGCGTAAAAAGATTATTTTTGGAATATCATGCGCGCACCAATTGACAGCCGTGTATATTTATCTTTTTGTTTTGTTGTGTGTGAAGTTGGACGCAGTTTTGCTGTGAAGCTTAAAATTTGAAAGTTTAACAGTTAAAATAGGTATAATAAATAATAGCCGATGGGCAAACCTCTGAAAGTTAAGTATTGAATATAGTTTTGCCTACTGTGCGTTTTGCAGCGCTGCGGTCAGTAAAGGTATCAATTTGATTTTAAATATTTCGTTAATATTTTGTGGCGATGAATGAAATGACCGCCACAACTTCTTAAACGTTTTCCTTCATATTCCGTTATTATACAATGTTTCTGCCAGGTAGTAATCATCGAATTCAATTTACGTTCAATAGATTTAGTGATGTCTTTATCGAATAATTTATACGTGTTGGTTTCTTCAAGCATACTTGAAATTTTTTCTAGATAATCTGTTTTACTCACGATAACTGTAACATTGCCTTTGTCAGAACGAGTCATTAAAATCTCCGGATGATCCTTAATGAATTGTTTCATTTGTGAGATCCAAATTTCAAAACGTTTTTTACTAAATTAGGAACTTATACAGTGGTCAAATTCACTAACTAATTTTCATTATTAATATCAGAATGAGTACTTGTACTAGTTACAGCAATGTTGTTTACGGAACTAGTGATATTTGTTCAACAAGATAAAGAAAACAATCATTCGAGTGGAGAAACAAATCAAGGATGTCATTTCAACATATTTTTTTTAGAAATTTAGTAACAAAATTGGAACATAGCTACAATTTAAGGTATAGTTCTATTAAAGCAAAGCATATTATTAAATTTAGTAACCTCATTTCATTTTCAAATAATCATTGATTAGTTGGAAGATCTCTACGATTTCTTCATTAATGATGCCGAAAATAAATCGGTTTACTAACCGATCAACAACAGTTTTTTTTTAAATTGCACGTGTTCTTCAATTTTCGATGTTTTGGCAAAACTCGATACTTGCGGGATGCGGCATTTCAGTAGGAATATTTTCTTGTTTTCTGCCTTTGCTAATTTATTTTTTAATTTGAATAGCTCCTTCATAGAATTAACTAAACTTAATCCATATTTGGAACGCATTTTCTTGAAAAAAACGGGTACTCAAAAATACACGCAAAAATAATGGTTATCCAAATTCATTCGTTAATCCTATTATAAATTCTGTAAAACATAAAAGTTTAAACCAAATTGTTGAAATTGATCCACCAATTGACGTGACTAAACCAAAATATGTGTCTATTCCATATGTAAGAGGTTTACACGAGAAAATTAAGTTTTGTCTGCATAAATATAATTTGTGAGTGGTTGCAAAAGCTCATAACCAATTCGGTAAAACCTTGTTTTCTCGTTTGAAAGATAATACAAGTATAATTGATAGTAGAAACGTGGTTTACAAAGTCACTTGTGAATGTAACAAAGTATATTTTGGGCAAACAAAACAATTACTATGCACAAGAATTTTACAACATAAAAAAGACGCCCAAAAATTAACACTTAAGAAAGTAAACGTAGATTCCACGAGTGCTTTATCGTCACATTTATATGAAGCAAGACATAATATTCATTTGGAGGATGTCAGAGTTGTGGAAAGTGAAGCAATGCAATCAACTAGACGTGTTTTGGAGATGATCTACATAAAAATAAATCCTGATAGTATCAACAAACAATCAGATTGCTTATATCTACATAACTTTATAATAATTTATTCTAATGCAAATGTTGATAGTGATACTTCACATTGGTCTCCCGTCACTTTTGCATTCCTGATGAGTAAGGCCCGGATTTTTTAGTAAATATATATTTTTGCTCTTTAAATGCGTACATATATTCTTATGTTTCTGATTTATGTCAAATATAGTTAGATCCATTTTATGTGGATAGAACTGGTCGTGTTTACAGAATTAATAGGATTTATAGAATTTAAAGAAATGATGAATTTGTAGGCTTTATAATATTCATAGAATTAATAGAATTTATTGAATTCATAAAATTTGTAGAATTTAAAGAATTTATAGAAATTATGGAATTTTTAGAATAAAGGCTAATTTACATTCAATCTTTCCATTCTTTTCCAACAGATAAAAATGTACAGTAAGAAATGCGTTTTTGTATGATTTCCTTGTGTTAAAATCAGAAGAAATACTCAAAAAGTATTATGCAATACTATTTACTTTGATAAAATCAAAGTAACATTTTGAAAGGCAAAAAATAAATTTTGAATATACCCGTTTCATTTTTATATATGAGTAAAATGTATTTGCACTTTCCTTCGTGATTCTATTATTTTGAATTTTTTTTGCTAAAATAGCAAGCCTGTTAAATCAGTCTATTTTGAGTCATGTGTACGAAATAAACCAATCAAAATAACATTAAATTGATAACCTCCCTAGGGAAATTATCAGTTATTATGGTTTTAATTGGAATAATTCGTACACGTGACTCGAAATTGACCAATTTAATGGGCTTGCTATTTTACACGCCGTATACATTATGCAAATTCACTGATATTTTCTATCAGCAATTTTATGTTAGCCGCCCCGGTGGCACAATTGTTAGCATGCTTGCTTTAAGCCCCGGAGGTCCCGGGTTCGATTCCCGGCGGGTGATGAAAAAATCACGGCTGGTTTAATGTAGGGATCAATAAACTAATCACTCATTATCCGTTGGAAAAATGATTATGAAACTTCAAAATGAAGCGGCCAAATCCCTCCATGGGATGTAGCCCCAGCGGAAAGAAGAAAGAAAATTTTATGTTTGTATATGTTTTTGACGTGATAACGTTTTACACCGCATGTTCAGAAAACTGACCCGAAATTTAGCCCTTGGTCGTAAGCATTTACTCATCAACTATAAGCATTACCTTTAATTTAAAGTAATGGTTGCTAAGATTGGTCCTTCGGCTTTATGCCTTACGCATAATATTATGGCAATGACGTCATCAGGCGGTAAAGGAACCCGCGCCGCGAACCTCTGATTTCGACCGATTTAAATTCTTGAACCAGTGTAGCGAGAGAAGGGCTCATCCGATCGGAGATCAGATGGTGTCAATTTTTGCGTAAAAGACCAGTGATGGTTAATTTATTTTAAATTAAATTAATCACCACATAAATTTTAATTAAAAATTCGCATCAGAAAATTGACCCGAAACTTAGCCCTTAATCGGGGGCAATTATTCATCAACTATAAGCATTATACCTTTAATTTAAAGGTATGATTACTTAGATTGGTTGTTCGGCTTTATGCCTCGCGCATAATATTATCGCAGCGACGTCATCAGGCGGCAAAGGAACCCGCGCGGCGAAGCTCTGATTTCGACCAATTTAAATGCTTAAACCAGTGTAGCGAGAGGCTCATCCGATCGGAGATCCGATGGTGTCAATTTTTGCGTAAAAAACCGGTAGAGGATAATTTATGTTAAATTAAATTAATTAATCTCTACATAAATTTTAATTAAAAATTCAAACTACAAAATAGGGATTTACCGAGATTCAGGGCACTATAGCGAGAGAATGCCTCATCAGATCGAATCAATTCGAGTATTAATTTGTGCTTAATAATATTGTGGCAGATACTTTATTTTAAATTAAAATAATTAATCTCCACATGAATTTTAATTAAAATTACAAAGTACAAAACAGCGATTTACAATGATTGAGAGCACTGTAGCGAGGGAACCCCTCATCTGATCGGAGCAATTCTTGTGTTAATTTGTGCATACAGAAACTGTGGTTAAAATAATTAATCTCCACATAAACTTTAGTTAAAATTACAAACTACAAAATAGCGATTAAAAATGCTTGAAAGCATTGTAGCGAGAAAACCCTTCATCTGATCGGGGCAATTCTGGTGTCAATTTGTGCGTAAAGAACCTGTGGTAGATAATTTATTGTAAATTAAAATAATTAATTTTCACATAAATTCTAATTAAAATTTAGATCAACAAAGTGACGATTTAGAATGCGAGAGAGCACTGTAAAGGGAGAATGCCTCATCTGATAGGAGCAGAGGAGGCATTCTCCCGGAGCTAGTACGTACCGCCATATATCAGTCTGGACTCCGATATACTTCTTGCGCTCTGCGGCGATTTCAATATCGATGTCATCGCTAAAGCCGAATTCATGCACTTCATCATGGACATCTTCGACCTAGACTGCACCTGCAACACACTAGCCTCATTCACAGACACATTCGTCAGGCACATCACCGCCGAGACCCTGCGCTTCATATCGTACTTCTCGTACCATCGCCCAGTACTCAATCGTTTGCAAACAACCTCTGTACTCTCATTTCATGTTGCTAATAATAAATAAATTTAATTTAACAAACCCATACATCGTGCCATTTCTCGCACCGCTTATAAATGTTATCACGGAAAACACCTACGGCCGTGTAGAAGACACAGCCTACCCCGAAATTTTTCAATGTATTGACAAATATTTGTCCAAAAAATAACACAGTTGGGCATTTCACTATCATAATAATATCTTCAATTGTCAAGCAAAATTGTTTCATTACTATTAAAAAATTAGTTGTTTTCTAACACTTGCCACTTGCGGTTAGGTTAAAAAATAATGTATGTTTATACTTAGGGTTCAACCTAGGTTATCTTTTCCCTTATTAATTATTATAGATTTTGAGTAATTTTTCATGAAACATACATAATCGAAAATTATTATTTCTACACTATTTAAATCGAACCTAAAAAACACAATCATAAATTAGTATGAGGATAACTCTAAGATAACCGGACCCCAGTATAAATGTAGTAAATTTGTCCAAGGTTTTTATCGTCAACCGCTTCCATTTTCCGTTTTTCTACTTGGTTTGTTGATGTTTGATTTTTTATGTTCGTCATACCAAAACAAGAGTATTACATCTACGAATCGCTTTTTTTTTGGAGAGGCTTGAAGTCTTTAATGCTAATTTTGTCTTAATTTTAACGTGATAACGTTTTACACCGCATGTTCAGAAAACTTACCCGAAATTTAGCCCTTGGTCGGGGGCAAGTACTCATCAACTATAAGCACTACCTTTAATTTATAGATATGATTGCTTAGATTGGTCCTTCGGATTTATGTGTCACGCATAATATTATCGTAATTACGTCATCGGGCGGCACAGGAACCGGCGCCGCGAACCTCTGATTTCGGCCGATTCAAATGCTTCAACCAGTGTAGCGAGAGAACGGCTCATCAGATCGGAGATCCGATGGTGTCAATTTTTGCGTAAAAAACCAGTGGTAGCTAATTAATTTTAAATTAAATTAATTAATCATCACATTCAAACTACAAAATAGGGATTTATAGAGATTGAGGGCACTATAGCAAGAGAATGCCTCATCAGATCGGTGCAATTCGGTTATTAATTTGTGCTTAATAATACTGTGGCAGATAATTTATTTTAAATTAAAATAATTAATCTCCACATGAATTTTAATTAAAATTACAAAGTACAAAACAGCGATTTACAACCAACCATGAAAATCACTTATCTGACCGGAGTAATTCTGGTGTCAATTTGTGCGTAAAGAAACTGTGGCAGATAACTTATTGTTAATTAAAATAATTAATTTCCACATAAATTTTAATTAAAATTTAGATTTACAAAGTTGCGATTTACAATGCTAGAGAACACTATCAAGGGGGAATTCCTGATCTGATAGGTTAAATGTCAGTGTGCACTCTGATATAAAATATATTTGACCTAGACTGCGTATTCATCACACTAGCCTCGGCGACTTTGGGAGGCACTAGTCTGCGGAACTCACATTTATCAGGCACATCTCCGCTGAGACCCTGCGCTTCATATCGTACTTCTCGTACCATCGCCCAGTACTTAATCGTTTGCAAACAATCACTGTACTCTCATTTCATGATGCTAATAATAAAGAAATTTATTTTAACAAACCTATACATCGTGCTATTTCTCGCACCTCTTATAAACGTTATCACGGAAAACACCTACGGCCGTGTAGAAGACACAGCCTACCCCGATTTTTTTTTATAAATAAAGTCATTTCCACAAAGTGTAGCAAGAATTTTATTTTAAAAAAATTAAGCCGTATTTAAAATTAAAACTTGACACGCCCCCCCAGATGTAATGTAATACTCTTATTTGGACACGACATGTATTTCGTACTTTCGTAGATTCCTTATTTTTTTCTTTACATCTTCAACATTTAAGTTTATTTCGTCCGCTATTTGTTGTAAAACAGAAGTTTGAAGGTCAAAACATAACCTAAATGGCAAAACATAACCTCAAACATTCAAAATGCGTATAATAGTGTGTATACATACATTGGTAAAATTTATATCATGATATAAAATACCAGTGAAGTTGCACAGTGTAGACGGCGGGTTAGCAAAACATACTCTGGCTACTAGATGAAAAGAATTCATAGTTATTTTACAATAAATACTGTTTCAAAATGATACTTTCATAGCACAATTTACAATCTAGCAGCCATAAACACAAAAATAAAATTGCAAAAAATTTTTTCTTCGAATACCCTTCGAGCATTGATAAATATGTACCTCATAATTTTATTATATTTTCCTCAAGCATACGTTGCTTTTAGGTAACAGCCCTCAGCCTACGGTTCGGGCTGTTACCAAGCAACGTGATTTCGAAAGATAAAATTATTTAATGCCGTTGGGATATTACCCCTGAAAAAGAACGAAAAGATTTCTGGTGCGTTTATGACATCATCAACATAGGAAGATTGACACGACCAACCAAATTATTTAAAATTTCACAAGCCCCGCCTATTAGTTCCATGCTCTATTTAAAAAATTTCTTACTTTTGATCAAAGTAGGCTAGTAGGCGGGGCTGGGGGCACCATGAATGTAATTCAGCTTTAAGCCAAAATATTTTTTTATGTAAAATGTATGCAACATATATTTTTGAAACGATTCATAGAACCCATAGAATTTTTAACATTTAAAGAATTTATAAAATATATAGAATTTGTAGAATTGATGGAATTTAAAAAATTCATAAGATTTATAGAATTTATGACGTGGGCCTTTATATCTAAGCCCATCACTGACTTATGCGCACATATAATTTCATCGTTCACCGTAAATTCAAGTTTATAATATTTATTTAATTAATTATGATAATTAAATTAATCACTGAATGTTTATTAAAAGGATTTAGTTCACAGACTTGGTACACAATATTTATTATTATTAGAATAATATTTATCACCGCGTATCGTTATTATTTATTAAATTAATTTGAGCACAGAATGTCTCTATACTGTAATTAATTATAATCACGAAACGAATGTCAAAAATATTAGAATTGATTTTTTAACGAGCAGAAGAAATACAGAATTAAAAGCATAAATTAAAACTATAGATTGATGACGCGCTGCTTCATTAATATTTTTTGGTATTTGTAATAGAGGTAAAATAATTGTACGGTAATCGTTGATGTCGATATTAAGAAGAACATGTTGAATGTATGGAATTTATAGAATTTATCGAATTGAGAGGAACTGCACAATTAATGAGATTTGAGGAATTTAAGGAAATTGCTGATTATTTAAACTTTATTTAAATTATAGAATTTAGAATTTATAGGATTTAAAGAATTTATTGCATTTATAAAATTTATATAAATTATTGAATTTCTAAAATTATTAAAATTTATAGAATTCATCGAATTTTCTGAATTTTTAAGATTTATAGAATTCAAAGGGTTTACAAAATTTATAGAAATTATTAGAATTTAGTTAAAATTTGAGTTTATAGAATTGTTAGAATAAGCCAAATTTGAGTTAGAACAGACAGACGTCAAACAATTTATAGAACTCATATAATCTACAAAATTTAAAGAATTTATATTCAAAAAATTTATAGAATTTACAAAACTTACTGAGCTTTATCCAAACTCTATCCAGATTATATTAATATATCTACTAATTCAAAAAAAAAAAAAAAAAAAAAAAAAAAAATTCTATAAATTTGTTAAATTCGATAAATTGTGTAAATCATATAAATAAATCAGATAAATTGCTTTATTGATTATATAATTTATCTTTCACCTACCTAAATTTCTAGAATTTGAGGACTATAAAAAATTTCTAGAATTTATAGAACTTGCAAGACTGACCAAATTTAAGGTATTTGTGAAATTGATTTATTTCATAGAATTTATTGGATTTCTAAAATTTACAAAATTTATCGAATATACATAATTTATAATAACTATACAGAATTTATGGGATTTGAAGAATTTAAAAACTTACAGAATTTTTAGACTTTATTGCATTTATAGAAATTAATTATAAAAATTAACGGACTTTATAGCATTTAAAGAATTTACTGCAATAAATAAAATTTATAGAAATTATTCAATTGCTAGAATAAGTATAATTTGGGTTTGTAGAATTTATAGATTAGATAGACTATAAATAATTTATAGACCTCACAGAATACACAAAATTTAAAAAATTTATATTATTAATAAAATTTATAGAATTAACAAATTTTATAGAATTTATAGAATTTATCAAGTTGGGGAACACGAAAGTAAATTAAACCAAAAAAATAAAAATGAGGAGGCGAAGTAATTTGGTGTATGTCACAGTTTATGGTGTGTCGCTTTTGAACATGTTCCATTCATAAAATTTAAATTTATAGATATAATTCAGAATTTATGAACTTTGTAGAATTTATAGAATTTAACCAACTGAAAGAATTTTCACACTTCATAGAATTTGAATTTTTTTTAGAATTTATAAAATATCCATAAATTCTGTAAACTTCATAAATTCTATAAATTCTTTAGATTTTTTGTGTAAATCTTATAAATTTTATAAAGTCTAAAAATTCCGTAATTTTCACATAATACAACAACCTACGCTGCGATAAATGTTATGAATTTAACGTGAAAAAAAGTGTTTGTTTAAATGGAAAAAACACGACATCTATACATGTTTTGTCCAGTAAATCTCTTTTGGACTTATGCATATTTATTTGATATCTTTACAAACTATTCATATAAAATAGACTCACTAAGTAGTTGTCTCAACACTATAAATAAATTACTCACCTCTAAAGATAATTTTTTTAAACTGAAATTTTTTTTTAAAATCATATTCTTTGCTCGTTTAATATTCTCTTGAAATGGGTGTTCTCTGTTCTTGTTGTTCCAACGACTCAAAGCATTTTGCTTTGTGCAAATTAAAATTTGAAGTGATATTTTCCGTTTTACATTTTCGTAAGAACAATTGACGCTCCATGATGGTTAATTATAATTTTACCATTTGATGATGATTAACATACTCTTCATAAGATCATCTATACTTTTGTGTTTAATATTCACAAGGATAATTATTTGTTATCAATTATTGGTCTTTGTTTAAGAAGCAATTTTAGCGAGAAGCAATATTATGTCAATTACTGATTTAATTAAGATTAAAAGTTAGAACTATTAAACAAAACACAATTTTTCTTTTGGTTAGGACTGTAAAATTCTAATAGTTCTTGTTTATTAATCATATTATTACCGTTCAGCACAAACCTGAACTATTTCTTGCGTTCTAATCACCAACCAAAAAAAAAATATGATTTACCCCGAAATAATCATCATTTATGTAAATATTCATTACAAATTACAGTGAAGAATGTTTCATGCGTACTTTATACGATATATCCGGAATATCGTGTCGCCACTTGCTTAATTGATTACGAAAATTTATAATGGCTTTAACTAAAAATAAAATGTCATCAATCTTAATAAGCTTGCCACTTTGATGGTTCAGATCACATATTTCAGGGCGAAAATTTGCATACTTAATTGAAAAAGTACTAATTTATTATTAACATATTACGCTAAAAAAAATTTAAACTGTCTCACTTAATATTCACTGTCTCACTTAATATTTTTACTTCGCTATGGTTACCTTAATATCCCAAAGCGGTGGTTTTGGGTGGTAGCTTGTGTGATCCTGGATGGAGCAACTCGTTAAGATTAACGAGATTGAAGAGCAACTAAAAATATTATGATGATGAGAAAATTTTATATTTTGTACCCCTACCCAAAAATATTATTTTTCTACCATTCTTCTTTGTAAAAATGTGCACCAACGATTCGAATACGCCATTATTGAATAATCCGAACTATAGCAGCTTTAATCATAAATAATCTTAATCTGACCTACATTGTTTGGATCATTAGTAATAAAACCTAATCGTCTGTACAAATTCTGAATAAAAGCTTGTTACTGTAATTGCAGAAGCTGAAATATTTGCACCAAAAAAATAAAAACGAAACATTAAACCCATTAAATTTTCCAGGAAAATCTTTCAAATTAAATATATAAATTCAACCTGGTTTAAAAAAAATCGTAATCAGAGTGTTGATTTTATCAAAAATATAATATCTATGTACCTGTAAAGGTCATATTTTTTGACTTATAATACATAATTACACTAATGGATTTAGCAAAAAAAATATTTATAAATGGATTTATATTTAGAAGAAATCCTAATTTTTAAGATCTTTTTTCAATCCTTATAATTAGATACTTTCAGATTCTATTATATTTATTTAATGTTTGTCTGGCACGTTCGTATTACAAAAATTAATAAATTAATGAAATAAAATTTGCCAGTGTTGTGCAATGAAATTCTGATTAAATTTGGATTTGCGATTTACTTAATTATTGCGATATTTTAACTGTTTCAATGGCCAATTCATAAAAGTAAATTTAAAACGAAACTCACTCTTCGAAATTCTTCATTTGTTTTTTTAATTTTATGTGGTAAATAATTCTGTGGCAATATGACACAAGGGAATAACTCTAAAATTCGCATTTTTCAGGAAAACGTTTTTAAAATTAAGAGATACTCAAAATCGTATGAGTTTTTTGAATTCTTGCTTTTTTAAATGATTATTACGGTTGTTTGTAGTTGCCGGATTATTACAAAAAATTGACATGATATGAATTCGAATATGGAGATTTCGAATTTGAAATAATATGTAAAAGGGTATTACTCGAGTTATTCCCTTATGCCATATTGTCACAGAATTGTTCAGGGGCGGAAATGGATTTCCGGTCATTTGTGCGGTTTATTTCTAAAAAGTTTCCGCTGTTTCTTACTCAAATCTCAAACGCACTTTTTTATAACTTTAATAAACTAAAATATGTACAACCATTATTCCGTCACTTTAAAATTTCTGTTATTTTTGGATGAAAAACTGAACTAAGTAATTATTACAGGACTCTTTGAAGTCAATTTATCCCATTAAGAGGACAAAACAAATGGTGGTTCAAGATAAGGACTATAAGTTGACGGTAGAAACTCTCCCAATTTTTGTCGAGTTATCAAAGATGTCAATGGTCTGGCGTTGTCAAGATGGAACACTAATCTTTTTCTGTTGATCAATTCTTGCTGCTTCCTTTTAATTTCCTACTGTAATCTACCTAATTGTTGACAGTAAAGACCAGAATCAATCGTTTGACATGATTGTAGCATTTCATGATACACAATTTCGTTCCAATCCCACCAAAAACAAAGCTTCATTTCCTTGACATTATTTGTGGCCTTGCCACCGTTTGTGTAGTGTCACCACGCACGTGAAATTAGGTCCATTAAATTTTTCACTATTAAATAGTGTAGTATCTAAACATCTAGCTTCCTTCGAGTGTGTTAATGATATAATACGTTAAACTTGAAGTGTAATGGTTCGTCAATAATTCGCCATCACATTAAACCGATTTAATACAATTTTACTTTTTCGAGATCATATATCAGGAAGTATCAAAGAATCAGGTTCTTAACTCAAACTGATCAATTTATACGGATATTCAAAGGTATCAATTAAAAACCCACACTACCCAATAATGATAGGCCTGCAATGAAGAAAAGGAGATCCAAACAACACCGCCTAACAAAAACCAAATTAAAGAAAACGACTAAGACATAAATCCAGCTTCAGTCAAGAGTGGCTGATTTAAAAGAGTGTCCAACTCCGATGTAGAGTAAACGACCGCTTCCTAATTCCTGTTTTATTTCCACTTCTGAATTCATTTTCTCTCTAATAGTAAATGATTCAAAAATATTATACTTAAATTAATTTTTTAAAGTTTGTACGCAAGTGGACTGTAGTTTTTAATTCTTCTCGTACAAATTGCACAAAATGTTCATGAAATTGAATCACAAAATAAAAAAAAACACTAAACAATTACAAAGGGTAATCCTACGATACTCATTTACATCTCTCGGACTCCTTGCTTTTGGGATTGGAACTTGAACAGTCTAAAACCATTCAGGCTTTCTCAATCACTTCGTGGAATGCTTTGGCGGTAGATGCTTACACACAATAATTCGATGGGAATCCCATCGGTACCGGGAGCAGTACCAGAACGAATGTGCTGTATGGTGGCTCTAATCTCAGCTTCGGTAGGTGGTGGTCCCATTCGACAATCATCATTTATCTTTTAACAGAGCTGGCCATTCCTCTTCTGTTTTCCGTAACTCATTGTTCCATGCAGATATAAGAATATACTGCCCACTGGTGGTTTGGTTGTCTATCCGATATTGTTTGAGAAATGAAGAGCGTCATGTCCAAATAAGAGTATTACATCTATAAATCGCTAATTTTTTGGAGAGAATTTAAAGTTTTTAATGCTAATCTCGGCTTCATTTTTATTTAAATGAAGTCTTTCCACAAAGCGTAGCAAGGATTTTATTTAAAAAAATTAAACCAAATTTAACAACTAAAACTCCAAAAATTAGTGATTTGTAGATGTAATATATATAATATCGTCGTTATAGAACCAAAAGTAATCATCTACATATTTGTGATTTCGGGTGTAATGGTTTTAGTATTAACTTTTCTATTAAAAATCCAATTTATTTAAATTAAATAGTTTGATTACTGTATCTTTTATATTATAAAGGATACAATAATCAAACTATTTAATTTAAAAAAATTGGATTTTTAATAGAAAAGTTAATACTAAAACCATTACACCCGAAATCACAAATATGTAGATGATTACTTTTGGTTCTATAACGACGATATATAAGATGTAATTTGGACACGATGATAGGTTTTGCGTAAATCTGAAGGTTCAAAATTTGTTAAACTCTGAAGGAATTGATGGCATTCTCATACTTTGTCTCCGACAATTGCCTGATTATGTTGTGCACGTGCTTTTTTGAGTTGAACATGGGCAACAGGATCCCAGAGATGAAATTTAAGTGCGCTTTTGAAGTGAGCTAAGGTACGTCTTGTAGGAGGTGTTAAAATATCATGCCTAGTCAAAGTCTGCTGAGCGTGCCTGTGAAGTTTATAACAACGAAAATAACATATACGTATACGATTCCAATTGGAATTTTATATTACTAGTTTGTATTGGTGAGTTACACTGTTAAAACACATATTAAAGTGAGAAAGAGATATTAAATTAGAAAGAGATGATTCATGCTATCTCTTTTTATTATTCCACATATCTCTTTCATTTAAAAAAAATAATAAAATTTAGCGAAATACATATTTTAGAATCCAAAGAAAAAGTGTGAAGTTTATACCAAAAAATATGCTTTAGTGAAATTAGAAATATTTCACTCAAGGATTTTTTTGGTATAAACTTCACACTTTTTTATAGATTTTAAAATATTTTGCTCAACAAATTTAAAATTTTTTAAAAACGAATGAAAATTATTATATTCTTTGGAAAACATTACCATTCCTATAAACAGTTAATAGTTTCAATCTAGGTAAATAACAAGAAAACTAAAAAATCCCGGAATACAATAAGAACGAACTACGCTAACAGATGCGACTAAATTAAACTAGTGGCTTTAGGTTTAGTGCATCAAGTGGATTAGGCTTTATTTCCAATCATTGCTGTAAGTCTTACCGATTTTTAACATGTGCTATGGCTATGTGCCATTTCTAAACGGAGGGGATGAATATCATTTTTTGTTACTGTACTTCATACCGATTTTTAATTTTTGAGTAGTTTTGCATTCGCGTTGAATAACAAGAAATCTTAAAAATCCTAGAGTTTGTTGTAAGATGCGACTAAGTTAAATTAGTAGCTGTATGTTTAGAGCATCAAATGGGCTATGTGCCATTTCTAAACGGAGGGGATGAATATCATTTTTTGTTACTGTACTTCATACCGATTTTTAATTTTTGAGTAGTTTTGCATTCGCGTTGAATAACAAGAAATCTTTAAAATCCTAGAGTTTGTTGTAAAATGCGACTAAGTCAAATTAGTAGCTGTATGTTTAGAGCATCAAATGGGCTATGTGCCATTTCTAAACGGAGGGGATGAATATCATTTTTTGTTACTGTACTTCATACCGATTTTTAATTTTTGAGTAGTTTTGCATTCGCGTTGAATAACAAGAAATCTTAAAAATCCTAGAGTTTGTTGTAAAATGCGACTAAGTCAAATTAGTAGCTGTATGTTTAGAGCATCAAATGGGTTATGTGCCATTTCTAAACGGAGGGGATGAATATCATTTTTTGTTACTGTACTTCATACCGATTTTTAATTTTTGAGTAGTTTTGCATTCGCGTTGAATAACAAGAAATCTTAAAAATCCTAGAGTTTGTTGTAAGATGCGACTAAGTTTAATTAGTAGCTGTATGTTTAGATCATCAAATGGGCTATGTGCCATTTCGAAACGGAGGGGATGAATATCATTTTTTGTTACTGTACTTCATACCGATTTTTAATTTTTGAGTAGTTTTGCATTCGAGTTGAATAACAAGAAATCTTAAAAATCCTAGAGTATGTTGTAAAATGCGACTAAGTCAAATTAGTAGCTGTATGTTTAGAGCATCAAATGGGCTATGTGCCATTTCTAAACGGAGGGGATGAATATCATTTTTCGTTACTGTACTTCATACCGATTTTTAATTTTTGAGTAGTTTTGCATTCGCGTTGAATAACAAGAAATCTTAAAAATCCTAGAGTTTGTTGTAAAATGCGACTAAGTCAAATTAGTAGCTGTATGTTTAGAGCATCAAATGGGCTATGTGCCATTTCTAAACGGAGGGGATGAATATCATTTTTTGTTACTGTACTTCATACCGATTTTTAATTTTTGAGTAGTTTTGCATTCGCGTTGAATAACAAGAAATCTTAAAAATCCTAGAGTTTGTTGTAAGATACGACTAAGTTTAATTAGTAGCTGTATGTTTAGAGCATCAAATGGGCTATGTGCCATTTCGAAACGGAGGGGATGAATATCATTTTTTGTTACTGTACTTCATACCGATTTTTAATTTTTGAGTAGTTTTGCATTCGAGTTGAATAACAAGAAATCTTAAAAATCCTAGAGTTTGTTGTAAGATGCGACTAAGTTCAATTAGTAGCTGTATGCTTATTGTATCAAATGGGCCATGAGCCATTTCGAAACGGAGGGGATGAATATCATTTTTTGTTACTGTACTTCATACCGATTTTTAATTTTTGAGTAGTTTTGCATTCGCGTTGAATAACAAGAAATCTTAAAAATCCTAGAGTTTGTTGTAAGATGCGACTAAGTCAAATTAGTAGCTGTATGTTTAGAGCATCAAATGGGCTATGTGCCATTTCGAAACGGAGGGGATGAATGTCATTTTTTGTTACTGTACTTCATACCGATTTTTAATTTTTGAGTAGTTTTGCATTCGAGTTGAATAACAAGAAATCTTTAAAATCCTAGAGTTTGTTGTAAGATGCGACTAAGTTAAATTAGTAACTGTATGTTTAGTGTATCAAATGGGCCATGTGCCATTTCGAAACGGAGGGGATGAAAATCAATTTTTATTTTTTGTTTACTGTACGTCGTTCGGATTTTTAACATTTGAGTAGTTTTGCATTCGCGGTGAATAACAAGAAATCTTTAAAATCCTAGAGTTTGTTGTAAGATGCGACTAAGTTAAATTAGTAACTGTATGTTTAGTGTATCAAATGGGCCATGTGCCATTTCGAAACGGAGGGGATGAAAATCAATTTTTATTTTTTGTTTACTGTACGTCGTTCGGATTTTTAACATTTGAGTAGTTTTGCATTCGCGGTGAATAACAAGGTGCAATTTGCCGAATTATGGCGTTTGTCTTGCAACCCAATAGCATTTATTCATTCATATAAAATAACCCTCAAATAACTTCTAACATTTATTTCCAATTATCTTGTTGCAGTTATGTATCTATTTTTAAATTATCTGCAAATTATAGGACTTAGTTTCATTTTGATATGAACCATAGGTTTCTCGCAAAATATGTTGAAAATTAGCAAATCAACGAATTTCGAATGGAACAAAGACGTTGGTCTCTATTATACCGAATAACACGAATATCTCCCCTTTCGTATACTCTCCGGATCGTTTCGTTCTCTAGGCTACACGCAATCATTCATACACGAGAGGCCGTTTAAAGGGATCCTCTTTCATACAACTATTCATATGGAGCGCCCAAGCCAATGGGATCCATTTCACTCACGACGGAGAGCCCGTTTATAGGGTTCCTCTTTCATTTACAAGAGAAACGAAACATCTGGTTTGTCAGTGGCAGTTGGTTCACGGTTTTGTTGTCCCTTCGGTTCGTATAATTAATAATTTTTTAATTAATAATTAATAATTTTTTAATTAATAATTAATAATAATTCATTAAAAATTATTAATTAATAATTATTAATTAATAATTATTAATTAATAATAATTAATTACTATTCGGTATAATAGAGAGCTACGTCTTTGTTCCTAGCGGAAATTGTCGATTTGTAAACTTTTAAAATTTTTTGCAAGAGACCTTCTACTCATATCCAAATGGCGCCGAGTTCTTTGATTTGCCGAGAGTTTAAAAATAGGTTATTGTAGTAAGAAAATTAGAAATGCATGTTAGAAGTTATTTGAGGCTTATAATAAGGCTTCAATTAATTTGGATTTTGAATTTGTGGACGGCTACAAGTGTAACAAATAAAACTTATTCCGGTACTCCTTAAACACTTCTTAAACACAAACTAATTAAATTACAACATTTAATTTGGATTTTTGTTTAATACATTGTACTACCTCGTAAATACTTTTATAATCTGATGATGGAAACGCAGTGTTTCCGAAAATATATTAATTTTTAAAAATTCAAATTAAATGTTGTAATTTAATTAGTTTGTTTAACAAGTGTTTAAGGAGTACCGAAATAAGTTTTATTCAATTAATTTTGAGAAATCGTAATCGTTAAATAAATAAATTTGTGTCCGATTGTTTTATATTTAGTTACTAATTCTAGTTTACGAGTATTTCAATTTTTAGTATATATTAATACGGATGGGTTAATATGATAATCTGGTTTTATAATTCCTACAAACTTTCGGAGCTCATCGTGACATTCCCACGTGCCATTAGGTCTTTTAATGTAAGCTGTGTAGTGTCCAATACTACCGTCAAGCGATGGGTGATGGTATGATAAATGAATTTAAAATACGAATTCTGATTCAATGATTCAAACAAAATTTTGTAAAATTCTATATCCAAGCCAACTGAATATAAAATTTGTGTTAGCGAGTCGAAACCACAAGTCGCTGTTACACTTATCCTTTTGTTAAGTTTAGTGTAAACAAATCCGTTTGACAATAATGAGACGGATTTGTTTTTAAACATTTTGGATATGCTGGACTGTCGAGCTATCGGAAGCTTTATCAGTGACGTATTTTTATTTGTCGCTAATTGTTGTTTACGCATTCTTGGCTGAAGGAACAAGTGTTTTGTTGAATACCGTTTTATGACTCTTTGCCCAATATGCTTAGGAGACCTGTATACTTTTGATTTTTTTCGTCACATTTCTTCATGCACGACATTATTATCTGGAATTATAGGATCCGGTGGTGAGTAGTTTTTAATGGTTTTAATTTGATTGATTTTGGGTTGTTTCGGTGTAGATGGCAAAATATCAGAAAATTCAATCCTTTTCAAATTGTTTGTAGTTTTCTCGCTTAACAAACTTACAAATCGGCCTACTTTTAACTGCTTACGTTCAGTATAATGGGTTTTAACCAGATTGAACCAATTTTCAACGTTTGCGTTTGATAGTCGCCCTGGAATGCCTATTAATCTAGAATAACAGGTACCCCATAATGGTAAGTACGAAAAATATTTCTTAATGGAGAATAAAACAAACTCAGGATAATGAAATTCATTTTTTTTTTTAGAGCTTGAGTTCTGCGAAATTTGTGTCAAAATATTACAATGTCTTTGAGAATATTTCCTAAAAAAGGGGCTGCTTAAATAAAATTCATGTTCGTCAACTATGTTACCTTCTTCTTTATCTGAAGAGCTTAACTGTGAACTAGATTTAATTGTTTCATCGGGGCCATACAAAGAGCTTGTGAAGCTATTAAATATTTTGAACGCTTCAGTAACGTCTTGCGTAACGAAAGAGCTACAAAATATCGTACAAAATGAATCAAATATTTTGTCGATATCAGTGATTGTAGGGCAATTGAGAAAGATGCAAAAAAAATCTAATAATAAGTTTTTCTGCTCAGTTTTAATATTAACACATTTCTTTACAATTTGTTTTGCAATAATATTGACAAAATGAGCACAGCAAATAAATACGGCCACTTTATCTTTTCTGGGCGGATCGTTTTTAATTAAAGCAGAGTATGTGTATTCGAGGTAGCTAGCAACATTCATTACATTCATCGCTTGTAAAATTGCAATTATAGATGCCCAAGACCAATCCACCACATAACATTTGGGTAAATGTACTTTTGAAATTCTCGACATTTCGGATTTTGCATCCATAAGGAACTGTGTGAGGGTTTTTGAGTCATGTTGACTAGAAACCATCTCTGCAATTGGAATAATAATACTATTTACTTTGATTACACAAGCATAGTATAATATCCGCTTCAACTTATGTTCACAGCAGGTCGGTTTTCTCACTACGTTACCTGTTGCATCCATATGCACAACCGTAGGTTTATACTTCGAAATTAATCCAACCTGGGATTCTCGTAACATTATGACCTTTAGTGGGGTTGAAAAAGAAAAAATATACTTATTTTCTAATCGTTCGTTACAAGTTTTACGATACATGTCAGTAACATCACAATTTGTCACGATATCGTTTCGTTTTAAATATTCGGACCTGATCTTTCGCAATACTGAATTTGTTGTAATTAATTGAGTATTTCCAGTTATTGCTAAATCGATATCAGAAGTTTTAAGCATTTCCAATTCATAATTATGAGGTGTTATGCGCGCAAGCTCATTTTTCAACATCTCCCGTCATTTACCTCTAATTTGGCTGAATACTTTTTCACCTAAATGAATATCGATATCATCACCGCTTACAAAAATATGAAGCATTTTTGTGGCGTCAATAATAAATTTGTATTTTTGAGCATGTGATCTGTACTTACATTTTCCATAAAGAACCACATTATTTTGAAAAAAATTTGGTTGGTGCAAAGTACCAAAAGAAATTATACAAGAATTTTGGGCATTGGTTAATTCATGAATAATTGCGGTACGAATTTTCTCGTTAGTTGTAGGAAAAATATCAGGGGTACAAATTGAAAATGCGGGATTGATAACAGATGGCGTTACTAACGCTATACGCATCAGGCAGTACTGTGACTATGTTCATGTCAAAGCTACGTCTTATAGCTTTAATTTTCAGTATGTGTCAATTTGTCGCAGTGTCAAATTCATAGTTTTTTTGAGCTCTCAATATGTCGAGTTTCGTGCCAACAAAACAGCATTTGCGGGAAGTTTTAATTTACTTCTTTAATTTGAAGAAAAGTGCTGCTGAAGCACATCGATTGGTCTCCGAGACTTATCCGAGTCATGTTCCATCGGTTTCAACGTGCGAGAGATGGTTTGTGCGGTTTAGAAGTGGTGATTTTGACGTTGAGGACAAAGAGCGGCCGGGCCAAGTGAAAAAGTTTGAGAATGCTGAATTGGAGGCAATACTCAATGAAGACTCGTGTCAAACTCAACAAGAGCTCGCAGATTCATTGGGAGTGACACAACAAGCCATTTCCCATCGTATAAAAGCCCTCGGAATGATCCAAAAGCAAGGACATTGGGTGCCGTATGAGCTGAAGCCGAGAGACGTCGAGCGCCGTTTTTTTGCATGCGAACTGCTGCTCGAACGGCAAAAACGGAAGGGTTTTTTGCATCGCATTGTCACTGGTGATGAAAAGTGGATCCGTTACGATAACCCGAAGCGCAAAAAATCATATGGTTACCCCGGCCATGCATCATCATCGACGGCCAAACCAAATATTCACGGCGCCAAGCTCATGCTCTGTATTTGGTGGGACCAGCTGGGTGTGGTGTATTATGAGCTATTGAAATCGAACGAAACCATCACAGAAGCACTATACCGAACTCAATTGATGCGTTTGAGCCGCGCACTTAAAGAAAAACGGCCACAATACGAGCAAAGACACGACAAAGTAATTTTGCAACATGACAACGCTCGGCCACATGTTGCAGCGCCGGTCAAAACATACCTACAAACGCTGAAATGGGAAGTCTTACCCCACCCGCCGTATAGCCCAGACATTGCTCCTTCCGATTACCACCTTTTCCGATCGATGACACATGGCCTAGCTGACCAGCGCTTCCATTCTTACGAAGAAGCCCAAAAATGGGTCGATGACTGGATAGCAGCCAAGCCGGCCGAATTTTTTCGCGACGGTATCCGTAAATTGCCAGAAAGATGGGAAAAAGTTGTGGCTAGCGATGGACAATACTTTGAATAATTCATTTGTTACCATTTTTTCAGAATAAACGTTCAAAAATAGAAAAAATCCCGCATTTTCAATTTGTACTCCGATATTTAGAGTTACTTTTAATTTTAATCTCCAATCAATTTTATTTTTTATCAGTTGTTTCGGCGGAGATTCCACATCATTTGGAACCGTTTCAGATAAATTATAATTTTGAGCGAAATCATCTCGTTCCATAGCATCGATCGCACGAGTGTCATATTTAAAAACAGGAGACACGTTTTGGATTGATAAATTAGTTTGTGATTTTTCGGGTGAATTTTTGTCCACCACATCTTCGTCTTCAAAATTTGGAATCGATTTAAGATCAATTTTATTTTGATTAAATGGAACAGATAATTCACAATTTTTTTTTCCTCTAGAGAGTACAGCTCGAATTCTTGATTCATTTTTAGCGTTTATTTTTAAATTCATCCGCAAGCAAAGTTTTTTTAAAATATCAGAAGAAATTTGCGAAATTTCTGATTTAACGCCCAAATCGCGCAAAGCAAATTTGAGAGTTTCTTTGTCAATTGCTTTTTTGGTTTTATAATTTCGCTTTATAATTTTATTTGATAAATTATTCATTTTTGTTATATTATAACAAATAAATAAAAAATAAATTTGCAAATGCGATATAAGTAGAAGAAAATAAAGTTTACTTATTTAATCCCAAATAATCAATGTGGGTGCGGTATACCTAGTACACGATAAGTACAGGTTTTTACACGCAGTGATAGTATTTAAAAAATACGGTAGCGCAAAATAAAATTTTTATTCAAAGTTTTAGAGAATGTCCAAAGCAAGCGAGGGGTCAACACAAATTTAAATTATTATAATCAAAGTTTTATAGAATGTCCAAGGTAAAGCGAGAGTAGTTAGTTTTAAAAAAAACTTTTTGTATAAAGAAAAACACGATAATCACAAAAAACACAAATCGGATACGAACAGGGCAAAGTCTGAAATAGTATTAAAGCAAAGAGAAAAAAAAATCCTTTATATACTCTCGCATCATTTTTTGTTTCACTTTTTTTATTTATTTTGTTTTACTTAAATATTTTGAAATTTTAAGGGGAATTTAAATGAGAAATATATTTATTTTGTGATTTTTTACATTTTTTAATAATTTTGATAGGTACTCCCCTCCGTTTAGAAATGGCACATAGCCCATTTGATACTCTAAACATACAGCTACTAATTTAACTTAGTCGCATATTCGCATCTTACAACAAACTCTAGGATTTTTAAGATTTCTTGTTATTCACTGTGAATGCAAAACTACTCAAAAATTAAAAATCAGTATGAAGTACAGTAACAAAAAATGATATTCATCCCCTCCGTTTAGAAATGGCATATGGTCTATTTGATACACTAATCATACAGCTACTAATTTAACTTAGTCGCATCTTACAACAAACTCTAGGATTTTTAAGATTTCTTGTTATTCAGCGCGAATGCAATACTACTCAAAAATTAAAAATCGGTATGAAGTGCAGCAACAAAAAATGATATTCATCCCCTCCGTTTAGAAATGGCATATGGTCTATTTGATACACTAATCATACAGCTACTAATTTAACTTAGTCACATCTTACAACAAACTCTAGGATTTTTAAGATTTCTTGTTATTCACTGTGAATGCAAAACTACTCAAAAATTAAAAATCGGTATGAAGTGCAGCAACAAAAAATGATATTCATCCCCTCCGTTTGGAAATGGCATATGGTCTATTTGATACACTAATCATACAGCTACTAATTTAACTTAGTCGCATCTTACAACAAACTCTAGGATTTTTAAGATTTCTTGTTATTCAGCGCGAATGCAATACTACTCAAAAATTAAAAATCGGTATGAAGTGCAGCAACACAAAATGATATTCATCCCCTCCGTTTAGAAATGGCATATGGTCTATTTGATACACTAATCATACAGCTACTAATTTAACTTAGTCACATCTTACAACAAACTCTAGGATTTTTAAGATTTCTTGTTATTCACTGTGAATGCAAAACTACTCAAAAATTAAAAATCTGTATGAAGTGCAGCAACAAAAAATGATATTCATCCCCTCCGTTTGGAAATGGCATATGGTCTATTTGATACACTAATCATACAGCTACTAATTTAACTTAGTCGCATCTTACAACAAACTCTAGAATTTTTAAGATTTCTTGTTATTTCACTGCGAATGCAAAACTACCCATACAATTGAAATTAGTAATACATATTTCACTCCAAATTCCAATAAGAAGTAGTATTAACAGTGTATTCACTAATACATGTTTATATTTTGTTATTTGGTATAAACTTCACTACAGTTGCTGAGCAGTGATTTTGAAGCTCGTTAAAATTGTTTGCCATCGGCTGGTAGTGCCCATATTCAAAATTTCCTCGGCATAAGTAATGGTAATGTTTCTCTTATATAGTTCACAGGTTGGTTCATCCTGTAACATTGTTAAATCCAGTGACTTCTAAGAATACGTAGATGCTGAAGTGGTTGATGTGGTTCTGACTAAAGACTGTCGGCAAAAGTGAGATCTCTTTCGTAATGCGAAACTGATACAAACTGAGCGATGGTCGCTTGTAGACAGCTGAAAAGAGCCCGCTTTGACAGTGTCTATCTGAGAATAGACCCGTCCATCAGGCCGGGTAGTAATGGTCCTCCGACGACCTTTGGTTGTCTGGACGAAAAGACGTTACCCTAAGTTTACAAGAAGCGTCAAGGCAATACTAAATATTTCCATTGGAGGTGTGATGATATAAGTTGGGTCCGATGCTTTGTCCACGGTAAACATCAAGAGATCCAATATGAGCATCGAAATCACTAAGCAGAACTATGTCTCGTGTTTTCGGGCATCGATACATAACTGAATGCAGTTTTGTTTTGAGAAAATGTTTAAGGAAAGTAACAGATTATAGGCGAATGTGATGGCACATATACGAAGACTAAAAGGATGTTTCCATATAATGGAATATAGTCTAGCAAAGCCATGGTAGCCACATAATAATTCCGAATATGCTTAACTTGTAGAAATGAATTCCTTTTTATTAAACTGGCAACAACTGTTTTTCTGGTCCCTAGATCATTAGCACAATACCAAGAACAGTCGCTTGTTTTATAGGAACTGGTACTCATATTGGTCTCCTGAACATTGCATATAACAATGGAATTCTTGTTCAAAATTCCATCTGCGACGTCTCGTTTTAGTGGGTCGTTGAGGCCTCGAATATTCCAGGTGCCAATACACAAAGTAGATGGGTAAAACTGGTTGATGGTAAAGTACTCAATAAGAGTATACGGATTATGAGTAGGTCGTATGTTTTGAGGTACAGGTGGTTGAATACTCTGATAGAAACTCTGGTCGGGATGATCGGTTGGCGAGAGCTCCGGTTGAAGCTACTATCATAGTGGGTTCCAGAATACAGAAGATAAATCTTGTGGAGATACCTTCCACTGGTTGGATCGAAATATTATGGGTCCTGACCGCGGGCTCAACAAACGTTTAATTTATATTGCCACATGGTAGAAATAGCGGAAAGATATGCGGTGAACAAAAACAACATAATGGGTAAAGTGAAAAATTGAAAAAAATATCACAAAAATAATTTACACAATTTGTATCTTATTTCGCTAAAATGGTATCCTTTAAAATAACATTGTCAGCGAGTAAACGTGCTTTATGTCTTGTAATGTCTAAAAACACAGTTTTAGTTTGAGTTAAATAATTTTTGTTAGTTTTTTAAATGAAAACAAACTAATTGTATATTAATCAGGAATAATGCCATCAGGTCCAACTGACTTATATGGCATCATGCTTGGAGGGTGGGGGAGGGGGGGGGGGGGGGGGGTTCTTCTTGTGAGAATGTTCTGAGGACTTCTTTATAGCAGTCCAAATCCGCGATCGTTCTTGTTTTTTTAGCTTTTGTAAAAACCTTTGTGCATTTTGACGAGAGCTTTGAAATTGTTGTTGTTTACCCAAAGCTCTACTTAGAGGAGATGCTCCCAACAAAGCTACATTAAAAGCATCTGATAGCTTGTCTACTAAGTCATGCAGCTCCTGTGTAGATACATGGGGTTTTGAGATCGGCACTGGCAATAAATTACCTAGAATGGTTCTGACGGTATCCCAGTCTGTTTTCCTCCTATTTCTAAACATAACCCTTTTGTGGTCTATTAAAACATATCTAAGAATTGCAGATGGTATATCTTCACCTTCATAGGGCAGATAGGCTGAAATAAGCCAGAGATTTAAACTACCAATCTCAATGCCTCCAATGACCCATGGCTCCTGGATCAGGACAACATCAACTCCATCAGCTCCAATTTCGAGCAGCAGAGCACCCGAGGCTGCATTGCAGTGATGTAAATTGTTCTACAACAGCCTCAGCATCAATCTACATCATCGCCTCCACCACCGTCGTGTTGGATTCCACATAGTATTCCAAAAGAACTGGACCTGTCGGAATGTGGTGCTCCGGGTGTGGTGCTCCGATACCAATTTTGCTAGAACTATTGTCCTTTCGAAAAGTGTTAGAGGAACCAGCTTTATGCGAGCTAATTTCCTTCTTAATTACTACTGTTTGTAACCAGATCTATCGCTCAACGCTCCCCCAGCAATTGTTATAATAGAGGGACCAGCAATATTTTTGTTTATTTCTCGATTTATATCTTGGCTTTCAGGGCGGGGCTTAGAAGCCGATGTCCGTCCAGCCGTAGTTTCCGGATTTTTAAGAGTTCCGGCCTCTATATTTTGTGCGGATCTTTCATAAGAATCCCACCAGTAGCGCAGAAAAAGTGTCCATCTGTGCAGAGATCCGCGATGCACAGATAAGGCTAATCATAGGAATCTGAGCTACGTAAAATTTAAAGTGACTTAAACTTTTATCGTAGTGTGCTAAGTTTACAAGATACAAAAATTTACTAGTTATACGCTACTAGTTATACGCCGCACAGAAATTTCCATAGTATCATTTTCAAGGTTTCTAAATTCTCTATGAAATGGCCGATTTGGATTTTTGAATGAAATATCGAGCAAGTTTGTTTACAGTTTCAAACAGCAGCTTTTTTTCTTTTAGAGAGGTAAATCAAGAGGTATTTACTTAAAAAAATCATAAAAAAACAAAATAAAATAAAACGGATTCCAGTATCGAAGAGAAGATAAAATTTCCTTCAATTAGAAACAAAATATTTTTTTTTGAAAGGTGTTATTTCACCAAGATACAAATCTTCAAATTTGGGTATTTTTTCGAAGAAAATTTCTGATCTGTTTCTGTTTGCACCTCGTCACGTGAGTACTATAATGACCATTTTTCCCAAAAATGACTTATTTATGGATTCTTATATTGTCAAATATAAGACAAATTGTCCTATCTCTACAGATTCTGAAATAATTTATAGGTATGTACTTATTTTGTTCTTTTTTAGACCATATTAGGTTTGGGTTACCAATATTTTAATTCTTATTTGTCTATATAGTTTTCCTATTGTATGAGAAAATTTTGAAATAAAATATTGTTATTCTTATTTTAGATCTGTCCTACATCCAATGCATTTTAGCAATTTGTAAAAAAAAACTTTTAACAATTTTTATGAAAATTGTCCTATACCCTTTTGGACGTTTTGATGAAAAATTAATTTTCCGGTTTTAACAGAAAGAACTTTAGTAAACCGATTTGCACTCGTGTTGCCATATGGCAACAAAAAATTATGTCTCATTTTGTGTCGACATAGAAAGAGAATCAACAAAGTTAAAAACGTTTTGCCGTTAGTTTTGATTTGTAAAGGAACAACAGGTACTTGGCTAGAAAAATTATTTTAGTTGTGCGTTGGCTCTTAGTGGAAGTAGCAACCTCCGTTTTGTTGCTTAATTAAAATTAAGCAAAAACAAAATATTGTGAAAAAAGTTGAAATGGACTATATGAAAAAGTAAGTTAGATTTTAGTTTTAAGTTCCGTTATTTTTCCCAAAATAGTTTTAGCAAATAATCAAGGATTCTTTATGGTAATCAAACCTGAATGTGCTCTATGAAGCAAGGTTTTCTCACCTTTTTTTGTGCCTGTTGCCATACGGCAATACGAGGACATTCGCAGAGATTTTTCCCAGATTTCTGAATTTACGTTTATTTAACACGGCTTTAGTTTTTATTTTAATGTTCACTTTGTTTTGTTGTTGTGGTAATTTTGTGTTGAATTATATTATCCGTTTTACAATTATTACAACTATTTTCGTGTTGTCCCAGGAAACTTACGTTGAAATATGCTCTTGATTACTTCGAAGAACTCAAAAGTTTAGATGATAGCGATACGGACGAGGTTAGTACTGTTTTTATTGAGCCTCCGGGAAATGATGGATTCATAAGCGGGGAGAACGATGGCGAAGATGAGTTAGGCGGGGTTTCCGATGAAATCTGCCCTGGTCAGCTAAAAGCTAATTGCGAAATATTATTGAGAAGTGGTCGCCGAGTTACAACTTTGAATGATGAAACTCATTCCAACTTTAAATTGGACGTGGAAAATGCACCGTGTACTGAGGCACACGAGCCTAGTTCTCCAACATCAAACAAACCATCGACTTCTGCTTCCATCGAACAGCGGAAGCGAAAACTGAAATCTAATATAAAAAATCCTTCAAAACGTAAAACTACTAGAAGAATTGATGCTATTTTCACCTAGAACGTCGACCACCAATCGAAGGTCATGACTCCAATATTTCCTGAAATTATTTCCGGGAATTATGAAGATTGCCGAAATTTTAAGCCGCAAAGCAGTTCGAAAAATTTTTTGACGACGAGGTAATGCAACTTATAGCAGTCGAATCAGCCAAATGTGGTGTATTTCGCGAGAAAGGCAATCCTCAAATTACTATTGTTGAACTATGAACATTCATTGGAATTCTTCTTATCAATGGTTATATTTATCACATCAGTCTTCGGAGTATGTGGAACAACGATGATGATTTGCGAAACTATCTTGTGTTTAACAAGAAGCGAAAAAAAAAATTCAACGAAATTTTGCAATTTTCCACTTTGAAAGTAGCAATCATGCTGGCTCAATTGAAAACCCGAACCCAGACAAAATGTGGAAGCTTCGTCCAATTACGAACCGCTTGAAATCCAAAATGTTGTTGTATTTTCATCCAGAGCCAAATTTATCATATGATGAAAGTATGATAGGCTACTTTGGACGGATGTAAGCAATTTATTAAAGGAAAGCCATTGCGGTTCGGCTACAAAGTTTGGTCATTAAGCACTCCGTCTGGATATATGGTAAATTTCGAAGTATGTCAAGGAAGAAATCCTCGTTCAAATGTAGACTACAAAGAAAAATATGGCAAGTGTGCCGCATACGTACTTATTAGCATGATCGACGAATTGCCTGAGGCAACCATAAACTTGCCTGAGGCTACCATAAACCTAAATCATGTCCACTTTCATTGAAAAACCAACTAAAGAAGGAGAAATGTGGCCATTGCAAATCAGCAACAATAAATGAAAGTGAAGTTCGTCTAACAAAATGGGTCGATAATAGCGTAGTTTGTATGGCTTCAACCACTTTTGGAACACATTAATATTCTCACGCGTTTCGCTACTCGAAAGAACAAAAGAGCAAAGTCGTTGTTCTTGGTCCTTGTGTTGTGGCAGAATACAATAAATATATGTGCGGGGTCGACCGTTTAGATCAAAATGTGGCTCTTTATCGTATTGCCTACAAAGGCAAAAAGTGGTGGAGTTTTATTTTTACCTGGCTGGTAGATGTTTCTTTGCAGAATGAATGGCAACTACATCGTTTGGGTCAGTCAAAAACGTCGCAGCTTGAGTTCAGAAGACAAATCGCGAAATACTATTGTCAATATTATGGTGAGAAGCCAAAGCAACCAGGTCCATCAGTCAATCCGAAGCGTAAAGTTAACGAAAACTCTGCAGAAACAATAATCTGTTTCGATGGAATTAACCACTTATAGGTATATGCTCTTATCGCATTTTTCGATTTTTGGCGCTTATACACTTTTTTCTTAGCACAGCAGTATATTGGGTAAGTAGGTTACCAGGACCCCGAAACATTGATTACAAAAATGTCGTATCCGTCCTTCCAGTCTGTCTTTCCAGTCGCACATTTTTATTAATTTTGTTTGGCCTCCCATTGTCACAAATAATGATAGTTTTGGTCGAAATTTTGTACAAAAGGGCCAACCAGTGAGAAATTATAAACTTAAAAAAAATTAAGAATTTTAACGAATCCAATTTCTTTTAAGTTTTTTGACATTGCAGCCATAGCGAAATTAAAAATTCTTTAAGTAAATGACAGCGTTTTTTGTATTTATAATTATTATTTTAGGGTAATTAAAATTTTTGGGGGTATTCCAAGAGAATTTCGTGTAACTTTTAGAAAATAGTATGTCTATAGAAATAGGATTTTAGTTTTTAGTAGGATTAATTTGTGCTTCAATCATTCTTTTTAAATTCGGGTTCACAAATGTCGCCAAATTATAAATAAAATAAAAGACTTCAGTGAGAATATGAAATTTAAAAGATAAATTTGGAATTTCCACTTTTCCACAAGGGGAAATAATGTTTTTGGCGTCTTGTTTTAACCCTTTCAAACGCCATTTAAAATTGACTTTCTTCCAAAAATAAAATACGTAGCACAATTATGCACTGCTATGATATGGGATTGCTCATAAAATTGTAGTGTGAAGTGAACATAAATACATAAGAGAACGATCGCACAAGAGAAATGAGACAAAAAATAAAAATTACGGTTGGTCGAAGCGATGAAAGTTGATGTACAATATATTGTACAAGGCGTTTGAGAGGGTTAATTTTTTTTAAGTTTGGACGGAAAATTTCGTATTCATAAGTTTTTTTAAGTGACAGATAAAATTTGACGAAGCTTCGTTGAAATTTTTAAGTTAATTTAAGTTTTCCATTGGCGAATACACATAAATGCCATTTACCGGGTTCTTAATTTTTCTTAATTTAAGTTTATAAGTTTTAATAAGTTATATAATATGGTTACCACTAAAGATATATTTTAATAATAATCAGTTGGTGTTAACTTTTAGCCCCAATAGAGTCTAAAATAGAGGGGGTTGTAGTGGAAGAGAAAACTGCCAAACAGATTTTCTCAAAAACGGGATTGACGATTTTTATGTTATAATGATGATACATTTGATAATCCATAATCTACCTGTTCACAAAATTTGAAGTCGATCGAAGCATTGTATGGGGGTCAACCTGTTGAAAAACTATTTTTCTACGGTTAATACACCTTCTAAATTCCAACAATTGTTCCCTAGGTGTCTTTAAGACAAAACGAATAGTTTACCGTGTAATATGGATTTAAATTTCTAAATTTACTTAAAACAATTTGCTGGTGTCCAATAATTTCGTCAACATTTAAAAATAAATTATATCTAGTAAGCTTTTGCAAGAGATTCCCGTTTCTATGACATTGACATTATTTTCTAGCTGCGTTTTTCTATGGGTCTACTTTTTTATTCACTCCGAGCGAGTATACTAACTCAACCGGTGTAAACAGAGTACAGAGTACAGACAGTGTCAAATTGTCCAATGTACCCAGAGTCTAAATGTTTCTATTAAATATAAATTGGTTGTTCTGTTTTTTTTTAAATTTTTGTTTTTAAATGTCAAATACATATGTGTCACTCCGTCATATTTTTATCAGATTCCAACAAAAACTGATTTTTATATTGTATTATTGACAATTATTGAGATATAAAATTCTGTACTAAAAAGAACAGCAAACATTTCCCAGTATTTTTTCCTATATTTATCGCAATCTCGAGCAGCAATCTAATCGAAAAACACAGCTTCTGATATTGACATATCTTTGACGTTTTATTGACGTTTCATGAAATTTTAATGATTGAAATTTCAACGACATATTGATCGATATATTATTTGTGGATTGCTTTAATAAAATTGCCTTTAAACGTATTATTTCTGGGTAATAAATTCTCTTGGTATTAAAGGTTGTATGTAAATCTTAAACTCAAATTACTATGGGATGTCTTTAAAATAATAACACGCCATTAGGGTGGAGTAGGTTTAGGAGAAAGGAGCTGGGAGATATATAAAATGAAATGCTATATGACAAGAAGGTGGGATTTGGTAAGAAATGATAATTAACGTTAAATCTGATTTTGTATTGTTTGTGTTTTATTATTTTGTATTTTCGTATGGTCCACAGCGATGTCCCGTCCAGACTGAAGTACTAAGTAAAGAATTATATCGGCCAATTCTCACGTTGCTCACATAATATAGTGATCAGAAAATAAATGTTGAACATTGTGTATACTCTCTGAACGGAGTAAATTAAATTCTTAATGATTTTCTATTTTATGCTACCTTCGGGTTTACAGCCTTAAAAATAAAACTCTTTCTTTTATGACGACGTTTCGATAGATATTATATCTTCTTCAGGTATGTATACATACATATATAAAACAACCACAAAAATATTTTTTAATAAGACAATTTATAGAAAATTTCATGCAATAAATTTCATTTTTTATTAAAAAATATTTTTTTGGTTGTTTTATATATGTATGTATACAGACCTGAAGAAGATATAATATATATCGAAACGTCGTCGTAAAAGAAAGAGTTTTATTTTTAAGGCTGTAAACCCGAAGGTAGCATAAAATATAATATATCCAGCAGTTAGGAGATTCTTAATGATTTTCAACAGTATACTAGAGATGTATATCTGGATCTAATTATTAAAGGTCGAAGATGAAAAATGGCGAATGCGACTTTGATTGCTGCTCAACAGGTGTCAGTTCTGAATAATCTAACATTATTTGTGAGTCTGTAATTTGGCGGTATTAGAGTAAAAGCTTTATATTGTTGTGACCAATTATGATATTGGGGAAGGGTCTCCAAATTTAAGAAAAGTGTGATATCTTTTAAGAACCTTGACTGCCCAAAATAACGGAAAATGTTTGTAAAATATAAATGGTTGGTTTTTGTGATTTGGTAACCTTTAACGGATGATTTATGGGAAAAGTGTCGTCCGAGGAGTCGGATAGACCTAATTTTTTTTGTGTATTAAAGAATTCCACAAATTGCCTTAATTATTCCCTATTTTCCAAATTTATTCATTTTAGATTTATAAAAATATTTATTCATTTCCAGAATAACCGGCAAAAAAAGATTCTTTTACAACTGATCGACACCAATACATATAAAGGCAAATCAATAATTTTGGTTAACCCATCATTGTGCAACGACTAATTTAAATGTAGAGTTATAACAAGATTTGATTTTAAATTAAATTTCATCTATGTATATCTGCTTGGTTGACAAGGCAATTTTAAAATTAAATCTCCATTGAATTTTTTAATTTTAATTTAATTTTTCATGGTAAATTTGCCCCAAATTTGTTGCTATTTGTAACCAATTTATTATTTTTGTTTCTAATGGCTCCAAAAAAATATTTTTTATCATGCCAAGAATTTTGTGTTGGGTGCTTATTAAATTGCGCTGTTTCATTAATTTTTTGTATTCCAAAATATTAATTGTTTTGGTGCCGGTTCATTGCCAGCCGTTGTTTTTCCTATTTTTTTTTGTCAAATTATCTTTCTGCATAAAAATAAAATATTAAACAGCCTTTTGTCATAAATTATTTAAAGATGTAACTGTATAATTAATTATATTTTCGAGGATAATTATATTTGCTAATATTGTGCTCACGAAATGTCTATAAAAGTTTTACAAAAATGTTCGGTCGCTATCTAACAAATTATCAAAGAAAATTTGTCTTTAAGGGACAATTTAAATGTTTAAATTTCATACTGTGCACAATGTAATTACCAAAGCACTGTATATCTACCACCTACATTAAGGCAACGCAAAAAGAAAAAAAAAATTATTCACATTTAAACGACAAAACTGAAAATTACTTTGGCATTTTATTGTTTTTTTCCTTCATACTGGAAAATTATTTTTCCGTTATTTGATTTGTTGTGGGAATTGAAAAAAATATCCCAAAAAAAAAACCAAATGTAAAAATTTTTCCTATATATTATTTTTATGTTATACCAACAGAATTTCCAGTTTGTTGTTCACTCTCACGGAAACACAAACACACATAATTTGTGCGTCTGGAGATGCCGTAGGAAGACGGGCTTGAAAGTTTTTATAGATAATGTCTAAGGAAATACATCAAATGGAAATGATGATGATGATGGAAATATGATTTTTTATGCTCATCTTATTTTATTTTTTTTTTTTTTTGGATTAATAAATTCAACATTAATTTATGGAAATATTTCTTTGCTCTCTGTGTAAATAAACGGAAAATCGTTCGGCAGTGTAATTTTTGTCTATACCCATTTATTGTAATACAAAACTTAGTATGTATCATCCTAAAAATGGTTTAATGAAAAATTTCATATTTTATTGGCTTGAGGTTATAAAAATAATGATGACAATTTCAGCATCATATGAATTTTGACGAAAGTTTTTGTCATTGCATATAGCAAATATTGCTGCTGGTGAAACATTTTATAATTATAAAACTCGATACAATTTTTTTTTTTTTCAATTTAATTTTGCACTTAAATCATGCATTAAGAACAATCATTGTATAAGGTTATAACGCAACAATAGTTATAGAAATCTATACAGAAATATAATTTAATACACAGCATGGTGTTTATTAAGAGCCACATATTTAAAACAAATTACAAATTGATTTTCATCAGCAAACACTTTAGACGTACATATACTCATAATAACCAAACATAACAAAACGTTTCATTAAATTTAATGAAAATTAATAATTTCCCATTTATGATTTAAAAAGCTAAATAAATGAAATTAATTATTACCGCTATTAAATTTATTTCAATTTATGCGTTGAATGGTGAAATGGGAATGTACACATGTAGGTAGATTTGTATTTATTGCCACACGATTACATATTTAATATTATACATATGTTTAATTTAATAATAACTATGTAAATTTAATTGTAATTTATGTGTCTGGTTTTTTATTTGTTTTTGTGTAGTATACATATGTGAAGAGCAGGAGCTTGAAAATAAATTATTTTAATGTAGGGTGGAATATTTTATTTTGGATATGAAATAGTAAATTATCATTAATTTCAGGGGTTCATAAAGGTATTATGCTTATATCTAGTATAACTAGCTTTTATAATATTATGTACCTAACTACCTAAGTTAAGGAAAATGTGTTCTTCTTTAAATTAATGCTTTGAACATTTGATCAAAAAATATTATTAAATTTGATTGAAATGAATCTAACTTTCAAAATGAACGGCTACATAACATTGAAGCTAAATTCCTAATCCTTTGTCTCAAATATTTTCTTTCTTTGACTTACATTTTCTTATGTCAAATTCGATTGAAAAAAAAAATTGTTACCTTGAGGGTATCAGAGTACTCAGTCAGTCCGTACTCCTAGCCGAAATTGATTAGCCTTTCGTATTGTAAAACATCCATTTGCCAAAAATTTTAAATATGTACTCTTAAAGTTGTAAACTCTAGAAGTTCACCCATTCTTACAAAATGTGTTGGATTGTTTCTAGGCCCATGAATTCTACATTCCAACCAGGTCATATACGTGTACATCGCCTTCACTGGACGTAATCAGATGATGAAAAATCCCAGTTGCATCCCTTTCCTATATACGCGGTACCTACCGATAATCGAAGGCTGAAACCTTAACCGCTGAGCTACGTGAGCCAAAGTCAAACTCATACAATTAAAATGTAAGTTTATTTTTACAGAATGCCTATTTTGTAAATTTATATTATTTTTTTTTACAAATTCTGAACAACTTTTTTTTCTTTCTTTCTTTGAAACGTGAACGAGTAAAAAAATACCGTTACTCAGGTGAAAGAATGATCAGGTGATGTGCCGATTTTTCAAAAATTTGGATGAGAAATATCGAAAAATTAAAAATGAGGGAGTTATTAAGCGATTTACAAAAATAGTGCATTTCCCACCCCCAAAACGAGGCTGCAACATCATAGAAAACAAAAAGTCACGTTTTTAACAACAGGAGTCCCTGAAAGAACATACAAAAATGTGCTTCATCAAAATCTATTGGGTTGAGCATTTTTTGTGCAATTAAAACCATTTTTGTCACTATTTACCGCAAAACACAATTTTTTGGTTAAATCTGGAAACATCTAAAAAAAATTAATTACATAGCCTGCGGACCAATAGTCGGTGTATTTTTATTATTATTATTACTTGAGGGCCATGTGGGGGCTCAAGCCACCCCGCACTGCGACCTAAAAGATCTTTTGTGCATTAAGCCCTACTTAATTATCCGTCCAGTCAATATTCAAGCTCTTAATGAACCTGATAATACTGCCTAACGGTACGTGATACATACTATCTGGGCTCATTGCTCTCCCTCCTAGATGTTTTAATTATCCGTCCAGCCAATATTCAGGCCCTTAAAGAACCTGATAATACTGCCGACCGGTGTGTGATACATACTATCTGGGCTCATTGCTCTCCCTCCTAGATGTAATAACATTTACTTCTGCTAGAAGAGCGGTAGCATTGGGACTCAAGGACATCGAGAGGGCAGACCCACTCCCGTATATTCCTATCCATGCCTCGTCTACCGTTTTGATTTTACTCTTGCGAGTTGCTGGGACATACTATCTGGGCTCATTGCTCTCCCTCCTAGATGTTTACTGTTGGAAGTACTTCTACACGCGATACATATTATCTGGGCTCATTGCTCTCCCTCCTAAATGTTTACTGTAGGAAGTACTTCTACACGCGTTACATACTATCTGGGCTCATTGCTCTCCCTCCTAGATGTAATAACATTTACTTCTGCTAGAAAAGCGGTAGCATTGGGACTCAAGGACTTTGAGAGGGCAAACCCACTCCCGTGTATTCCTTCCCGTGCCTCGTCTACCGTTTTGATTTAACTCTTGCGAGTTGCTGGGAATAAAAAGTCGCCTGTAGGTCACCCAGGTTTACTACAGGAAGGCTAAATAAAACTGAAGGGTGCCTGGTATCCAGAGTTCGCATATATAGACTGATTAACCTATCAGCCATTCATCCATCGGCATATGCTGTTCCACATTAGATTAGGGATTTTTTGTCAAGGTTTTCTCCTTTAGCGTCGTACTTTAGCCTGTCACCAAAGGCCACATTCAGCCTAATGGTTACAGTTACCGGTGGTTGCCACGAGGAGGCAGTACGTACACCTGCGCCTATTGGAAGTTTACGGAGCCCCTTCCAATAGACGCCAAACCACCAATAGTCGGTGTAAATATACTAAATTCGGTAAACGCATTTACCTTTCTCAAAAGGAGGGTAAACGGAAATTTTTTTTTTGTTAAAAAAATATGAAAAAATGTGTATTTAATACATGATGAATGCTTAAACTTCTTTCATGGTTGTCGTCGTTCCTTCATTCATTCGTTCAATGATTTATTAAGCCAATCATATTGCTCGTCATTCGTCATTTTTCTCTTCTACAATTTCTGCAACGAGATGATTTATTTCCAATTTGTAACAGAACTATCATGAATAGAAAGAGACTAGAAAAATAAATGAAAAGGGTTGTTTGTAGCCCTTAGAAATCGAGGTGGAGCATCTCAGTTAATCGATAAGTTTTTTAGAGTCACTGATCAAGGTCAAATAAAGGTCAAACACCTTAATTCGAATGATATAATTTTTTTTGACCCCGGATTCTGAGAGAACAGGAAATGTGTGACCTCTGGTCTATAAATGTTGACAAGTGATGTTAAAAAAACGTCATTCAATAACATTCAGTATTGAACGTCGTTCAATAAATGATGGCTATGTACTACGGCTTGACACTGGGTGGAGTAAAAGCTTTTATAATTTAGATATTCATCGTGCTTATTAACTGACGGGCATTTATTTCTTATATGATCGTAACATTAGCAAGATTTTAGTTTTTGCCCTTGTGCAAAATCTAACCCCGATTTCACCCCGTTCGTCAATACCTGGTGGTTTAATGATATGCCACATATGATGTGTAAAATAGTCAAACATTTTATGAATGATAAATTTTACTGTAACACCTGTATGGGAGAAAAGTATAGGCATATGTGTATGTAGTTATAATTTTATTATGTGTATGTTGGATTTAATTAGAAATAAAACCACTTCACTTTACTTTTTAGTTTTTATTTTATTTAATTTTAATGCCCAGATATTTTCTATGTGTTCTCACGCTAACGTGTCAAATTTGTGTGTTACATGTTTTATGCCAGATACTAGAATATTAGTGTTGTAAATTTATAATAGGTCGCGCGTCGATCAACAATTTTTAAATGTAGATCTGGTACCATTGATTATATAGAAAAAAAAAGGAATACTAGAATTCATCATTATTTGACGTTTCCAAATGAATGTTAATATTATTTGTTTTCTTAAATGATTTTCAGGTTTTTGTTTTAGAAATAAAATCAAATTGATTGGAATAAAAAGGTAAAAATATTAAATATAATTTATGGTCAACACTTACATAAAGCTAATTATTAATATTATTTTCAGCATTAATGTTTGTTGAAGATGAAGCCGAACAGTGTATATAAACGCTAATGATTAAAGGCGATGCATATTGAATGAATTTCAACTGTCAAAATTTAAACTAATTCACACAGCAAATTCTACTTTTGTTGTTAAAAATATTTCACCACGATAATTTGATTTTCACCAAATGTTTAACTAAGGCCGTGAGTGAATATGTTAAAAATATTTTAAGGTAGATCCGCACGATGTGTTTTTACAAGTACTTTCACAAATGTGTCAACATTTGTGACAATTTTTTATGACCACACGTTGTATTTTTGCTTTTGTGATTACATATGTTTCCACACATATGTAATTTTCGCAAATGGCTTTTATCCATTTTGGTATGTTTTTACATAGGATATAACCTCAAAAAATTTAACTAATGTCATCAAACAGGGTTTTGACCGTAATTTTTTGTTTTTTTTTTTGTTTTTAATTTTAGGTATTAATGAATCTAACGAAATCAAAGTCGCCTCGCCATAGGTTAATCTATCGTCGTCCGTATTAATATTCCAAAACACAAATGTTTTTAATGAACGTGTGGATGCGATTTTCAACTTCCCAAATGTTTTAAAATACACTTGTATTTTTTGACATATTTTAGTTTGTTAAAACATAACTAAAAACACATCGTGCGGATCGACCTTTAGTTAAAAATTTGGTGAAAATCAAATTATCGTGGTGAAATATTTTTAACAACAAAATTAGAATTTGCTACGTGAATTGGTTAAAATTTTGACAGTTGAAATTCATTCAAAATACATCGCATTTAATCATTATAGCGTTTATATACATACATACATAATAAAATTAAAACTACATGCCTATACTTTTTTTCCATACAGTTACAGTAAAATTCATCATACATAAAATGTTGGACTATATTACACATTAAATGCGGCATATTATTAAACCACCAGCTATTGGCGAACGAGAAGCAATCGGGGTTAGATTTTGAACAAGGGCAAAAACTGGAATCTTTGCTAATGTTATCGGTGCTATTGACGGATGTCGTATAAGAATTAAATGTCCAGTCAATAAGCACGATGAATATCTAAATTATAAAAGCTTTTATTTCATCCAGTGTCAAGCCGTAGTTAATAGCCATCATTTACTGAATGACGATTTTTTAACATCACTTGTCAAAATTTATAGACGGTGTCGACTGCGTTAAATTTTTTTGTAGTGAATAAAAAAAATTTTAATTTCATTTGTCAAAATTTTCAATTTTAACTAGTTTTTAACTAATTCACTAACAGCCTAAAATATTTTTAACATATTCACTCATGGCTCTATATAACAATGATAATTGTTTTCCAGGACACTAGGATAACTAGGAAATTCACCACACCACATTTCGCTAATGTTTCTATGAGCATGTGTTACAGATTGAACAGATGCGTAAGATAATGCCGAATTATTCTTTTTACTGTACCCAGATATATTGGCCAAGCAGAAATAGCAATCAGTGTCATGATCTTGTAATTACTGTGGAAGTACTTAGCACATTTACCGATGAACTGGTTAGATAATTCGAGTACTTGAATAGGGATCTCGACACTTCAAATAACAACACGCACTTGTTAAACTTTTAATATTTATTATATGAATCCACTGAATTTGATTTACGATGTACATTTTCACATTAATACACAATTTTATTATTATAAAACAATTTATTTAATTTAATTTTCACTAACTATGAAATGAAAGAAGCGATTTGAGCCGTTTATTTTAAAAGTGGAATAAGTCATGTTTTCTTAATATTGAGATAATTAAACATTTGTGTTTTCATGTTATGAAAAAAATCAATACAACTTTTGTTTAAAGTGTTTGCATTTATGATATTACTATACTTACTACTTTTAGCTGAAGTGATAAATTTCATAATAAGGCTTAGTAAAATACGAGTTTTTTGTACTGGAAATGACTTATTCCACTTTCAAAATAAATGTTTTTTAATAAAATTGACTTATACCATCATTTCATATTGATTTAATTCATTAAAGAGAATTTTACATTATAAATGACATCCAGTTATTACAAAGAGAAAGTTACAATGAATTTGATAGGTTTGAATTTCATTTTACTCCTCAACAAGTCGATCTGACTTTTTTAAGTTTTGAAAATATTCATGATGAACAGGTGAAATATATTGTAGCAAATCCATCATGTCTTTATATTTCGCGATTGTGACCGGTCGGGGTCGCCAAGGCTGGGCAAGTTCCATTACACTGAGTAATTAAAATACTTTTACAAATTACAGCAAACTCAGTATTTAAAATACAAATTACAATTACTCTTCATTTGTAAATTGAAAAATTTGATTTGACGAAATTCGTTTAGTGAAAAATCATATCAATAAAATAACAATAACATAAGGTTTTATACTGATGGCTCTAAAACCAAATCTTAAGGAACCTTGTAAAAATGTAAACAATAAATTACAAAACCTGAAACTAAAATACAAATTACAATTACTTAGAATTTAAGTAATTAAAATACAATATAGGTACTGTTACTTGGAGAAAGAGTAATTAAAATACAAATTACAAATTGTAATTTGTGTTTTCAATACCTAATTCAAATAAATGTAATTTGTTACTGCTCTGCCTTGCCGGGCGCCCACTTGAGTATAACGGCAGTAACTCTATATAACCAAAGTTTTTTGGTCATCCCTTTTTAGTGCTAAGTCCAAAATATAAACTCTGCATCACTTGCTAGTCAAGGATGTTTTGTAGTATATTTTATAAGGAGAATCTCTTATAACTGTGTTCAAAAATTAAAGCCAGTTTTTATTTATTTCAAAAAATATTTATTTATTCTTCTAAATCTATTTCATCGCTTTCAAAGTAATCCCCTCCCGACACAATACACTTATGCCAACGTATTTTCGAATTTTTGAAACAAGAATTAAAGTCGCCTTCCGGGATAGCCTTCAGAGCGCGTTGCGATTTTCGTTTTATCTCTTCTATTGTCTCAAAATGATTTCCCCGCAGTAGTCTTTTGAGTTTCGAGAATAGCCAGAAGTCACACTGTGCTAAATCAGATGAATACGGTGGTTGTGGAACGATATGGATCGAATTTTTAGCGAAAAAGTCACAAGACCGAGTGCAGTGTGAGAAGGTGCATTATCGTGGTGCAAATACCAAGAATTGTCTGCCCGCAATTCTCGCCTCTTCTTGCGAACAGCTGTAACGCAAACGACGCATATCACTCAAATAATCCTATTTGTTGAATTCTGAATGGACAACACTACGATAATCAATGAAAACTGTCAACATGACCTCAAACACTTTCACGATCTTCTTTGAACTATTTATACCACTTGTAAACATTCCTTTCCGACAAAACATGGTACCCGAAGGCTTTCTGCATGTTTCTGCACCCTAAATTTCATTCCGCAAACAAAATTTAATGCAACTTTTCTTTGCTCAATATAATTAGAAATTGTAAAAATCGCCGAATGCACTTTTAGCGTCGTATAAAATTTGTCACAGATGCATGTCACAATGTTGCCAACTTAGAAAAAAAAAATTATGATGTGAGGTTTACACGCGCGATTTAAATTGAAAACTGGCTTTACTTTTTGGGCCCAGTAGTAAATCTAAAATTTTATAAATCTTAAATGTAAATTGTTGTTATATTTTTTGTTTCAATGCCTTCTAGATTTATAATATACACATCATACTATTAGTTATTATGACATTACACGAATGAACAAGCATGTAATGTGACTTATTCCACTTTCATAATAAACAAAATATTGATAGCGTTTAGTATTCATTCTTTAACCACTATTTTTAGGAATTATTTTACAGTTAAGCGCAAGAATGTAACAAAACATGTATCACAAAGGAAAAGTCAAAACGAAGTATAGAAATGAAATTTGTTAGCGATGAATACCCCCGAGAGTAAAAATAATTGTTCTACATGTCGTGTCGTTGTTTGGGTACGAGTAAAGGTAGTAACAGAACGTCGGCGTTGCGGTGTGTGATGAATGTAAATGATGCGTGATTGACGTTGATACATTTGGTATTGTGAGCCGCTACAATCTTCTGGCTGGCTCTCGCCAGATCGTAGGAGAAGCAAATGTCTGTTTCTTCTTTCCTGTGATTCGCAGTGAGAGATTCAAAAGAAGGATTTTACTTATAGATGACCTCCAGAAATCACTTTGGCTAAAAGGTCGATGCGTATCTGGACGTAAAATTTCCTGTTCTCTCAAAATCCAGGGTTAAAAAAAATATATTATTCAAATTGAGGTGTTGCGAAATTTAGCCCTTGGTCGTGGGCAACTACTCATCAACTATAAGCATTACCTTTAAAGATATAATTGCTTAGGTTGGTCTTTCGGCTTTATGCCTCACGCATAATATTATTGCAATGACGTATGCCTCACGCATAATATTATTGCAGTGACGAACCTCTGATTTCGACCGATTTAAATGATTGAACCAGTGTAGCGAGAGAATGGCTCATCCGATCGAAGATCCGATTGAGGAATGATTTATTTTAATGAAAAAAAATTGTTTTGCTGATTTTAGTTAACTACAAGGACCCAAGCGTTCCACAGCGCAAACTCAAGGAGCCAAGTTCGAGCACCTCTAGCGGCGACTCATAAAATTTTTTTTTTTTCGTATTCATTAGAACGTCAATATTATTATGTAATTTGATTTATTGCAATAAATGGTTTCAATTTTTTGTAAAAAATTATTGAAGAATCTGTTTTTTATTTAAAATTAGTACTTGTTAGTATATGTAATAATTAGTACTTTTCGTATTTAGTAAACGAACAAAAGTTATTTTTTTAAGTGGAAAATTCATTAACTGTACTTAAAATGTAATTTTTATTTGGGTATTGAATATTATAACTGCTAAAATTACTTGTTGTAATAAGTACTAATTTTATTCATATTAATCTAAATTTATTTAATGCCCTGAGAGCTATTTCTACTTTAGATAGCATGAAACGCCAAATGAAAGAAATGTATAGAGTCAATAATACGGAACATGCATTCATTCAATAATTTGAGCTAGCTCAGCTAGAAATATTATTTTTTTTGGAGACATTTCTAATTTAGATAAAAAATGTATTTCTACTTTTAGTACAAATATTATTTAGTACAAAGTAAACTTTGTATTTTGAATGTACCTTAACACATAATAGTTTCGTAAGTCGTCAAAAGTCAAGATTTCCCAACAGAATTGATGTGTCCCTAACAATATGGCCACCCACTATAATACTGGGTGACTGACACGAAGTGTTACCAACTTCAGACTGTCATTGCTGTCAAACCAGTGATGACAGAGCGCTCAAATTTACACTAATGACAGTGCATTTCATTGTTTACAAGCGTACAAAAGCATTTTAGTGGGAAATATTCAGAAAAAAAGTTATCCGCAATGGAATTCAAGCGTAATAGTGTGATTGTTCACGAAAGTGGCGATTTTCCGAATTTCGTTTTCTCCGATGGGTCACCGTTCGTTATTGAGCAATATGTGAACAATCAAAACGACCGGATTTACTTGCCCGGCCGTTCTACTGAAAATTTGGACCAACGGATTGCCACTCGAAACCAAGCGCCGCCAATGGTGATGGTTTGGGCCGCCGTAACGGTCGAAAGCCGTTCACTGCTCGTTTTTTTGGACCGTGGCATCGAGATAAATGCTCAAATTTATCGGGATCATGTGTTGCAGGGAGCGTTGAAGCCTTGGGCACAAAAACATTTCGGCCGCATAGCCTGGACATTTTAACAGGACTCGGCGCCGAGTCATAAAGCGCGCGTCAATCAAGATTGGCTGAGAAACAACGTCCCCGCGGTTCATTTCCACTGCCCAATGGCCACCAAATTCACCGGATGCAAATCCGCTAGATTTCTCGGTTTGGGGTATTTTGAAGAGCAAGGTTGGGACAAAAAAATACCAAAGTATCGATCATCTCAAGCAACCGCTTCGCCGGGAATGGGCCAAAATACCGCAGAGCCACTTTCGTGCTGCATGCTATAGCTTTGTCGGCCGTTTGAAGGCTATAATCGCGGCTAAGGGTGGCCAAATTGAAAACTGCTATTGCTATTCGAAAATTTAGATATATGTAAACATTTTTTACTTTGATTCAATAAAATTCATCAAAAAATAAAAATTCTGTTTCGTTTCGTTTTGGTAACACTTCGTGTCAGTCACCCTGTATAGTCAATAATTTTATAATTTTATTGTTTTATCTTTATTGTCAATTATTGTATTGAAAAAATTGTTTACCTCAATTAATAATAGAATAATTTGCACACTACTCATTCTATTCATTAGGCTTACATGCCATTTTAAAGTAGATACTCTATACAAAAAATTCAACTGTATTTCAATTAATTTTAAACATGCACAAACTTGATACAATCAATAACAGCCCTTTTAAAGCATCCAAATAAAATGCATAATATGGCACAATAACATTGAAAAGATTATTGTGCATTTAGAGGACGAACTGGGGGGGGGGGGGGGGCGGCTCTACGTTTCAGTAATGCTCAAAATGGACGCAGGAGCATAATTTAGGTAAAATTAATTTCAATATAATTAAATAATTCATTTATTTTTTTCTTTCGTTTTAGGTTCGTTACTGTAAGCTGAGAAATTGTAATGTTTCATACAGTAAGTCTGTTTTAACTGTAATACATTATCTATTAATATTTTCTATTTCGTGATATATTACAACCTTTTATGACAGTCAAGAAGATAGGTTATTTCTACCGTAAAAATGCAGTAATGATTAACCTTAAGAAATTTTTAATTTTTAAAGTGTTTTGTCGTGAGGCCGAAAATATATACATATGTATAGTGAATACAAATACAAGCTAAAAAACCCAAATAAAAAAAAAACCGATAAAATTTTATGTTTTATCACGTAATTTATGAGATTTTGGAAATACATACTTTTAAATTTTTTTCGAACTAACTTTACTACTTAGCTTAACATTCGATGAAGCATAAATATTTGAGCCATTTAATTTGAGAAATATCATAACAATATTTGTTTAAAGCTAAAAATGTTTTACTGTACAAACATAAGTTACATCAATAAATTAAGAACAACCCAAACGTAAAGGAGAGGTGGTGAATGTTTTATTGAAAGAGTTTATGCCGACTGAAAATTTCTGAAGAGGTCTTTAAGAATGGTACATTACTGGACAACTCCGGACCTGAGCCACTGCAGAATTGTTCAAAGTTGCATTAAAACATAGGTAGTACCTATTAGGTACTTCAAAATGAAGTATACCTACCGCTTGATGTTTTTTACAACATATATTTTAGACCTATTTAAGCGATAACACAAGTTGACAGGCGATTTGGCTTGATCTAAGCTGTCGCAATGCGAGTGTAAAGATGCACTATTGAGTGTAACATTTAAAACGTTTTAAACTAACGGTCATTTTTACGATATAATTTCAATGCTAAAGCCAGCCTAGCCTGATATACCTGACTTTAATACTTCTATTTTTTTTAAACATTGGAAATATATGACAGGCGGTTTAAAATATTTTAAATGCAACACTCAATAATGCAACTATACATTCGCCTTGTGACAGGTCACAAGAGGGCAAGCCAAATCGCCTGTAAATTTGTTTATACATATCTTAAATAGGTCTAAAATACATGTTATAAAAAATTCAAGCGGTATACATCATTTTGAACTGCCTATGTTTGAATACAACTTTGAACAATTCATGAGTGGCTTAGGCCTGTAGTTATCAAGCCAGGTTGTCGATACCATTCTTAGGAACCAAAAACTACCCACCATTTTATAAGTTTTCTGTCGGTATAAAACTATTTCAACAAAACGTTCACTAGTTTCTTCCAATCTGGGTTTAGAAAATTTCATAGCACTCGTTATTAAATATATGTGATGATATTAGGCGTAATATGAATAATAGGGCTTTTGATTCTATTAATCACAGAATTCTTTTTAATAAACTCTTATCTCAGTTTAAATTTTCGGTTTCTGCCGCCAAATTGATTTTTAACTATCTTTCTAAACGTTCTCAGGCAATTTTCGACAAAGCTTTGTCTGATTTCCTTCCTGTAATTTCTGGCGTTCCAGGGTTTAGTGCTGGGTCCTATATTATTTTCAATATGCATTAATGACTATTTACCATTATTATATCACTATTTACCATTGTTCATTTCACATTTTCGCTGATGACGTCCAAATTTATAGAAATAGTCGGTTAGATCAGATTATTGTTAGGAATATTTCTCTGATAAATGCAGACTTAAGGAATATAGTTACTTGGTCGGTCTCTAATAGGCTCGTTTTAAATGCGAAAAAATCTCAGTCGATTATAATTTAAAAAAAATCGTTAGATACCTCGTCCTTTCGAGGTATTTTTCTGCAGGGTTCGCTAATTAAACATTCAAATACGATTTCGGATTTAGGCTTAGTTATTAATAAAACTCTTACTTGCGGAGACCATTTAGTTAGTACTAGTAAGAGGGTCTTTGGCATGCTTAGTTGTTTGTATAAAGTAAATAGTAGGATTTTCTGATAGACAGTTTAGGAAAAAAATATTTTTGTCTTATCTTCTTCCTCATTTTATTTACGATGGTTTAGTTTTATTCGGTATCCTTCAGGAAAATATGACTGTTCTCCAAAAGATGTTTCAATGCTTGTACTAGGTTTATTTTTGGTATTGGTAAATTCGATCATATTTCCGCCCACTCTACCTAGCCTTATTTTAGGAAGTACTTTATCTATTTTTTACGAATATACCGTTTGTTTTTTACTTTTAAACTTATCAAAGCTAAGGAGCCGCGTTAACTTCAAATTGCTGTTTAGTAGGTTTTATTCCTCTAACTTTTGCCTAATTCCGGCCAATACGGTATAATAACACCTACGGTATAAAATTTCATATACCAAAAAATTCACGAACATGCAAATTCCAAAATGCGATATCTCGGCGAAAAAAAAACGATATTTGAGTAAACTCAACGGCATTTGAAAGAAGAAGACTTGTACTATAAGATCCACATATGGACTTTTGAAGAAAAAAAAAAATCACGGTGCTATTCAGAGACAGAGCAATTCTGAGCCCATATTCGGATTCAGCGTGAAAAATTACTTCGGAAACAACTATTCATTGTCCAAGAGCAAAATTTTGCAGGGTAGTGTAATTAATGATTCGCTATAATAATTAAAATCCACAAGCATTTTTTTAGTCTTTTATTTTTGTTTATAGTTACAAAATAATTGAAATGCATTTTTTTATTTAATAATAAATTTTAAGTTATGTGGAGAGTTTCATTCTCAATTATCTTAAAAATGCAGTGAATGAAATTATTAGTTTTGATTTATAATTAATAAAATATAATAAAACGATAGGCTGTTCAAATGAATAATATGCAGGCATGATTTTCATTTATGGTTTGTGTAATGGAAGCGCTAATCAAGCAACGTACGAATATCAAATAAAATATCCCAATCGTCGTTTGCCAAATGCTTTACCAACACATTTAAAAGATTGCGTGAAACTGGGAGTGTGGCGATTAGAGTGTGGCTGTTCATAGCGCTGATGCTGTGATACGAGCGGCTAGAAATAAGCTTTCAATCAGTATCAGATATTTGTTTTTATGTCAAACGTGAAGAGAAACGAGGAGAGTTTGGCAACCTACTTTAACAAAGATGAACGATGGAAACGTTATATCTAATAATCTATGGACGGATGAGTCACAGTTTACGGTGGGCGGTAATATAAATTTCCATAATCTACATTCGTGTGCTGAAACAAATTCACATTGTAAAAAACAGACATTATGTCAAAAAAAAAAATTTAGTATGAATGTATGGGCTGGTGTGGTTGGTAATAAACTGATTGAGCATTTAGGCTTCCTAGAACATTAAACAGATTGTATTATCTAGAGTTTTGTACGAAACGAACTTCCAATACTTCTCTCGGATATTTCAGCAACGCAACTAGAAGATATTTTACACCAACATGATGGGGCTCCTGCTCATTTTTGGCAGCAAATAAAGGATTGGCTGAATCTTAACTATAACAATCGCTGGATTAAATGGACCTGAACGCCCTGACCCTTCTAAGGTCTATATCTCAAAAACATGAATTTTTAGGACTTAGCGACCATTAAGACTTTTGATGGGCTGCCAGAATCCAAAGTTTCAGAGAGTTTGACCGAGGGCCGTTTGACACACAAAAAGTGCGGGGTCCTTTATTCATTCTTTGTTTTCAGGGTTATTAAAGGTAAACGGCAAATGAAATCGTTAATTTGAAACAGTATAGTACTGAGAAATTGTGCATTGAAGAAACTGTCGTGTCGTCGTGCCTTGTAAATGAATTGTGTCAATAAATAGAGGACTTAATTGGTTGGTTCCCATTTCTTTATTTGTGTATAAACATACATAAAATTCATGGATTCATCATCAACATCGTCAACGTCATACGATTTGCAAGAGAATAAACAAATATAAAACAATAAAAGTTTTAAGAGGAAATGGCGAAAGCAAAAATTCAACGGGAAATGGCTAACTGAAGAAAAATTCAAAGGATGACTTGAGAAATTTCCGGATGATAACTCTACATTTAAGATGCGCGGGGTGCAATAAAGATCTATACTGTGGCAAATCTAATTTGTAAAAACACAATGGCACAAAAAAACACCAACAAAATATACTCAAATTGTAAACTCATTTTTTAAGACGAAACCAAAATCAATTAGTACTGCGGTTGATAATTTCTTAATTCGACTTAGCATGTTTTTTATGGAGCACAATGTCGCGACTCAAGTAGTGGACCATTTGTTACCTTTATTAAAAGAACTCGCTTCTGATTCTAATATAATAAAAGAAGCTAAATTGGGGCGTAACAAATATGCAGGAATAATCAAAAACGTATTGGCGCGGGGAGAATTAAATAGTTTGGTGGATACTTTGAAAACTACACAGTTTTCGGTTATGGTATATGAGACACTGACATTGGTAAAAAAACAATGTTTATTTTGGAACGAAATTAGGAATAAAATTGTTAGACCTGATGACAGTTGGATCGGATTGCACTGCTGCGGTGCTTTACGAGAATTTCAAAAGCGTCATAAATAATTTTGGTACATATTTACCTCATCACTTTATTTCTTCTTTCTTTTGTATTTTAATATTATAAAACTTTTAATTATTTTAGATATTCCGTTTAAAAATATAATTGGTTGCTTCAACGACGGAGCGAACGTCATGATGAGTGCTAGGAATGGGTATGGTAGTTAATCCCGATTCAGCAAATCCGGAGTAATAAAATCTTACTCCACAAAATCCCGACTGAACGATATCTCCATCCATAAATATTCGCCTAAGTAAAATCCTGACTCAATAAAATCCTAACGCTAGGAAATGCTGATGGCACAAAATCTCGACTTTTAAAAATAAAATCTCGCGCGAGGTTTTATTTTTAAAAGTCGGGATTTTTCGAGATTTTCGTTATTGCATTACTGGGTTGATAATAAATTATTTTAGTAATAAAAGTAGTTCAATAAAGGAATATATGTAGAACTAGGCGGTACAGCCCGTCCTAGGACGGATACAATTTATAATAATGTATATGTCAAGCGACCGCTGCCACAATCATCATTTGATATTTTTTGGTCAAGTAGGAATAGCTCGAGACTAGAGGCTTTTAAGGATTAGATTTAATTAAAATTAAAATTAATGTCTAGACTAATTATTTTAATTTAAAATAAATTAACCACCACTCTCTCTAAATGCAAAAATACTTTCTTTATGCAAATAAGGTTGTTGAAGGATTTAAATCGCGCAAAATCATTCGATAATACTATGTGAGAGGCATGAAGCCTAAGGACCAACCTAAGAAATCATACATTTAAATTAAATGTAATGCTTACAGTTGATTAGTAATTGCCCACGACCAAGGGAAAACTTTCTTGTCAATTTTCTAAACATGCGGTGTAAGACGTTGGGGTATATCCTCCAACAGGTCGCAAATAAACTATTTGCGCCTCAAAATCTGACTACTCGATTGATTTTAACATGAGTTTTTCAATTGAAGTTTCTTTTTTTTTTGTGTTTCATTTGCTTTTGCGACTGAGTAGTATTAATTTTCTTGACTTAATTGATTTTATTTGCATCGTCAAAAAGTCGGTGGTAACTTTTCTATAATGTTTTTACTACTCAGTCGCAAAAGCAAAAAAAAAAAGAAATTTCAATTGAAAAACTCATGTTAAAATCAATCGAGTAGTCAGATTTTGAGGCGCAAATAGTTTATTTGCGACCTGTTGGAGGATATACCCCGTTATCACGTCAAAAAATATAAATTATCAACCTAAGGAAATTTATTTAATTTTCATTCTTACATATATTGTTTCAAACATAGCATGCTTTGAAGTTTATGAAAGGAACAAATTTTTTTACCGAAAAATTTTCATGGCTTACTACAACTTATAATATATGAAAATTTTTAAATAATTTGTTGTAGTGTTTAGGGGCATCATAAACGCGGACCACGTATTTTCTTATGTAATTACCCTCATATTCCACTTGTGATACATTTTCTTTTAATGTACATTTTTCTATTAGAATTATTAAATATTTGAATGTATTTATATTTTTATTTTTTTTCTATTTTTATTTTTTATATTTTTGCTTAAACTATGATTTGTATTCATTAAATCACCAAAATAACAAGGATTTAATTTTGTCGCCCGTCGTCGCCGCTTGGTGTGTTTTTTGCCCTTAAAGTGGAATGTTTAATTTAAAGTAAAATATTTGGTCATTACGTGAATACTAAAAAAAATAATAATACAAATTAAAAAAAAGAAAATTAGATGAGGATCGATCCGACGACCTTTGTCTAGTCCAATGCGTTACCACTACGCCACAAACAATATAATAACCTTTGTTTTATTTGCATTGTTAAATTGTTTTATTTTTTCAAAGCGTTCTACAGCCTCGCTAGCTAAATATATTCACGTCGATTATAGAATCAGCGGGAGCGAATCAATGCAGATCGTAAACTACATATAAAAAAAATTGGAAACTATAATTTGTTATCATAGTTTCATTGAAATTCCTTAGGATATTTTTACAATTCGTCAAAAAAAATTGTTTTAGATCCGCAATAAAAATATTGCGTTTGTACGGGGCATCAAAAATTATAAATCATATGTAAATCAATAGAAGTTTTCCAGGATACTTTGATTTACACCAATTGTTTCCTATTTTTTTAAATGCAGCTTTCGATCCGCGATTGATCCGCTCCCGCGGATTCTATAATCGACGTGATTAATTGTAGATATTATAGGAATATTATCGAACCCTATTTATCAATGAGGGACTTGCCCAATATCGATTTTAGTTCATTTGTCCCCTCGCTTAGGCGAGGCTGACTACTTTTTTTTTTTTATTACATGCAAAAACAAGTAAAATCATGTTTACAAATACAAGTTTCTTGTCTAAATTAGTGGATGTCCCCCTCCTTTTTTTTATGATTAATAAAATTGAGTATGTGGCGATTAATAATAAATATCAAATTTTAAAATTAATTTAGTCGAAATTAATAATTTAATGAAACATTCAAGACACATTTTGACCATATAAAACTACATACGAAATATTTTAGCCGCCAGTCAGCAAGCATTGTAATTATATTTGGGAAAGTCATTAATTATATTGTAAGCTTATTTAATAAATAGTATGAGTTTGTATTTCATTTATTTTGAATAGGTTAGTCGGTTAGTTGATCAATAAATAAATGTGAATATTTCCGTTACGAAATCCAATAAAGGTGGAATTAAACTGGCAATTGATGGTTTTTATTACCCTTTAGAGAAAAAAAAAACAAGTGGATACGTACGGATAGATTTGTGAGAATTAGAAAATTGTTGGCTGTTAATCAAGAGTAAGCTCAAAAAGTAACGAAAATGATTCTCATCAAATAACAAATCACTTGCAAATCATAATCATGATCCGCTGGTTTATAAATCACACTGTTATAAGGTAAATGATTATTGCAGCCCAATCTTCGGGCGAACCATCCAAAATTATTGTAGGAAGCTCAGTCAATACTTTGGAAAAATGCCGATCGTACTTAGCTAATACAGAATCTCAGAGAGAAAAAAATCGGTGTGTAGAAGCAGCTCTTAGAGTCACAGAAACATCAACTTTGAGCAATATTAATATATTAACAAATTTAAGAGCTGTAGAAGGAGAAATTTTGGTATTAAATGAAAATGACTTCGAAAGGTCAGAAAAATATCTTATTAGGAACAACTTTTTTTATGCAACAACTTTTTACAATTCATTATAAAATACAAAATTGAATTATGCCGATGCGATATTGTATCACGACCACGACCATCAAAAGTCGGTCCTCATAAAACGATTTTTTTTTTTCAACTTTTCGCGATCGCACGTGAAAATAAATTACATACATCTAAATCCAAAATTCATCATTTTTGGTTTCAAAAATGCAATTGTTTCGGCAGCCAAATCGTTCCTACCTGCTACCCATTTTAAGGGATGTTTTTCCATTTCGGCCAAATTATATGGCGAAGAATTCAACAGGAAGGTCTTTCGGCAAAATATGGTAATAAATAATGAAAATTTTAGTTTAAAAATGCGTATGTTAAAAAGTTTAGCATTCCTCAAATCAGGTGAAATTCCAAATTAATATATTGAATTGAAAACGAGTTTGATTCTGATTGCCAAAAAATTGCCATACGGTTTGAAAAAAAAAAATTATTGAACCTTCTTATCATCCGTATTTCTGGTCAGTGTCAGATGTTCTTGAAGAAAGTGGGCCAAGGACCCAAAACAATGTCGAAGGTTGGCATAGACGTTTCGAAATAATGACTTCAAAGCCTCATATTGGTGTTTATGAGTTGATTAAACTGCTAGGAAAAGACCATATTGTGGTAAATGCTAGTGAAGAGCGTGCCAGTAAAAATGAACAGTTTTAAGAGAAAAAAGTGAAAAATCAAAAGTAAATTTTCTTAAGGGAGAACACCACTGTGAGATTTTCAAAAAATCGATTTTTTTTTTTTGCCTTTAAAAAATCCTTTAGACCCTCAAAATTATGATACAAATTCGTTTATAGCTAAAAAAATTTTTTTTAGAAGGTTTTCAAGCATAAAAATTATCTAAAGGTATTGAGAAGTTATTGATACCAAAAACTTTAAACGCGTTTTTCTCGAAACCGTGTTTTGGAAATCTGCACGCAGCAGAACTCAATCAATTTTTGTTCAATCGACTTGAAATTTTAACTGTAGCTTCTTAAATAAATTTAAAATCGAGTTATTTTTTTATTCATTAAAAATTAAAAAAGATATACAACTTTTTATACGAAAATTATAGTCGAAAAATGAAACTTTTTCTTCAAACTTGTCTCAATTTTTTGTTTTTTCGAATTTTTTAATTTCCTCAGGTACTTCGCTGCTAAAACTAATATATTTCATGAAAATATTTTATTTTTTGCTCCAGGAACAAATTTAAGACACTTCTACTGCGTGCAGTGGAGCGACTCGAGTCAAAATCACTTCTACTAAAGCTACTCTTGCACCGCCATTTTGTATTTTTTTTTTACATAAAAATTTTTTTTTGTTTACTTAAATATATTATTATTGATATAAGTCTGTGTTCGTTGCCTATTGTTGATTTAGTTTTAAATTGGAGGGTGACTAACGATATTGTCACTTCTGACCATAGGTGTATCTCTTTTAACTTCAACATTAGAAGACCACCTCTTAAACCATATCGTAATCGTAAATTAACCAATTGGGATCTATTCTCTTTCGAACTTATTTCTCTAATTCATCCTGCTATGGATATTTGCTCGGTTGAGGACATTGAGTTACAAGCGTATAAGCTGACAAAAGCATGCTCGACAGCTTTTGAAAATTCGTGTCCACTTATTACCAAACAAAAGATTGGGAATAGACCCTTCTGGTGCTTTGCTCTTAAAAAACAAAGGAAACTTACTAGGAAACTGAAGAATAAAGCAAAATATACTAATCTTAAATGCGATTGGGAAAGTTTCCTAATAGCTCAAAAGGAGTATAAGAAAAGCTTAAGATCCGCTCACAGAACCGCATGGACAAACTGAAGGGGATGTGAGGAAATAAATAGTCTCTCTGCGGTCGCCAGACTAAATAGAGCGTTGGCTAAAAATGACACCTGTAAGCTTGATGCTCTTCGTGTATAATGGCAAGTTCACTTCTTCGAAGAAAGAAGCAAACGAGTTGCTTCTTTCTGTTCGTTTTCCAGAGTGTGCCATCGTTAACTCTGATTTCGCTCACTCTCTAACCAATAGGAATTGCAATGAAGCTCCTGACTGGGATTTAGCGGTTCGGATAGTTACGTCCGAAGTTGTCCGTCGGAGTTTCTTCTCCTTTAAACCACACAAATCAGGAGGTCCTGATGGGATTTTTCCGGCTGTATTACAGCATGGTTTTTCTATTATTACGGACCACCTGGTCTACCTTTTCAAAGCGTGCGTTGCTTTTAGTATTGTTCCTCAGGTTTGGTGCAAGAGTAACGTTGTTTTCTTACTGAAGGCTGGCAAATCAGATTACACTGATCCCAAGCATTTCGGCCTATCAGTCTGTCCTCAACATTTCTTAAAACATTAGAGAGGATTGTCGACAGATTTATTAGAGATAAATATTTATTTAATTCCCCACTCAGTAACATGCAACATGCTTATAGGGTAGGTAAGTCCTGTGAAACGGCTTTACATGAACTTGTCACTAGGATCGAAAGATCCCTCAATAATAAAGAGTTTCTTGTAGGTACTTTCTTGGACATTGCGGGAGCCTTTAACAGTACATCGTTCTCGTCGATTATTAACGCCTGTACCAATTTCGGCATTGATCCCACCATTGTAAAATGGATTGATTGTATGCTCAAATCTCGCATCGTTGAGGTTGGCGTGGACAATGCTTCAATCTCGGTCAAAGTTGCCAAAGGTTGTCCTCAGGGAGGTGTGCTCTCAGCCCTGTTATGGCTTTTGGTGATTGACGATCTACTTGTGAAACTTCAGCAGTCAGGCTTTGTTGCTCAAAGCTACGCGGACGATCTTGTTATTACAGTTGCTGAAAAGCACCTGAATGTGTTATCCGACTTAACGCAGAATGCCTTACGTATTGTGGAGTCGTGGTGTGGTGGAAAGGATCTACACGTTAATCCTTCTAAAACTGATATGGTTATATTTACCAGAAATCGTAATATTGGTGGACTAACTGTGCCTTTACTTTTCGGGAGGCCGATTAACAGATCCGACCATGTTAAGTATTTAGGTGTCTTCTTGGACAGTAAACTTTCCTGGAAATTTCACCTGGAGTATAAGCTTCAAAAATCGACTGCCATTTTTTGGCAGTGTAGACTAGCTTTTGGGAAAACCTGGGGCTTAACTCCCAAAATGCTGTCTTTCATCTATAAATCTTTAGTTCTACCAATGTTATCTTATGCCTCCATGGTATGGTGGCCAGTAGTTAAATTAAAGGCTTTAATCATTAAACTTAATGGTCTACAAATTATTGCTTGTAGGGCCATTACAGGAGCCATGGCCTCGACTCCCCTTCTTGCCATGGAAACAATACTATTCTTTCCACAGCTACATTCTTTCATTCTTAGCACAGCATGTTCTGCTGCGTTTCGGCTAAAGAGCATAGGAATGTGGAACTCTCTTGGTTCAGTCGTGGGCCATAGAACAATTTTAAATGATTTCGTATCATTAGTACCAGGAATTGATATGGTTAATGATAGACTGATGTCTGAATTCATTTCTCTAAATTATATTCAGTGGTGCGACCTTCGAGAGACCAGTGGAGATCACTGGATTTTCTTGAGAACTTGTATGAGTCGATAGTCTTCTTTTCTGATGGCTCTAGCTCTGATAATAGTTGGGGTTATGGAGTGTACTGCCCTACGTTTTATTTAAATTTTTAAAATTCTGCGTAATTGAGGCATTGAATCTCGCTGTTACAAATAAAAATATTGTTTTTTGTACAGACAGCTTATCTGTGCTGAATTCTTTGGATAATCCCTTGACTTCGTCAAAATTTGTTAAGGACTGTAAACACTTTTTACATATTCTCTGTTCTAGCAATAGAGTGACGATTATGTGGGTTCCTGCCCATTGTGGTATTGAGGGCAATGATGTCGCTGATTCTCTAGCGAAAGCTGGGGCTGAGTTTAAATTCATCGGTCCCGAACCAGCTGCTTCCTTACCATTTAGTTATGTTAAGAAGGCGATAAAAAACTGCGCTGTAAGTAAATTAAAACAGCAATGGCTTGCTACTTGTAGCTGTCGCATTGCCAAACTTTTTGTTAGTGGACCTAATTTGAGGGCCACTAAGTTTGCTTTATCTCTCAGTAAGAAACAGCTGCGAGTCTTGATCGCGACTCTTACTGGGCACGGTCATTTTATGGTACACCTTCAGCGCATGGGGCTATCTCCTGACGCTGTATGCGAGGATTGCCTTGAAGACGATGATGATTGCATTCACTTCGTGTGCAGTTGTCCTGCTTTCAACAGAGTTAGGTTGCAAGTATTTGACTCTAGATCCATTGCTGATAATCAGCTGTATATCTTGCATTGGCCTAAACTACTTCAGTTTATTAAGGCTGCAGCACGCGTTCGCGAATTAAGATAGAATCACTGGTATGCACCATGGGCCCATCGTGGCATTGAGTGCGGAACCTCTGATGGTTCCAACCAATTTTTATTAATAATAATAATAAATACATGCCAAATATAGCCTAAACGTTTTTTTTCTCTAAACCCAACCCCTTCCTCAAACAAAAATATCAAACTAAGCACTTGAACATGGTAGGTCACAGTGGTGTTCTCCCTTAAGGAACTTGCCCATAATATGCGATTGGATTAATTCATAATTTTTTTAAAGCGGAAAATGTGTATTTTATTGTTCTTATGTTGAATGAAATTTTTAAATAGTAACAAAATATAATTTTTTCGGGATCACTACACTTGCCTGAAAAAAAACAGAACTTTTAAAATACAGAATAGTTTAAAAGTAAAAATCTAGAAAACAATTAAAAAAAAAAAATCTAGTCATTACCGGAAAAGCAATCCAGAAAAAATATTTTGTTTAAACTAAATGAAAAAAAAAAATCAATTTTATTGACCTTCTATCAGTAGAAGCGATACGAGCGATACAATTCCTTTGATCTATGCCTGCACGGTTGACGAAGCTATAGCGGCTCATTTATATTCATCTTCAAATTCATTCATAGCGCACAATAATTTACAACATTCGTTCAACACCGCGATATATCATATATATTTATCAGCGCTCTCTCATAACTGACACACATGCAACCCCAATCGCTCGACCAACAAGCAAACAGAACATACAATTCCATGGTTACGCACTTCAAGCGTATTCGATTGGACTGAAGAGTACAACTCTTCACTTCAGTTAATTAAGATACTCTTCACTTAATTGAGTTACTGAAGAGAAGAGACTGTTCGATTGGTATTCTTCACTTCAGATAAATGTCAAAATAAAAGTAAAACAATTTATTTCAGTTTGGCTTGTGTTTAGAAAAATTGTTTCAAAATGTAATTTTCTATTAATTTCTAGTAATTTATTATTAAAAATTATTTTTTTAGGTCGCAAATTCCCAACCAAACAGTTCCCCAAATCAACAAACGAGAATAAAAACAAACGAAAACGAGAAAATTCAAAAAAGAAAAACAAATCACTCATCTGAAGTAACTACATAAGCAAAATATCTCTTCAGTTAATTCAGTTGCTCAATTTTTAACTGAAGTGAAGAGTTGGCAATCGAACAGTTTCTTCACTTCTGTTACTTCAGATACAGCTACTACTTCAGTTAATTCAATCCAATCGAACACGCTTTTCGTCTTCTTATTCATACTCAGTCATTTTCCGAAATGTATTTTATTTTCTCATTCGTAAAAATAGTCGATTTAACTCCTTCAAAGTGAACGCACATAGTTCACATGGTATAAATATTTTAAAAACAAAATAATAAAACGCGCGTCCATTTTGTGACATCATATTCATATAGCTAGTTGTGATTAATTTTTTTTTTACTGCCGAAATTGTAATACATATTATTATTATCTTAATTAAATTTTATTGGTTATAGTGAATAATAAAGTTATTGATTCAGCTCAGTGACGCATAGCGTAATTTAAGTGTCAACAACTGTAGAATTTGATTGTGGGATTATAGCATTTATTATGTGCCTTGGCATATATACATATAGCCCCACAAAGCATTTACGAAGCATTAAATCCATAATTCACTCGAATACATTCGTTGATACCATACTAACCCAACGAATAAACCCAACCACAAAATAACTTGAAACATTTGTGGTAGAACTATCAGTAGAAGCGATATGAACGATACGATTCCTTTGATCTATGTCTGAAAGGTTGACGAAGCAATTTCCATTATCATAAATATTCAATCATTTAACGGAGAAACTCAAATTTGATAGACATTTTATAAATTTTAATTATAAGGTCCGCACTTTGATAATTATCTTTCTGGATTTTAGTTTCCTGGATTTTTTTTATCTGAATTTTTTTGTTTCTGGATTTTTTTCGGGATTTTCAGTTTCTGTATTAGTTGTTTCTATAGATAAGGCAGCCAACCCAATTTTTTCATTAGAAAAGAAAAAATTATGATGATTTATTAATTAATTCTTCAATAAATTTCCGTTTCCCTATTATACAATGTATTTTTATATTATATTATTAATATTTACATACTCGAAAAATCGCTTTTATAAGCAATTTGATTAGCTTGAGATGGTCTGGAGTCGAGATTTTATTTAGTCGAAATTTTGTGATGTCGAAATTTTGTGGAGTCGGGATTTTAATACATTTTCTAGGCGGGATTTTATATTTTCGAGATACCGCTAGGAATTCCTTCAGATCAAGGCTTACAGAGGACAATACTAAACAACTTACTAAATCCGTCAACAAATCACAAAATCGTTTTATATTCATCAAATTCAACGCGGATATTAAAATAAACAGCTCCCAACACTATAATATTCATTATTCTTAAAACAAATTTTAACAGACATTATAATAACATTGAACTCATTGGAAAAATCAATTTTACTACTATATAACCTCTTCCTTAATGCCAATAAGACTCCTCCAGCCACCATTTTTTGTTCGTGGACGTTAAAATTACGATTACTTCTAAAAACTGAATAAACATAATACATTAAAGTTAAACATAATACATTAAAGCTGACAAAATTTGCAATCTAATATCATTCAGTTTCGTCTTCATATCTTTAACGTTTTGATAATAAATCTCAACAGTACTCATATTAAATCATAAAGAACAAATTACTAAAAAGAAAGAATATACATAATATAATTTAGAATAATAAAATAAGGGATGAACCCTAACCCTATACATACTAGTTTATCCAAATACTTAGACAATATTTTGACTAATACATCATCATCAGTTTTTCAACAATATACAATGTTTCCATGACTCGCCCAAACATATGTACATACTTATACTGGCTATTATTTCCTTTAGTTTGGAGAAGCTTATTTTTGGTAATAGCAAGTAAAAGTTTTTTCCATCGTGGTAGATGCTAATCTTTAATAAAAATGTTGTTTGAACTATTAAAGTTGACATCTTGCGCTTTAACTTTGTTTTTGGTTTTAAAAAGCTGCAAAATAGAGTCCTTATCATATTTGTTAACGAATTCCCCAGTAATTGGCTTCGAAGTTTGGAGATGTTTTGAAATGTGTACTGTGAATATGTTTAATGAAAGTTTTATTAGTTAGTGTTAGGTTTAACATTCTTAAAAATTTCATCTGCAACGACCAACAAGTTTTCACTTTTATCAAATGGCACACCGAATATTTGAATAGTTGAAACGTTTAGAAATTTTTCAAAATTTCCATTCGACGATTACACAATTGAGTTGATTATTCAAATCAGTATTTGATGCTTTTAGAGTTGTAATTTCATCATCGTGGTCACTATTAAATCTGGTATACAACTGTCAAAAACAAACAAATTCAGATAAATAATTCTGAGACCAAACAAACCATAAATATCAACCACCGGCTAACGGTATCAAATATACTAATACTGAATTCATCTGCAAAAATTAAAAAAACAAATATTGCTTAGATGGCATTATCTAAACTTTTATGTCCTACAAAATAAAACCAGATGACGAGCCACTACTAATTAAATCATTAGATGAACTCAATATTTAGTATAATACTTCCATTCCTACACTATGATGATGATGGCATCACAACATCGGCAGACTTTCCAAATTTAGTAATCATTGGTAACTTAAACATTGATCTGTTAAACAGTAGTGATGAAACTGTGATTAGTTACAACAGCGTATTGAGTTCAAACGGATTTACGGTAGTTAACAAAATTGATGTGAAATATGCTACAAGGAAATCAAACACGGTCAACACCGATAATAGACGACATATTAACCTCAGTAAATGGAAAATTCACCATTCTTATCTCAGATACTTATCTCAGATACCACCAATTCTTCCTTGTATCATTCTCTCTATCTTCAAAAGTTAATCCTCCACATGTTTAGGTTGATATCGTTAGTTATCCATTGTTAGATTTTATTCTCGATGAGTTTCTATCTACCAACATTGATCATAGTAAATTTCACTCCCAATTAGTGAATATTGTCAAAAGCTGTACGATATAATAAGTCATGGTTTAATACAGCACGTACTTGCATGTTATGTTAAAAAAAACGAGACCAACTATAGAAACGCTGGAAAAAGTACCCCTTCAATCAAAACTTCAAACATAATTTTATTAATTCTAAAAAGGTCTGTAAAGCTGAGCTTGTTAAATCTAAACAAAGATACTTTGCCAGCCTTCTAGGAATTCTAAGACGACGCGGTGTCTTATAAATTCTATTTTACAAAACAAATTCTCGTTTGATTCAAATTCTACTCTAGCTATAAATATTAAAATTGTAAACAATCAGCTTCTAATAGCAAATGAACTGAATAGCTTTTTTTTGTAATGCTGGCAAAGTTATCGCTGCCAATATTAGCTGTAAGATTCCGTACGTAAATTTCAATCTTTACAATATTCAATTCCCACTTCTTAAATTTGAAGATGTTAATGAAAACGATATCGAAGCCATCATTATGAAACTTGATAATTCATCTTCTATAGGTTGGGATAAAATTTCTCACAATATCCTAAAAACACATATAAACATATTTTCAAATACAATTGTAAAATTTACGAATCGCTCATTTTCAGCTGGTAAATTTTCTGATAGCTCTAAAGTGACACCGATTTTCAAAACTGGGGATAAAGCTAATAAAACCAATTACCGACCAATATTTGTTCTACCAATCATTTCAGAGGTACCTGAAAGAGCTATTTTGAACCAGATACAAAATCATCTCAATATAAACAACAATATAGATAAGAATCAGTTTGGTTTTCAGAAAAACTGCGAAACTCTTCTGCACTCTTCTCAGAACAAATTTATCATAGTGTACAAAACAAAAATGTTACAGCATGTCTAACAATTGATTTATCCAAAGCGTTCGATTGTGTCTGCCATCATATTCTTTAGTACATGCTTGACCAAACTGGAATCCGTCAAAAATCACTAAAATTGATTTCAGACTACTTGAGCAATCGGTCACAATTTGTTTAAGAAAACAACTTTGTGTCTGAACCACAAAAAATAAAGTGTGGGTCCCACAGGGCTCAATTCTCGGCCCATTTTCAATATTTACTGAGATACAGTGCGTTAAAGAAAGGTAGTTTGGGTTGGTACCTTCACGCATATTTTTCTTAATTGCTCCAAAGTTAGGTGGCCTAAGTCAAGCATTTGTAATATTATTTTTAGGGATCAGAGTTACCTTTGTTTTGATGTATTGTGAAAGTACATAGCCTATTCCGTTATTTAAATATTAATGTTTAAACTTTGAATTTTATTTAAATATCACTAAAATTTAGCGTTTTTCATAGATTTAACTCATAAAACTTGAAAATAATAAGTCATTTAAGAATTTTGCGTCTTCCTCATGCAAATACCTACAAATATCTCATAGAAACATTTGATGTACGCTTCTAGAAAACATGAGAAATTAGCATACAAATGTGTCATGTCAATTAAAAATCAATCAATTTTGTAGCTTTTCAAAGATATTTTTTTGGTTTTTCTTAAATAGTTGGCTTAGTCTACCTAACTTTGGAGTAATTAAGAAAAATATACGTGAAGGTACCAGCCCAAACTACTTTTCTTTAACGCACTGAATCTCAGTAAATGTTGAATATGGGCCCCCTCTTCAGGAACGATTTTTTGGTTGAAACTAATCAAGGAAATATCCCTGAAAATATTTACACTCAAGTACAAAACACCCTGTATAGTTAATATTATAATTTTTCAATTTATGCGATTTTTATTTATTTATTTAGAAATTATTTTAATTATGTAATGACATAAATAAGGTAACCAGCATATAGTGGAATTCATTTATTTTGTTTTATTCGTTTATTTTTTTAAATTTCTGATGTTATCGCAACGAAAAGCAAAACTGGAATATGTGCAAAGGCAAGTATATATGTAATACATACTCGGCTTTACATACTTACCCTTACTTATGTAAAACGATAAAACGCAAGAGAGTAATATTTTTTCTCTTTGCTTTTATTTAGAACATTTCGCAGTACAACCTCCAGCTCGCAGTACAACCCATAACTCGCAGTACAACTGCCAATTCGCAGTACAACTGAGTTTAGTTTTTTTGGTCAATCAAAAACGACATAAGTTTATCAAATAGAATTGTTTGAATGTCACGTAATTTTGTTGCACCAACAGCTGCGAACAAAACATTTACAACTGTTGGATAATAATCATATTTATGTACTTTTATTGTGTAATTTATAAGTAATAACTTTAAATTAAAAATTATATAAAAATATTTTAGTTGAGATTTTAAATTTCAATATGAATTAATTAATCGCATTTGTTGCAAATGTTTTGTTCGGAACTTTTTGTTTTGTTATTTTTTGGGGTCGTTTTCCACAGTACCTCTAGTATAAACATCAAAAACAACGAAATATAATTCCAAATCTATTGGAAAATTTATTGTTGCAACATAGGTCGTATGTGTCGCTTCTAATCAACATTTTTTAAAAACAACCATTCATAAGATTCCAATTTTAATAAGGCAAAGAGCACGAGGCATGTACGGGACTGGGACTCCTATAAGGAGGACCTAAGAAAATACAAAAAAATTGAGGAAGGCACAGAGGGAATCTTGGAGACACTTCTGTAGTAGAATGGAGGAAGTCTCTGAGACTTCCCGCCTTAGGAAGATTCTATCTACTAACCCAACTAGTCCTAGTTACTTAATTAGACCAGACGGGTCATGGACAGCTTCAAGTGCGGAATCGTTGGAGCTTCTCATCGATACCCACTTTCCGGGAAGCTTTGATAACTCGATGGGGCCTGGAGCTCATCGAGGAACACCTCCAATAGATATGGAGGGCATTTTGGATAGAGAGCGGATCTGGTAGGCGCTGCAGGGTTTTAAGCCTTATAAATCGGCGGGTCCGGATCGGATTATACCAGCAGAGATCCAAAAGAACTCGGCAGTCATCCTCCCCTGGCTATAGGTTATCTTCAGGGGATGTCTGAAACTAGTCTATATTCCTAGGAATTGGACAGAGGTCAAAGTAGTCTTTATCCCGAAATCGGGAAAGAGCTCACATGCTCATCCAAAGGACCTGAGGCCTATAACTCTATCATACTTTCTGCTGAAAACCCTGGAAAGGTTGATAGATGTATTTATTCGATCAAGAATTGAACCCAGGAATTGGGCAATGTCGCAACATGCGTACTGTAAGGGAAGGTCGGTGGACACAGCTCTGCACGATCTCGATATTGAGGGTGCTTTTAATAATGTAAAAACGGAGGCGATCATGGAAGGATTGTCTTTTTTGAAGGGGGACTGCTCTATAAGTAGGTTAATAAATCAGATGCTGGTAAGCAGGAGTATTACCTCGGAACTGGGAGAGTCCAAGATTAGAAGACGGGTGGTTAGAGGAACCCCACAAGGAGGTGTAATGTCCCCCATTCTCTGGAGTGCAGTGATTAATGGATTGCTGCTGGAACTAGAGAGAAAGGGGATAGTGGTTGTAGTATATGCTGATGATGTAGCGATAGCTGTCTCAGGCAAATATCTAGATACGATTAGGGATATTATGCAGAATGCACTCCTAATCATTACGAAATGGGCCACAACTAGTCCTAGTTACTTAATTAGACCAGACGGGTCATGGACAGCTTCAAGTGCGGAATCGTTGGAGCTTCTCATCGATACCCACTTTCCGGGAAGCTTTGATAACTCGATGGGGCCTGGAGCTCATCGAGGAACACCTCCAATAGATATGGAGGGCATTTTGGATAGAGAGCGGATCTGGTAGGCGCTGCAGGGTTTTAAGCCTTATAAATCGGCGGGTCCGGATCGGATTATACCAGCAGAGATCCAAAAGAACTCGGCAGTCATCCTCCCCTGGCTATAGGTTATCTTCAGGGGATGTCTGAAACTAGTCTATATTCCTAGGAATTGGACAGAGGTCAAAGTAGTCTTTATCCCGAAATCGGGAAAGAGCTCACATGCTCATCCAAAGGACCTGAGGCCTATAACTCTATCATACTTTCTGCTGAAAACCCTGGAAAGGTTGATAGATGTATTTATTCGATCAAGAATTGAACCCAGGAATTGGGCAATGTCGCAACATGCGTACTGTAAGGGAAGGTCGGTGGACACAGCTCTGCACGATCTCGATATTGAGGGTGCTTTTAATAATGTAAAAACGGAGGCGATCATGGAAGGATTGTCTTTTTTGAAGGGGGACTGCTCTATAAGTAGGTTAATAAATCAGATGCTGGTAAGCAGGAGTATTACCTCGGAACTGGGAGAGTCCAAGATTAGAAGACGGGTGGTTAGAGGAACCCCACAAGGAGGTGTAATGTCCCCCATTCTCTGGAGTGCAGTGATTAATGGATTGCTGCTGGAACTAGAGAGAAAGGGGATAGTGGTTGTAGTATATGCTGATGATGTAGCGATAGCTGTCTCAGGCAAATATCTAGATACGATTAGGGATATTATGCAGAATGCACTCCTAATCATTACGAAATGGGCCAGCAAGTGTGGACTGGGGATTAACCCTTCCAAAACAGAGCTGGTACTATTTACTAGGAAATATAAAATTCCGGTGGTTAGTCCTCCGATCATAAACGGCAGCGGACTAGTTTTTGCTGACCGAGCGAGATTTCTGGGCACACATAATCTTTGATAGTAAGCTCAGCTGGAAGCCTAACACTTTGGAAAGGGTGAATAAGGCTATTGTAGCCTTATACTCGTGTAGGAACGCTATAGGTAAGAGATGGGGCTTGAAACTGGAGCTGGTATACTGGCTCTATACCGCCGTGGTAAGACCTGTGCCAATGTACGGGGTGGCCGTTTGGTGACCAGCTCTAGATAAGGTAACATATAGAGGTATGATGGAGAAGGTGCAAAGAACGGCGTGTATGCTTATAAGCGGGGCACTTAGGACAACACCTACACGCGCTTTAGAGGTTATGTTCCACCTTGTTCCAATCGACCTTCATGGTAAACAGATGGCAGCCAACGTGGCTACGAGACTCTTTGCTGTCTCTCAGTGGAAGTGTCTTCAGGTGGGACACTCGACGATCGGTAGATTCGCTGGCGAATCTGGATTACATTACACCAATGGTATGTATACCGCTTGTAGTATAACTGCTAGTTGCTTACTCCGTTTTATGTGTTTAGTTGAGCGGTATCTTATTCCTGATAAATTTGTGTTGAATACTTAGCAACGTAAACGGGGCTCGTGTGCCACACCCACTTGTGATCTCAAATTATTTAATGTGAAACGCACTAATTATGTTATTCTACGGTCGCACAAACAATCACTATGCGCCGATTGTATTTATTTGTTTTTATAATTTATTAACAATAAAAAGAAAAGGAAATAATTATCACCACGAATTTTATTTACCCGGCACCGAATATTATGAATAAAATTTACTTATAATTCGTCAAAACGAAAAGTAATTAATTATATAAATTATATGGCTAATTTTAATAAAAAGCACGCACTATCTAGGTCGAATCACCAAAAAGTTTTTTATTGTAATGATGGCGAAAATATATCGCTTGTGTATAAGTCAAAAGAGTGAGATGTATATTTTGACATGTATATTTTGTTGTCTCTACTATGCCAAAAACCAAAAATAATTTGTACTACATTTGAATGTCAAAATCCAATTTCGGTGTTGTATTAAATTTATCCAAGATATTAACTTAATACGAAATAGTGAACTGTACTCAAATATAGGGAAATATATTTATTGAGTTGAGCACAGACATAAACCAATATAATAGTTGCATAGCAATTGCTATCCTATTATAGGTGTCACTATTGACCGAAAAGAGATGTGCCATCACAATTATATTTTTAAGTTGAAATGCGTTACATTTCAAATAATTGTGGCGATAAACGAATTTAATTATCGATTTAAAAGAGTGGGTCGCTACATGACTCCCCCTCAAGTCAAATCCTTCCATAAGGAAATTATTTGGCTGAAATACGGACAGTTTTAGTTGTACGATGAACCGATTTTTGATCAGTTGAACAAAGAATGCCGTAAGCCGGTTTGAGCCGGTCGATTGAAATGGTTTGGTTTTTACCATTAATCAACACGGTGAATTGTTTGCGAAGGCGTCGAATGACTTTAAATGGACCTTCGTATGGAGGAGATAATCCGGTGCGAACCTTGTCTGTTCTTACGAACACAAAATCACAATTGTCGAGTGATTTTGGAATAAAAACGTCGTCTTGTTTGGACTGACGAGTGTCTTTTGGTACAAGGTTTTGCATTGTTTCGCGTAATTGGTCAATGACTGTATCGGTAGTTGGAATAGGTGAAAGAGGATTTTCGACAAAGAATTCACCAGGCAGTTTAATGGTTTGCCCATAAACTAATTCTGCCGGTGAGCACTTTAGATCTTCTTTCACTGTTGCTCGGATGCCAAGTAAAATGATCGGAATTTCCGAGCTCCAATGAGTTGTATTGCTTCTGGCCATTAACGAGGCTTTTAGTTGCCGATGAAAGCGTTCAACCATGCCATTGGCTTGCGGATGGTAAGCCGTTGTACGTATTCGGTTTGAGCCAAGGAGTTTTGTTAACTCGGTAAAAAGCTTGGACTCAAATTGCGTTCCCTGATCAGTGGTGATATTAAGGGGCACGCCGAATCGAGATACGTAATTATTGACGAATGTAGTGGCAATGGTTGCTGCAGACATATTGGTCATGCAGTAAGCTTCGGGCCAGCGAGTGAAGCGATCGACACAGGTAAGTAAATATGTATATCCATTAGATGGAGGAAGTGGACCTACTATATCTAAATGGATATGTTCAAATCGACCAGATGGAATTTCGAATTTGCCATGGGGTGATTTTGTATGACGTTGTACTTTTGCACGTTGGCAAGATAAACAAGACTGAGCCCAATTGCCTACGTCTTTGTTTATGCTGGGCCAAAAGTAACGTGAAGCGATCAATTTACGAGTAGCTCGGACAGCAGGATGCGAAATATTGTGCAGTGTGTCGAAAATTGCTCGACGTAACGATTCTGCAATGTATGGGCGATTAGACCCAGTGGATGTTTCGCATACGATTTCAAGGCCAGGCAATTTAAAAGTTTCTAGTTTCAGTGATGAACTATTGTGACATTCGGAACCAGAAAGTAAATTCTGAAGTTCTAGGTCAACTTTTTGAGTATTTGCTATTTTTATCAAGTCGAAATTTGTTTCGACTGAGGCCGTTTCGTTGTCGGTAGTGCGGGATAATGTGTCCGCGACAACGTTGTCATGTCCAGAAACATGTTGTATGTCCGAAGTAAATTGAGTGATATAATCCAAATGGCGTGATTGCCTTGGATTACGTTCAGTTTTTGACTGAATCGCTCGTGTCAGAGGTTTGTGGTCGGTATATATTGTGAAATCACGACCTTCAACAAAGTATCTAAAGTGTTTTACTGCTAGATAAATTGCGAGTAATTCCCTGTCAAATGCGGAATATTTCTTTTCGGCATCTGAGAGTTTTTTCGAGAAGAATCCCAGGGGCTCCCAACACTCGTTATGGTACTGTTGCAGTACTGCACCGACGGCAGTGTTTGATGCGTCAGTAGTCAAACTGAGCTTTGAGTCGCTCAGTGGGTGCACCAGAAGTGTTATCTGTTCCAATTCAGTTTTCAACGACGAGAATGCTTGATGACATTCGTCGGGCCAAGAAAAATTCTTGGCGGTTTTTGGCTTTTTAAGTAAAGTAGCCAAGTGACCGTGAATTGGGGCGAGTGTTTGTGCGAGTTTCGGTATAAATCGATGGTAGTAATTTACCATACCGACAAATCGCTGAATGCTTTTAATTGAAGTTGGAGCTGGAAATTCTCTGATTGCGTTGATTCGTTCTTCTGATGGTAAAATACCATCAGGTGTAATCTTGTGGCTGAGGAAATCAAGAGTTGTTGCGCCAAAGACGCATTTTGCGCTCTTGATATGCACGTCAAACTGTGCTAACTTAGTGAACAATTGTTCTAAGTGTAGTTTGTGCTGTTCCTCCGTGTGCGAAGCGACAAGAATATCGTCAATGTAGACGAAAACGAAATCTAAATCACGAACAACTTCGTTCATGAAGCGCTGAAATGTTTGTGCGGCGTTTCGTAGACCGAATGGCATTCGAGTGAATTCGAAGAGGCCAAATGGGGTCGTTATTGCCGTTTTGTATACATCTTCAGGCGCTACGGGAATTAAATGGTATGCTCTGACTAGATCAATTTTGGAGAAAATTTTGCAACCATGCAAGTGCATGGAGAAATTTTGAATGTGGGGTATCGGGTAGCGATCCGGTGTTGTGACCGAGTTTAATCGCCGATAATCCCCACATGGTCTCCAATCTTGATCTTTCTTTTTGACCATGTGCAAGGGGCACGAAACGGGAGATGCCGATGGCCGACAAATCCCTAATTCCACCATGTGCTGAAATTCCGTGAATGCAGCTTTGTGCCGGATTGGATCTAGCCTACGTGGTCTCGACACGGGCAGATGGCCTGCGGTGACGATATGGTGGACCACGTTGTGTCGGACTGGAACATTATATTTCGGCTCTGCAGTTAGTGAAGGAAACTGTTTAAGCAGATTGCCGAAATCATTGTTGACCAAGAAATGGATCGGTGTCGGTGTATCGACACGAACCATGGCGGCATTGATTGACAGCTTTGTCGCTGAATCAACCAGCCGTTTGTTCTTGAGGTCAACAAGAAGTCCGAATTTACATAGAAAATCGGCGCCAATGATCGGACGATTTACAGCAGCTATTATAAAAGCATGTGTAAAGGTTCGTTTGAGTCCTAGATCCACCTGTAGCAACTTTGTGCCGTAAGTGTGGATCGGTGAACCATTGGCCGCCGATAAGACTAGATCGGGGTTTCGTTTATTTACTGAATATAAATTTTTGAATTGCATTACTGGAATAACCGATAGGTCAGCGCCAGTGTCTATTAAAAAGGTTAATTTTGTTAATTGATCATATATGTGTAGGCGAGTCGAGAAATTGGTGTTTGTCTTAGCAGGTATTATTGGGGTATTCGACATATCGATCGAAACCCGGTGATTTATTGGTTTTTTGTATTCGGATCGGTATCCATGCTGGCAGTTGAAGTCGGTTTTCGCCAGTTGCATGGATTGTAGCACTTTTTAGCTGCTTTCCCGAATCGAAAGTGATACCAACACAAACCTCTTTGGTTTTGGTTGGCATTCGAGTTGTACGCTTGGGAGCGCGATTGTGATCGTCGCCCTTGTGATTGGTTTCGACCGCCTCGGAATAGATTATCTATTTTGTTCTCAAGGCGGGTCAAGCGTTCTGAGAACGTGCCTGTATGTGCAGGAGAACGATGGTCTCTACTGCGGTCACGATAATTCTGCTGCCTACTTCTCGACTGTCTATCAGAATTTGTATTATGTTTAGTTTGGTTTGGTTGTATTTCATGAAGTTGGCGTTGCGTTTGTTGACCGATGTTCATTAGATGAAACATTCGATCTGCCGTCGTCGCCAATTCGTCGACCAGTGTTTTTTCTGGTTGGGCCGCGAGTGCGACTCTTATGAGTTCGGGCATTTTACGTAACCAAATTGACTTGACGAATTGTTCGTTTACAAGCTGATTTTTTCCAGCGAGTGCGCGAATGTGGCGCAATGCCTCAGACGGGCGACGGTCGCCAAGATTTTCTTGAGACAGTAAAGCCTCCAGTTTCTGCTCGTCTGTCGGCTCTAGACGCGCCAACAACGTGTTTCTTAACGCGTTATATTGATTTTCGTTTGGTGGCGACTGGAGGAAATCCGATATAATAGCGAATGTCTCGGGTGAAATACAACCTAATACATGTCCGTACTTTGTTCTCTGGGCGGTGATACCACGAAGCTCGAACTGTATGTCCGCCAATCTGAACCAACTACTTGCTTGATTCTGCCAGAATGGAGGCAAGTTTACCTTGTTTTGACTTGCGATTTCCATTTCTACATCTGGTTGATCAACTTTGATTTGTGTCTCAAGCGTGTTTGGCGGTTCATGCGTATTTCGTGAGCCCGAAGGTTTTGGCTCTTTGCCCGTGGTACCGTCTAATGTCATTTTGCTGCCCAGGAATACAAAGCGATTTAAAGTCTAATGAAAATTTTTATAATTATCGGGATGGTTACCGTATAAAAGTGTATATAATGATTGATAAAAATGAAAAATTGATTATTATTTAGCCTCTGACGATAGCCCCCAAGTACGGGACGAGCCGCCACCTGCGTCTTGCGGCTGACTACTCGTCAGATTTTAAATTGGCAATAATTAGGAAATAACTAGAATGTGCGAAATTCGATACAAGAAATAAACGTGTGGAATAAAATAATTATGCGGAATCAAATAAGCGGTAAAAAAAAATCCAGAATTTAAGCGAATTAGTGGTGAAAATTTTACAGTAATAAAAGAAAAATATATGTGAAATAGTAATTATAAAATGTCTCTACTTTAATTGTAGCCAAGTTTTAGAAAATTAATTGAATAATAATAATAATTGAATGCAATAAGTTTAGTTAACGTTGGCTACTTAAAAAAAAAAAATTAAATTATATAGTTTCATTAAAAACTTGCGATTCCTTAAAATAAGTTGTTGCCGTTGCACCACGTGTGTAGGTGATTTGACCCTTTGTAAAAACCGTAAAAAAAAATTTTACGTTTCTTGCTCGTTCTGTGTATAATGTTTGGTTTCCGCTGTATCGTTTTATTTATTGTCTATAAATGCTTATTTCTCGTTGCGCCGTGTTAGCGCCTATAGCGTTTCCTCTTATTTCTTTGTTGACTTTCTCAGTTATTTTATTTCTGTTTGATTTTTATAACTTCATTTTATGGCATTGTCCAATGTTGTTCTATACAGTTATGACTGACTCCATGTGTTGTGTTACGCATATGATGTGCGTGGGCCGTGGATGCGAAAAGGAAATATAAAATAGTACCGTTTTAGTAAAATTCCGGAGAATAGGCAATTTTATTTGTCAAAATTGGCACTTACCACTGGGCCGGTGCTTCAATTGCACCCGGCCGTTTAGATTATAAAACTCCAAAATATGGTATGATACTCCGTTAAATTGTCCCGTTCACTTTCTTGAAACCGTAAAAACGGACGACGGTGGTCACCACTTATACCGCTTGTAGTATAACTGCTAGTTGCTTACTCCGTTTTATGTGTTTAGTTGAGCGGTATCTTATTCCTGATAAATTTGTGTTGAATACTTAGCAACGTAAACGGGGCTCGTGTGCCACACCCACTTGTGATCTCAAATTATTTAATGTGAAACGCACTAATTATGTTATTCTACGGTCGCACAAACAATCACTATGCGCCGATTGTATTTATTTGTTTTTATAATTTATTAACAATAAAAAGAAAAGGAAATAATTATCACCACGAATTTTATTTACCCGGCACCGAATATTATGAATAAAATTTACTTATAATTCGTCAAAACGAAAAGTAATTAATTATATAAATTATATGGCTAATTTTAATAAAAAGCACGCACTATCTAGGTCGAATCACCAAAAAGTTTTTTATTGTAATGATGGCGAAAATATATCGCTTGTGTATAAGTCAAAAGAGTGAGATGTATATTTTGACATGTATATTTTGTTGTCTCTACTATGCCAAAAACCAAAAATAATTTGTACTACATTTGAATGTCAAAATCCAATTTCGGTGTTGTATTAAATTTATCCAAGATATTAACTTAATACGAAATAGTGAACTGTACTCAAATATAGGGAAATATATTTATTGAGTTGAGCACAGACATAAACCAATATAATAGTTGCATAGCAATTGCTATCCTATTATAGGTGTCACTATTGACCGAAAAGAGATGTGCCATCACAATTATATTTTTAAGTTGAAATGCGTTACATTTCAAATAATTGTGGCGATAAACGAATTTAATTATCGATTTAAAAGAGTGGGTCGCTACATATGCTTCGATAAAGGTTTCCGGACCATCTTTCCCTCAAGGGAATCCTGGAGAGACGGATCAATACTGGAAAACGAGGCAGTGCAATTTTTCACGGACGGCTCGAAGCTAGACGATAAGGTAGGAGCCGGAGTCTTCTGTGATAAACTTAATGTTAATATTTCTGTTCGTCTCCCTGACTACTGCAGCGTGTACCAGCCTGAAGTGGTGGCGATCGGGGGAGTCATGACATGGTTGAAGCATAATGTGGTATCCGTGAGGGATATCGCAATTTATGTGGACAGTCAGGCAGCGGTCAAGTCACTTGGGACAGTTTGTCTGAAGTCGCTGGTGGCGCTGGATTGCCGATCATCTCTTAACGAGATGAGCGAGTATTTCAGCATCCAGGTAATCTGTGTCCCGGGTCACTCGGACGTCACGGGGAACTGCAGGGCGGACGAACTAGCTAAGTACGGTACGACTCTCCAGATGCAGCCGGAAATGACAGGTCTGGGGAGGCCTATGGCAGTGCTAAAATGGGCGCTCAGTAAAAAGGCAATCGCCTTGACAAATGAGAGGTGGAACAACACTCTCACGTGCAGGGTAGCAAAGCAGGTTTGGCCAAAACTGGACTTGCGGCGCTCCAAAGTATTAATATCCCTGGGAAGACAAGAAATAGGATGGGTCGTAGGGATATTGACAGATCACTGCCTTTTTGGGGAGCATGCGAGAAGGCTGGGGATACAGACGAATGACTTTTGTAGAAGTTGCATGGACGAAGAAGAGGAGGAGAGTTTGGAATACTTCCTATGCTCATGTCCGGCGCTATCTTACAGAAGGCATAAGTATTTGGGTGTGTACGGTTGTAAAGGGTGTACTACTAAAGAAAAGATTAAATAAATAATAACCAAAAAAAAAATATCATAGTTTGTTTTATATTACGTTATAATATCTAAACCCAAAATTTAATAATAAAAAAAATATTAATACAATCTCATAGACTAGCTATACAAAATTAATATAAAATATCTACATACACTAAATCTAGTTAATTAAAAAAAAATTTGAAATTTGTTGAATCGCAAAAGTATAGGCTTGCTCCAGAAGTCCGGACAACTTTCCACATGGCATCTACTCTGCAGAATTCCGACAAAATAAAGTTTGAAAGCCAACCTAAGAAAAAAAACAAAGAACTTTGCATTAGATTCAAACAAAAATCATAATTTAAAAAAAATTAAAGAAACAAACAAAATAAATTCTTCAGCCTTGAAAGCATTCATGACTTTATTCGGGCAAACAATTTTATTTAATTGGGCGCCATCTTCCCTTAGGAAGAAAACCCGTCACGCGTTTTATCTACCGGCTATTACTCTAGAGAAACTTCATGAGAAACATAGGGCGTGGGCAATGAATAATTTCTCAAGCTTACCGAAAACAACAACTATAAAAATAATAATGAATTAAGCACAAAAAAATTTTTTTTAATTAATAATAAAACATTTCCAACATTCCGGATACAAAAAAAAAATTATATGTTTGCAAAGGAAAACTCTCCGGATAGAAACTAATTAACTTGCTTACCGCATGTTCCAAAAAAAAATACAATAAGGCCCGATTGTATGAACGCGGATAGACGATATAACCTCGGATTTATCGTCCTTTGCATTGTATGAACAAGAAAATAAATTCATGGATAGAGTTATATCCTCTGTTTCTATCTTCTCTTTTCGGTGGATAGAACAGAGGATACAAAATGTTGTTGTTGTTTTTTTTTTGACATTTTAAAATGTTCACAGTTTGTTATCGTGTTATAGTGACGATAACATTGATTAATTAATAATTATACTTAAGAGATAAGATGGAGTCAAATAATAATCTACCGATTAAACGTATGAAAAAGGAAAAATATGAAAATTTATTTTCAATTACATAAACGTCAAAGAAAAAAGTGTTACCATTCAAATGAAAACTGCTCTAAAACTGCAATAAAACAGAGGATAGAAAAATATTTTAAATTGTTCATACAATAGGAAAAAAATAAAATTCTCGGATAAAGATATATCTGTACTCTCGGATTTTATTTTTTCTATCCTCGTTCATACAATCGGGCCTAAATGCTATTTGACCAAAACTGACCGTCTGGAACTCTGGACTAAATTTACTTCAGTAAATTAATTTGATTCGCCTCTCGTTTCGACGTTTTCCATATCAGCGACACAAAATCATAAACAAAAATAAGATACTTAATAACACCGTTTGACTTCACTGACTGGATGGATGATCTGGTTCTTTCTTCGTTTCCACGTGGTTTACACTGTTACAAATTAGCAATCAATAAATGAACTTTATAGAATTTACCACTTTACACCAGCACAAATATTTTTAAGCTACCGCTAATTTTTATAACCCGCTGATCACAATATAATTATATGTACCAAAAAAAAAATTGTTCATTCTAAACAATAAAAATTATGTGTACATACTGTAACATAATGTTTATGTGCACAACACTAATGATTATTAATCTGCGTTATCAGGGGATGTCTGAAACTAGTCTATATTCCTAGGAATTGGACAGAGGTCAAAGTAGTCTTTATCCCGAAATCGGGAAAGAGCTCACATGCTCATCCAAAGGACCTGAGGCCTATAACTCTATCATCCTTTCTGCTGAAAACCCTGGAAAGGTTGATAGATGTATTTATTCGATCAAGAATTGAACCCAGGAATTGGGCAATGTCGCAGCATGCGTACTGTAAGGGAAAGTCGGTGGACACAGCTCTGCACGATCTAGTACGCACAATTGAGAAATCAATTTACTTGCAAGAGTTTTGCATGGTAGCATTTCTCGATATTGAGGGTGCTTTTAATAATGTAAAAACGGAGGCGATCATGGAAGGATTGTCTTTTTTGAAAGTGGACTGCTCTATAAGTAGGTTAATAAATCAGATGCTGGTAAGCAGGACTATTACCTCGGAGCTGGGAGCGTCCAAGATTAGAAGACGGGTGGTTAGAGGAACCCCACAAGGAGGTGTAATGTCCCCCATTCTCTGGAGTGCAGTGATTAATGGATTGCTGCTGGAACTAGAGAGAGAGGGGATAGGGGTTGTAGCATATGCTGATGATGTAGCGATAGCTGTCTCAGGCAAATATCTAGATACGATTAGGGATGTTATGCAGAATGCACTCCTGATCGTTACGAAATGGGCCAGCAAGTGTGGATTGGGGATTAACCCGTCCAAAACAGAGCTGGTACTATTTACTAGGAAATATAAAATTCCGGTGGTTAGCCCTCCTATCATAAACGGCAGCGGACTAGTTTTTGCTGACCGAGCGAGATTTCTGGGCATAATCTTTGATAGTAAGCTCAGCTGGAAGCCTAACACTTTGGAAAGAGTGAATAAGGCTATTGTAGCCTTATACTCGTGTAGAAACGCTATAGGTAAGAGATGGGGCTTGAAACCGGAGCTGGTATACTGGCTCTATACCGCCGTGGTAAGACCTGTGCTAATGTACGGGGTGGGCGTTTGGTGGCCAGCTCTAGATAAGGTAACTTATAGAGGTATGATGGAGAAGGTGCAAAGAACGGCCTGTATGCTTATAAGCGGGGCGCTTAGGACAACACCTACACGCGCTTTAGAGGTTATGTTCCACCTTATTCCAATCGACCTTTATGGTAAACAGATGGCAGCCAACGTGGCTACGAGGCTCTTGGCTGTCTCTCAATGGAAGTGTCTTCAGGTGGGACACTCGACGATAGGTAGATTCGCTGGCGAAGAACTGGCGAATCTGGATTATATCACACCAACGTTGTGCTTCGATAAGGGTTTCCGTACCATCTTTCCCTCAAGGGAATCCTGGAGAAACGGATCAATCTTGGAAAACGAGGCAGTGCAATTTTTCACGGACGGCTCGAGGCTAGACGATCAGGTAGGAGCCGGAGTCTTCTGTGATAAACTTAATGTTAATATTTCTGTTCGTCTCCCTGACTACTGCAGCGTGTACCAGGCTGAAGTGGTGGCGATCGGGCAAGTCATGACATGGTTGAAGCATAATGTGGTATCCGGGAGGGATATCGCAATTTATGTGGACAGTCAGGCAGCGATCAAGTCACTTAGGGCAGTTTGTCTGAAGTCGCGGGTGGCGCTGGATTGCCGATCATCTCTTAACGAGATGAGCGAGTATTTCAGCATCCAGATAATCTGGGTCCCGGGTCACTCGGACGTCACGGGGAACTGCAGGGCGGACGAACTAGCTAGGTACGGTACGACTCTCCAGATGCAGCCGGAAATGGTAGGTCTGGGGAGGCCTATGGCAGTGCTAAAATGGGCGCTCAGTAAAAGGGCAATCGCCTTGACAAATGAGAGGTGGATCAACACTCTCACGTGCAGGGTAGCAAAGCAAGTTTGGCCAAAACTGGACTTGCGGCGCTCCAAGGTACTAATATCCCTGGGAAGACAAGAAATAGGATTGGTCGTAGGGATAATGACAGGTCACTGCCTTTTTGGGGAGCATGCGAGAAGGCTGGGGATACAGACGAATGACTTTTGTAGAAGTTGCATGGACGAAGAGGAGGAGGAGACTTTGGAACACTTCCTATGCTCATGTCCGGCGCTATCATACAGAAGGCATAAGTATTTGGGTGTGTACGGTATGGACAGCCTTTCGGAACTCGCGGACTGTGGAATGCGAGATTTATTACGCTATATAAATAGCTCTGGTTGGTTTCAACGGGAGTAATGGGGAGATGGGATCCTGTGGTATCACAACGGGCCATTGCTGGCCTAAGTGTGCGATAGCAGCCACTTCAACCTAACCTAACCTAATCTGCGTTATCATTGTTCGATACACAAAAAAAACAAATTGAAAGTCTATATAGCTATATAAAATGATACAATATACTTATCTCTGGTCCAAAATTAATGCCTTATAATTTTATAGATGTTACTGCCTCGGTGTTCAGATCAAGTCCAAAAAAACCATCCATTTTCCAAATAAATAAATTGCAGCGATATTTCTGCTTTGGCGTCCCGGTCAAGAAGGAAAAAAAAACTCCAATTTCAAAATAAATAATTATTTTCTCAAATCGGATAAAATACGTCAGTTTTCTGGTTTGTTATCTGTCAGCAAAATGAAGTATTCCCCGAAACTACATCGTTGCTAGGCAACTTACTAAAAACAGTACTGGAAAGTATTCCTTGCCTATGCAGAGAATACTTTCTAGTACTGATTATCATCTGTTTTTAAGAAATACATGATATAATTTTAATTTATTTAGTTTTTATTATTATAATTGTAAAATTACATATTTAACAACTATTTATTATTGGTTATATTTACATGAATTGTACAATTTGTACAGGTGTTGAAAATTGGCGCAGATGCATTACAATTAAGGTTAGTTGTAGCCACTGATGCACTATTATCGTTTATTTCGGTCATGTTAGGGTCCACATCTAGATTTTGTTCGGTAGTATTGAAAATTTTTATCTCGGTCATGTTACGGTCCACACCTGGATTTTGTTCGGTGGTATTGAAAATTCTGTTTGCAACTTCAATTTTATTATTTAGAGAATCATCAATGTACCCTTCAGCAACCGTTGCCGATTTCCAACCACCATGTCTCTTAAGGCAAGTCAAATCTGCACCTGTATCTACCAATATTGTAGCAGATAATCTGCGAAAACAGTGCCCTGTATATTCTATCGCATTTGGCAACTTCAAATAAGTAGCTACAGTTTCAGGCAATTTGCCAAACTGATGTATGCCCACTACTTGTCTGTTACCTCTACCGTTTGTTAATTTGAAAAAGAATCGAGGGTTATCGAAATCAGTGGGACGTAATGCTATGTATCTACGATATATTTCGATATACGCTTCATTTACAATAAATGATCTTGGCTTGTTCGTCTTGTTAACAGGAATGGTAATCAATATCCTATTTCCCAAATCTTGAATGTCATTCAAATTTATTCGGCATAGTTCATCTTGACGACATGCGCCAGAAATTCCAAAAATTAAGGCAACCTAGAAAACAAATTTTTTGTAAATAAATTATGAGCGCGTACATCTTAACATACTTTTGCCATTAAATATGTATCATCTGGAGCAAGTTCCATAAATGTTTCTATTTGTTGTTTCGTTAAGATTTTGGATTTTTTAGGCTTATATCCATCTGACTGACGTTTCAGTAATGCGCGTAGTTTTCCATATTTGGATATATCAACATTATTGTTAATGCTAAGCGTCGACCTCCCCATGGAATAGTTGGACCATAAGGTTGACGGTTTCATCTTTTGACATAAATCCGAAAAATATGCAATTAAAACGTTTTCGGAGAATGAATTGGCCTTGTTATTTATGCGATAATCCATAAAACGCTTGTATGCATTTTCGTACTTCTCCCTCGACTTCTGCGGCAACAAATTTAGTGTAGTCAATCTTGCTGTCTCCAAGATGCCAGGCGGAGTACCTGGGATTGAATTATCAAAATTGCTGTCCATTATATTTAAACTAAACCACAAATTAACGACGGGTATCGTTTGCTCTGACAGACCTTTAAATAAATTGACAGCGCACGCGATTGTTATAATTCTAAGGTAACTTTGATAGTGAAATCTATTGAAAATATAAATTGGAAAATTTTGCGTATTTTAAAGAATATAATGAATAAAATGGATAATCTGATATACTGCCGATTAGAGAAAAAATCGTACGTGCAACTCGTGGAAAAACTATAATTCCCGGACTCTTATGGTTGCTGGAACTCGGCTGACGCCTTGTCCCAGCAACTTCCATACTCGTCCGGGAATATATCGTTTTTCCTACACGTTACACAATATACTATTCCGATGTTTCTGCTTTGGCGTCCCGGTCAAGAAGAAAAATCCAAACCAAAATTCATCTCTCTTGATCATCGTAATCTATTTAAAACCAACACTCTCCCCCTCTTCCATCTCAAAGTTCGATCAATTTCTTGTCTCCTAACATTCACGTCACCAAATTTAAAGCAATGTTAATTGTTTTGGAAGGTGTAGGGGAAATTGTATCCAATATTGGAAATATGTATTATCATTACAATTACAAAAAAAATATCAATTGAGAGGAACAAATGAAATTATCAATACATAAACAAAATGTAAATTAGGGTTTACCAACCCAAAGCTTTGCAGCGTAACCATTAAGTTCTAAAGTTGTTACACGGTATGGACAGCCTTTCGGAACTCACGGACTGTGGAGTGCGAGATTTGTTAAGCTATATAAATAGCTCTGGTTGGTTTCAACGTGAGTAATGGGGAGATGGGATCCTGTGGTATTACAACGGGCCACTGCTGGCCGAAGTGTGCGATAGCAGCCACTTAACCTAACCTAACCTAACCTAACCTAAGATTCCAATTTTAGAAGAGAAGTAATTGACAACAAATAAAATCGTTCAGTTCAATATCGGAAAATCAACGGACCTACTTTTGGAATCAACAATTAAACCAAATCTGTCATCATTGTAAATACATAAATTTTACTAAACCCACTAGATATTAATACAATATTTTACGTTTTATATCTATACTGTACAAGAAAGAGATGATAAACAACGATTTATTATGAAACAACAATTATTAACGTCAACAAAATATTAAGATGTGGAAATTTTAGCAAACATACAGGTTGCTAATAAATAATTCTGTGTCTAGTCTATGAATCCTAACACACAAAATTTTTGTTTTTATTATAAATTTAACTTTTCTTTAATCTGCGAGCGATTTTATTTATAAAATAAAAAGAAGAATGTACGAATAATATGTATGTAATATATCTATATGTATGTAAGAAGCTATAAATATACATCACCAGTATCAACGGCAAATTAAGCTCATAATTTGTTAACATATTACAGAAACAACTATAAGACGCTCCAAGGAAAAGAATTTAGCTTCGTTTTTGCAGTCCGATTGTTGTTAATTTTTATGTCTATTTAAATCCTTACAATGCCATCGCGGTATTTTCCCTATTTTTTTAAAAGAATGTACATGAATATACAAAATGAAACATTTTCATTTCGATTAAATTCCCTTCAGGCACTAACCACTCTTTCGATACGCTTTTCCATTACCACTGAAAATGATTTACTTATACAATTTCACACGATAATAAATTTAAATATACATACGTGCAATGACTCAATAATTCAATTAATAATAATATTATTTATACAGTATAGGAACGAGTATGGAGTATGTACAGGCAAGACATACGCACAATTATTTTTTGATTTATGAATTCCAATAAATTTAGAATGTAGAACAGTTGAATACTTATGAGACTTCCTTCGTATATTCAATCATATTTCGATAGCAGGAAATTTATTTAAATCAATTTTGACATTCCAATATTTTTGTTGTCCCAACAAAAAGAAACTGTATGGTTTAGTAAAAATAACCATATTTTAGAAGTTAGCATGGAACAGTTATTAAAAAAAGTTGGGAAGCCTTTTAATTAATTAATCAAAATTTATTATAAAAGGTATCACGATGTTTTTACTTGTTGTGCGAACAATTTGAATGGAAACCAAATTATATAAAATAAAAAATGCGTTGAAACGTGACATCGCTTGGTGGCATGTTTTGTGTTTATTATTTGAGAGTTACAGTGGAGTGTTCATAAGAAAGATTACATAAAGTTAGATTTGCCCTAAATGTGAAAAATTCAAAATTGTATGTTCGAGAATGTACGAGTTTCTCTACCATTAACTGTACGATTAACGAATAGCGCCTCAATTGCAAAAAAAACCAAATGCCGCATGATTACAAGTTATAATTTATGCCAGATATATTTCCTATCAAGGTTGACTTATGTAGATGCCATAATATTAATATATAAAACTTTCAACCTTTAACGTCTGAAAAAATGAATGAGATAAATAGAACAAACAATATGATGCTCAAAACTAAATTTTGACCTGGTTATAAACAACCGTATTAACCTCGAAATCGATTTGGCAATGTTCGGTTTGCATGGTACTATATATGGGTGTTCGACCAAGCTTCAACCAAGATCTCGCGGAGATGGCCGGCCTCACCGGATACCCTGTTACACACAACATAAAGAGGATTTGGGTAGGTTTAATTAGTAATGATAGAAATTGACCCTGTACAGACACCTAAGTATATCCAATAGTTAGTAACACAATGAAAATATATTTCTAATCTAATTTTATGGTTTATTAAAAATTTAAACTGCGTTCTGAAACAACATTTATTAGTTAGCTGAATCAGATTTCTGGCCACTTCTGAAAAGCCTAATCATAGTTAATTTAAATTTAACTTAAAGCTTTTAAAACTGTAGCTCAGAGCCGACCTAAAATAATAAATATAATTAGTTATCAGATAATTATTCAAATGATTTCCATAATACTGCTCACTGTCGCAACTTAGAACTAAAATTTCGCTCAAGTTACATATAAATGTAGAATTTCCGCAAACCTGCAAACCAAAATTAAAATTATAGGACGCTAATTAGCTTCTAAAAGCTAAACACCAAATTAATCAATTATGACCCCCATTTCACCTGAAAACCGAAATCACGATCGCCTCGGATTCCACTCCATCACCAAACTTCCAACAAACACATAAAAGGAGTGTTTATTAGAAAACCGATAAAGGAGCAACATCCGAAACGATTGCAACCTCAAGAACATGACAAAACCAAAACAACCGCACCCCAACTTATAAAATCCTAATCTTTTAAGATAAGTACACAAATAGATAACAAAAGTGTCAAGTGTAAACAGCAATAGCTTTATAACAAAATAACAAGAACATAATAATAATATTTATTTAAATCTATTATCAAACCACACCATGTTTAACGTTCACATGGGTATAAATATAAGCAGCTACAATCCCAAAAATACAAAATTATTGATTTGATTGATTTAGAATGTACGACCAAGCTTAAGACAGTTTCCCGTAATACGTCGGGTCCACCGTACACCCTTTACATAAAACAAAACCGAAGGAAAGGAAAGGATTGTTAGTAATAAAGAATCGAGCCGGTTCCAGACACCTAAGTAATCGATAGTTAGTATGTTTTTGTCAGTAATATATTTAGTAAATTAGTTAGCACAAGACCACACAATTTCTAAAAACAAGTTCATATACTTCTTAAGTTCCTGGAAGGATGGTTAAGGTTCTTCAAATATTTCCTTAAATTAAAATCTGCATTAATCCTTTTTTATTAACTAATGTTACTTTTGTATTAATTAAGATTGAATTTAATTCTCTGAAACAAATTGTAAATTAATTTTTATATACTACAAATAAATTTAATGCCAATAATCTGTATTCCTTGGTTATTTCAAATACCTGAATATATTTCTGAAAAATCTTGGCAATTTATAACTAAGAGAATAGATTTGTCATTAATCACTTCTCCAGGAGATACTTCGCAAACTTAGTCTCAATCTGGAACGCGTTAAATTCCTGGAAAACCTCCTTCAATCTTAATCGAAGACCAACAGCTTAAAACAACGCCTGTAGTGTACGGATTATAAATTGAAGATCAATTTATAATTTAAAAAAAATTAGCTCAACAATTAAATTCTTAGTAAAACAAAGAAGATTCATTGATTCTGAAAACTAAATGCAAGGAACATTAACATAATTAAAATTCTAAATAACTTCATAATTATACCAAATCAACAAATATATTTATGACCCATACATAAGGAATACAAACAAAACTCTAGACCTGACTACAAATCCAGCCCCACATCTCAGTAAACAGAACGACCCCTTGCCTCCTCCCTCTACAAACCACCCAACCCAATCCCAACCCAACCAAATGGAAGGTGACACTCGCATAGCCCGATCGTCACCCCTACAAACACCAAAACCCCATTGGATTTTTGGAAAAACAGCACCAACACACTTTTTCCCGTTTAAATTAATATGAACCCCATTCAAAAAATCAATTTGGGCTACTCAGTATTCCTTCCAGACCTAAAGCCGTATTGACAATTATTTAAAACATTATATTTAGAAAAGAAAGCATCAACCCGCAACTTTGTAGCCTTTTCCAAAATTTTCATATATATGGGCTGTAAAGAAATAGGACGGTAATTAACCTTAAGAAGTTTATCACCCTTTTTGAATAAAGGAATAACAACTCCAGTTTTCAAAGGATCGGGAATATTACCATTCAACAAACTTCGATTGATAAAATGCACCAAAATTGAAGATATAATTTTTGTGTTATATTTTGGCACTAATATCGAAAATATCTCTACCATTACTGGATTTTAAACCATTAATTATTCCAACAATTTCAGTAACATCTACAGGATTAATAAAAAAAATTCTGAGATAATGACTTTTTTTTTTTTTTTTTTTTTTTTTGTATCAATTTTTTTAATTGGGTGCAGAGCGGACTTATTAACGGTCCTAGCTCCTTGTAACTGTCAGAGCTTCTGCACCCAATGCGCGATCCTGCAAGTAAAGATTAATAGCTACCTTAAATTTATTCATTTTATATTCCTTCGGAAATTTGAAATGTATTAGCGAATTCCACTTTTTTGATGTTCGGTATATAAATTCGCGCTTGATTTCTTCAGTTCGAGGTTTCGGGAGCTTCACCGTAAACCTATGTGCATTGGTTGTTCCTCTTGTTACTCTTGTTGTTGTAACGAATGGTGGTATTTTCTCCGATAGTTCTGCAGAACATTTACCATGTAAGCATCTGTAGAAGACGCAGAGTTCTGCAACATCTCTGCGATGCTGTAAGCTGTCTAGTTCTTGAGTAAGTCTGGTATTCCGTATTATTCTGATAGCGCGGCGTTGAACCCTATCCAATAAGTGGAGGGTGGTACCAGACGCACTTGGCTATGTTTGGACATGGCACATTATTAAACAAACAATTGATTGTTCGGGGCTACTTCAAAAATTAACTTACTAAAGAAAGAAACATTTTAACATAATAATGTTGTATTTTTTTATTAATAAAAAAAATAAAAGCAAAACACAAAAAGAAAATTGAAAACAATTGTTTACGTGTAACTTTGTTCTCTTTTATTTAATTTGTTTTTTAGTTTTTGTTTTTGTACAAATTCTTTTATTTTGTTTTGTGTTTTTATCACGTCATACGGAGCTGCGCAGAAAAAGACGATTTTGAAACGTATCAGTTTTTCGTGCCATATACCTTTATACATGCCATTTAGTGTTATTCATTTTAATTGGGACAATTTAAACGGGTATACAAGAAACATTTTTTGGCAACAAACATTAGCATTAAAAATAATAAATTGGCGACAAATATAATATTTTGGAACAGAAAAAAATTATTTTTAGTAGTAAAAAAAAAAAATTCGTCAAAAAAAATTAAATTTAATCCATACAAATTATTTAATATTTGATGGGGGATCGATATAAAATATTGCAGTGTCATTAATAGATTCTATATAATCCGCTCCTACGTGCGGCACGCAGTGCGACATGTTTGCCTATCCCGGCTCCTACGTCCCTCGAAGTTCAAATCTAAAGCCCCACGGAGGGGGAGCGAAGCGACCTCCCGCGGTCCCGTGAGAGTTACCGAAGCCGTTAGCCTCTACAATTCTAAGTTAAATTAGGGATATCCATTTTCCAGAATATTTTAAAACTAATTTCAATTTTTTTAATTTTTAATTTATTTATTTATAAATTTGTTACCAGTTAAATTTTTTTGTCGCCCAAAATGTTTATTTGTGCGATATAATTTCTTTAAAATAATTCATTAAAAAAACATTTACCTTTACTTCAAAATTTAACTTACCGCATGAGAAAATGAGTAAAAAAGATAAACGGTAAGTTAATTTTTGAAGTAGCCCCGATTGTTCTTAAATGAGACACAATATTTGAAAAATAAAAGCCAAAATCATTTGCTATGGATTTACAATTCGTAAGAATCACTGAATCACTTGGCATAATTTTTAATCACCTAAAATTTGATTATGTCTTCTTACTATCTTTACCACAGTGTTGGAATTTATTGTGTTAGTATGTGAATTTGTCAGAAAGTATTTTATCAACAACTTTTTGGCATAGTTTAAGAAAAACTTCTGGAGCCCTTTATTTGCAGGATGCTTCGTAAACTTTCACTAATCTTTTTCTTAGCCATTACATTTATCAAATGGAACGAAATCCAGGGTTTCAGTTTAATTTTAGAATTATATTAAAAGACATTAGAAATACATGAATCAGATACGGAGTTAACCATAAAAATTAATCGTGTCAAAATGATAACCGGATCATTTTCATTGAATAATCTAGAAAAATCAAACGTATAGAGATCTTAGTAGAAAACACAAAATTTTCTAGCCTACGAGCATTAAGGTTGATTTACATATGCGACGTGCGACGTGTGACAAGTGGAAATAAACGCGACGCTTTTTTGAGAACAATTTACATTTGTGACGAGTTCCGCCACGCACACTTTATAAAATTTTTTATACATATTTTAATTTTTGTTCTTCAAAAAAGCTTCGTTAAAGCCTACTATTTCGTTTTATACATACAAAAAATGTCTATGTGTTTGTGCGACCGTGACGGAAAAGATAAAATTAAACCATCTTTCGACGTGTGGCGTGTGCCGTGTGACGAATGTAAAATATTCGTCTCTGATTGGCTAGAAGCTCCCGTCACACCATTTTTCTTTAAAGCAGTACCATTTACTTCTAAAACTACACTGATTAAATGATGATCCGAAAGCAATATTATAATGACGCAGAAACCCTACAAGAATAATCAGAACGGACAAAACAATGATCAATACATGTCGAAGAATGATTTGTTATCCTAGTAGGTTTAATAATTAATGATAGAAGGCCATTTGATGACATTAAAAATATATATTCATCACTCGAAGGAGGGAAATGTAGAATTTCTATATTAAAATGACCCACAATAATCACATTCTTGTTTCTAATATTCGTAATAAAATCAGAAAATCCACCAACAAAAATTGAAACCAAAATGTGATGTATCAACCTACTACTGGGTAAAATGATAGCCATTTCTCGAAAAGAAACAATACAGACTTCAGATCTTTAGGGAATTTCTAGTTCCACAGCAATTAATGTCATATAATAAGATTTGGCCTCAACACGACGTCAAGTTTGTTACAACCCACTTCCGGCCATCTCGGGAGTGGTTGCGTCTTTCTACGAACCAAACAATAAGAAATCCGCATAAATATTCATCTTCTTTCAGTAATCAAAATAAAATAAATGAAATTTAAATATGGGTTCCAACAATCGAAAACTGTTAATTTATTCAATCCACATTTACACAGCAAAACGTCAAACAAAAATAGAACTCGAGCAGCCAAAGAGAATAAGGGAACGTCTTAACACAAAAATGCTAAAAACCGCAACGAGAAAACAATCACCCAGAACACACCACCGTACTCGAGTAGACCCCTAAAAGGTTAAATAATGAAGCGTTTTGCTTAGACAAGGGGTTTTTAGAAAAGTTATTTATTAATATGCTACTTCCTTGACTTTGATTTCAATGGATTTACGAAAATAGACAAACAAAATTGTTTTCATGCATTTGGGCCTTTCCACACCAGTATTTTTAACAACCGTATTCACCCTCGTTTCTTTACCTCCCTGCCTACAAACCTAAATTTGTGGTGGGGATTTGTAATGCACTTTTGCATTATGAAATTTCTGGTATTCTCGTGTTGTTACACACTAATACAAATATAAAGTTAATTAAATAAAAACATTTAATGTGCATTGGCACGTGATTTTCTATTGTTTAACGCACAAAATGAAATAATTGCCTCGAACAAAGCAATCCAAAATTGAAGTAAATTTACACATACATAAAGAAGAGTAACAACAGGGTGAATACAGAATGCTGTTGTTACCGTGTTGTGAAAAATACTCGTGTGGATAGGTCCTTTTGAGGGCTAAATGGCTTCGGTGTAATTCACATGTTTAATTTAAAACAATATTATAGTATCGGTAAACCGAAATACAGATATTACCAAACAAACAATTAAAGTATTTCATGTTAAGCACCCACAAACAATACTCCAAATATGGCCCTGGCCTGATTGACTTTAATTATTATTTTTTTTTTCCCAATAGCTTGGCGTTTAGTCGTTTCTAGTCTAAATAATTACATCAAAGTCTCCGCCAATATGCTACAAAAACAAAATAGAATAAATATAATAGGTACACCACACATAACATGATTATTCACTCAGATTCTCGAATATTCACAAATTATCATATTCAATGCGATATAACAATTTCCAATAGAACTGTCTACATCACAAAACTATTACAGAAAACCAATGGGAAACAATTGAAAAAACAAGAAAGTCGAAAAGCAAACCAGTTTTTATCACTTTCTCTCTAGAAGAAAGCATGCTTGTTTTGCTGATATGCAGATAAAAAGCTTTACGTTATTAGTCTCTACGAAAAACCATATAAGACAAATTCAAATTTAGTCGCTTATCACTCACACGACTCAATGTGACTAAAGTCTATCAATAGCGACTAATATCAAAAATAATAAATCTGTATCTGCTTAACTTGGATGTATTTGGTGATATCATTCTCTTGATACTCGATAGTAACAACTTTAATCTGATTTACTCAAAGTCAAGATTTCGACTGCAAAATGCTGAAATCTAGTTTGTCTGGAGGACTACTAGGGCAAGACAAATGGTATCTAACGCCAGTTATGGCATGTAACGTCATAAAGCTCAACTCTCGCGAATGTGAACTACAGCAGCAAAATAATGTGCAAACAAAGTAAGCCTGATCCGAGAAATGTATTTATTACAACAACGGATAAATGCTTCATACACGAGACAACGTGCATCGTCATCTTAAAATTTGCATCGGATTTATGTCCAACGTGTTCGCTCTATGCAGAATGGACCTGCTTTTATGCCTAAGGCTGCTCAACAAAATATAAATTAGTGCTGTGAACAAATTATGCAACCTCTATTGCGCCAAGAAACTGTAAGACGAAGCTCCTATAGTATGTGTTACGCGGAGGTAAAGACTATTTGCCACAGTTTGAAGAATCACCCGAATCGCTGAAACAATTAATTCTAGAGTACATCCATTATCAAAACTTTTCCTTGATAACGCAAGGGAGTACAACACTCTGTTTCAAATGACTTCTTTTGGTGCGAAACACATTGTACAAGAGAATTATGTACATGCCAACACTTAAGATTTAAGGGCAAGTTTACCATGGCATAGGAAGTTGACAAATCGCTGGCATCTATAACATTGTGTTAATTGTTCAGTTTTCATGATTTTTTATAACGTTTTTATAACGTTTTTATTAAGTCGCTTTCTTGTATGTCTGTCTGTCCGGTACACATTTTGAAATCGATATCGATCGATCAATAAACCGAAGTCATAGTATGCTGATTTTTTATGCATACAAAATTATAGTATGAACAAATTTAAAGTGTATTTCAATGAAGACCTGATAAAAATTCAGAAGAAAGCAATTCGACCAATGTTTTTGATTTTTTCATTATAGCTGAATTTTATTGACAAAAATTTAAACAAATCTAGTTTTGATTTATTTTTTGTCCTATTCTTTCCTATAAACCTACTTCGATTTAAATAAAGACACATTTTTGTTGGCTTTATGGTGGAAACAGACGTGCGGAAAAATGCTTGCGTTTAAATTAGAACACACTACTTTAAATGAAATGAAATACATGTATTCCGCATAGTAGGCGTTTTTCCGCAAGTTGTCTCTACATATTTCTAATTTAGCTGCGAATTGGTAGGCTGTACTACCAAATCTAGTACGATTTTTCTACATTTTCATTTTTTCATGGCAATTATTTGTGTTGTTTGACTGAAAACAAACGTTTGCTGACAATTGCCAAAATGGAAGATACAAATTAAATCGTTTGTGACAAAATGTGGTAAAATTTATTAAGAAAAATTGTATATTAAAATTAAATACGTGTAAAATAACCGTCTAAAAATACGCAGTTTTAAGCGGCACATATGTTTTGGGTGCAGAAAAGCGCGCGTTATTACAGGCAAAAATTCTGCACATCTGTTTCCTGCATTATTTAAATCTGCGGCGCCTTATATCCAATGCAATTATTGTTGTAATTTTGTCAACAAAATACACTATATTATTTGATTCAATTAACGAGTGTGTCAATTGTTTTGTGTTGAATTAAATTAAAACCCAAATTGGAAGTAATTTTTGACATTTATTTTTATGGAGTATAATTTAATTTCAAAGCTATGAAAATGTTTAATAAATCAAACATTTTGAAGTTGGATACAGAATTTCGGGCCCAAAAATGGGCAAAGAGATGGCCACACAACACAAGCGTCGACTGGGAAAGGAAAAACTGAAACGTCAAGAGAAACTGGAACAAGAATCAAAGTCAGTTAAATTTTTAAGATTAGAAAAACAACGTAAGCGAACCCAAGAAGCACCGGAAAATCAATGCAATATCAAGCGAGCGAAGGGTAAGCAACGAAAGATTCAAACAAGAGCTAATGAGTCACCCCACGAGCGGAATTCTCGACTTGCTATTGACGCACTTCATTACGCCGTAACGAGAGCTATCGAAACACCCAACGAGCGGAACTCTCGACTTGTTAATGTCGCACTCCACAACGCTGCAACAAGAGCTATTGAAACGCCTGAGGAACATGATGCAAGACTCCAACGTTCACGCGACGCTTATGCGCAACGAGTAGCGAATGTAACAGAATTTTACGCAATCATCAACACTTACTGCGACAAGTGTTACGAAAGCTGTCAGAAAAAATCATACCCCAACCAAGTAGTCAAATATCGGTTGTCTCTTCATAAGCCATACTTGCCGCCCGAACTTGCCATAAAAATGAACTGACTGTATGTCACCGATGTAATACGTACTTGCGAAGTTCAAAGACCTATGCTCCTTCCAAGGCGTGTTGGAATAATTTGCTTCCGGGTGATGTTCCCGATGAAATTGCAACCCTAGGCTTCCCCGCGGTGGTTCCGCGGTAGTCCAAATTAATTGTCTGGCGACAGGTTCGATAGGTTGTCGAACAAAAGTTGGTTCTAAGTTTGTTATCCTCCAAGTAACCGAATACATAATCATAAAATATTCTAATATCTGAATACATGAATACAAAATGACCGAGTGCTAGAAAATACATCAGCACCCTTATTGGCAACACTAAAAAAGCAAAAAAATAAATAAAATAAAAAAAACCTTTTAATATATCACGTTTTTAAAATGGACTACAAAGAAGAAAATAATTTTTCCTTGCCTCACAGTACAGAAAATTCTGAGAATTTACGATTGTAAGTTTCCAGTAACTATCAGAATATTTGGAAAATTTAAAACGAAAAACGTGGAGCGCATTTAATGGTATAATACAGTTCTGATGGCTACATAATACATACTAAAGAAAGCTAACTATGGTACTAAAAGAATTATACATAGTTAACATCACTTGTCAGGGAGCATAATTAAATTGTTAATGAACCATGTAACAAAACTTCGTTAGATGCGCTCCACGTTTTTCGTTTTAAATTTTCCAAATATTAGTAAATTCTCAGAATTTTCTGTACTGTGAAGCAAGGAAAAATTATTTTCTTCTTTTTAGTCCATTTTAAAAACGTGATTATATTAAAAAGTTTTTTTTATTTAATTTTTTAAATTTGATTTTCTAGTAATTGATGTGTTGTATATTACGGAACAAATTCAGATTCAACTCAGAGTTTTGTATTACATAAATTGGTAGTCGTTTTTATTTTTTATCGATTTTTTGGTTTTTAGTTGATAAATTTTTATAATATTTGGTTTTGTTTTGCCCGTATTATCTATGGAGTTGTATAGTCTGTTATTATTGTTGCACTTCTCATCAATTTCGTCGATTCCGAAATAGTTTGAAATGTATATTTAATGGTGGCGGTTTGTTTTTAAGCGCTAAGTTCTCTTCAGAGTTGGTCTACTTGGGTTGGTATTACGTTTGATTTTTATGATTCTTGTACTTAAGACGTTTTTTTACCCCTTCAAAGTTAGATTCTAATGTTGATAGTTCCTCATTCGAAATATTCCTTTCATCATCATTTAGTATATCATCTTCGTTCATTGTTAATTTTTCAAATCTATTGGTATGTTCGATCCTATTTTTAGGGTTTTGTTAGTTGTAGTTCTGATTGTTATGTTATATTATTTCTGCTAGCTGTTTTTTTAGGGCATTCTCGTTTTTGATGTGAAAACATCTTTAGCGGCAGGAGTAAGTAAAAAATTGTATAGAAATCGGGTTACGGAAACAATAGTGCCGAACAAGAAATAATGCAGGTGTGTGTGAATATCGACAAGAACAAAAAATAAATAAAACGTAAAATCAATGCAAAATCTACGCATACACATGCAATATACAACATCATCCGACATTTCAAAAACATCGTGAATACAAAAAAAAACAACGAGCTTGTGTCCGAGATACGACCTATTAACGTAGGACGGTTGAGAAAACTTTATTTGTACAGTTTAAGCGAAACCAAAATTTAAAAATTACCAATTTAAAAAAATCGTTAATTGTCTAATGTTACCATCTTTATGCATTAGACTGTGTCAGCCTAAATGTTGAACACCGTTGTTTATATTTATTATTTTTTATATTTATTGGTAATCTTATAACTTTATACAATACTAAATTTGATATTTCTCAATTCGTTATGCCACAACACAATGAAATTCCGTTTTAAAATAAAAATGAAAAATTGGATCTATCCGGTTCCTCTGACGACACTTTTCCCAAAAAGCGTCAGTTAAAGATCACCAAACCAACCATTTGTATTCTACAAACATTTTCTGTTCATTTGGGCAGGCATTTTCATAAATTTGGAGACTTCTTCCCCTGTATCACAATGGGTTACGACAATATAAATCTTCAACTCTCATGCCGATAAATCACAGACTCACAAATAATCTTAGATTGACACGTGTTTTCATCTTCGACCTTTAACAATTAGATCCAGTTAAACATCTCTAGTATACTGTTGAAAACCCTTAAGAATTTAAACTATTCCGTTTAGAGAGGCATCCACAATTTGCAAAATTGCTTTTCTGAACATTTGTGCCGTTTGTTCCACAGTATTAGTATTATGTGAGCAAAGTCAGAATGGAATGATATGATTCTTTACTCAGTGGACAATACATAATAATATAACAAAAATAATACAAAATCAGAATTAACGTTAATTATCTTTTGTCATCGAATCCCTCCTCCTCTAGAGCCACCCACTCACATACCATTTCATTTTATTTGCCCCCGCGTCTTGCTCCTAAACTTGCTCCGCCCTAATGGGGTGATATTGTTTTAAAGGCGTCCCATAATAATTTACTATTAAGGTTTATATACGACCTTATACCAGTACGAAGAGAATTTATTACTCAGAAATAATACCTTTACACACGATTTTAATAAAGCAATTCACAAATAACGTATCGATCAACATATCGTTGAAATTTCAATCATTAAAATGTCACAAAAAGTCAATAAAACGTCACAGAAGTATCAAGGCCACAAAAATGGAAATTTCTTGCTATTATTAAAAGCTTACTAGATATAATTTATTTTTAAATATTGACGATTCAAATGACGTATTAAATCAAATTAGTTTCCGGTCACTTGGAAACTTTGAAGTTTCATAACTCGCAAACCTAAACATTTTTCAGCCTGACCTTTGCGACTATACATTTTTCTATGATTGCATAGGTACTACAGCATATAAATTCCAAAAATGTACGGAATATTTTACATAATGAGAACAAAAGTTTTTTGAACTTTTTTATTTTTATTTTATAGCTTTAAATCAATATGGCGTACGGCATGTTTGATCAAGTTCATCACTATTTAATCAGAACCATCTTGATGGGAATAGAGCCGGCATGTGAAAAATGAACTTAAAATAAGGGATAAAGAAACACTAAAAATTCATTTATTTTCATAGTGTTTGTATGAAAAACGCGATTTCGATTGATGATAAAATATGAATTAAAAGTTAAACCCAGTTAAATAATTTTTTATGAAATCGCTAACAAACAACTCAATGTCTTACTCATTTAAAACACAGATTCTCAAATTTCCCTATTTTCCAGCAATAATCAAAAGAAAATAATGGAAATTAAATTAAAAAATATTCTACAACAACAACAATGTGTATTAAAAAGAGAAAATTCAGTTTAATGACGACATCATATCTCCACATCTAAACCCAATGGTAAGAAAAAAGACAACACGTCTCTGCTCAACAATCAAAATTTAAAAAAAATCAAAAAGAGCCAAACAGAATAAATTAAATCAATACAATGAGTGCGAAAAAAAACAAAACATCAAAACAATCTAGCATGCTTTGCAAATTCAAAATAACTATAGAAACATATTCGAATTCAAATTGGAATGGAGGCAATGAAAGAGATGATTATTGTTTTGTTTATAAATTTCGAGTTATGTTGATGACGTATATATTACAAAAACAACAATATTTAAAATTTCAAAAGTACCTTATTTTTCTTGGCGATTTTCACTAAGAAATAAACAATTTCAAGACTTGATTTTTCAATCAAATAATATTACATGTTTCATGAACATTTTCATATAGAAACAAAACAAAAGCTCATATTTCTAATAAACTAAAACTGTAAATGAAAATAACCGTTTTCCCATATAAGTTCATAGTAAAGAAAAATTTTTATGTACCTTATTTTAAGCTTAGTAAAAAATACAGTCGATACTGGAGGCTCTTATTTATACAGTAGGCTCTGATTAATTAAGATTGAAATTAAATTACAAATTAATAATTTGTTGTTTTAATTGTTTTTCAATCCAAAAATTTTTATTTAACTTGGTTTGGTTTTGTAAGTTTTTATAACGTTACATTTATATTTATCAAGGGACATTGCTTTAATCAAATAAATTTCGTAAATATATCTAATGAAAACAAAGACAAAAAATCTACGTCAAAAAATCTAAAAAATACCGCCTACTACAATTTATTTTGTTGGGAAAATATCTGTTATATATGGCCGTAGCAGTAAGTGTTTTTAAAAATGAAAATTATATACGAGCAAAAGGACCACAAATTATGCTTGTGTAGTGTAAAAAAATTAAATGGAAATAGCTAGCTAATACAGCATTCACAATGAAAAACTTTTTACTTTTGCCTTCCAGGGTTTGTATGAATTTCCAACTTGACGAATAAAAATTTTTGCTCGTTACGTTGGAGATTCATACAAACCTGTAAATCAAAAGTAAAAAGTTTTTGCATTGTGAATGCTGTGTAAGCTATGAAAATTGTGCATATACATTGATACATAATAAAATAATAATTTTAAAATTGTTTAATCGGTATGCTTTCTTATTATTGTGATGCTCATGCTGTGGTGAGTTTGGTTATGGGCGGTTTCGCGCTACTGTCTTTCCAATTGCAATGATTTTACGGCCAACATTGCGCCCAAATAGAACCGCTATATTTAATTTATTGTAAACTGATCAGTGATAGAGCGATGCGATTTTGCTTTGATAAGCGAGTTTTCCGTGACCATTTACTACTATGGAATCTTCAACAAGATAGCTGTGTATGAGTATTGTTATATTTTAAAGCGTACATGGTAGGTTTAGGTGATTAACTTAACAAAAGTGTACTTTGCTCATGCTCAATGAACGTCAGTAAGGTTCTTCCTCCAAATTCAAAATAGAACAACTTATTGACTTTTTGAACCAAAAATGTAACTTAATTTAAACATTGAGCGAACAACATCCGTCTTTATGGAGCGGTTTGTGGGCCTTATCGAAATGGCTTGAATTGATTATGTCATCTTTGACTATGTCAATGTCATCATTTTGTGCATAAATTATAATTTTTTTAAGCTGATTCAACTTCCACTCGTGTTCTTTTTATTAGGTGTGTGTGTGTCATCAATTTGTTGTGTTTCATTTTTATTCATAATAAATAATAAATGTGGTATTGAATCGGTTCATTAATTTATTAATATGAAATAATTAATAAAAAAACTACTACTACAGCACTGCACTAGATATTATTGTTTTCTTATTTTATTTATTCACTTCACTATTTAAGTTTGTTTCATTCAATTTTTACTAATTACTATGTTTAATTCTTATACATACATATACATACTTATAGCTATTTATTTCTGCATATATTAATTATTTATTTCAAACAAAAAAAAATACATACATACATATCTTTTTATTGTTTTCTAATTGTTTGTGATTTTAATTTTAATTTATTTTATTTTTTTTATGTTTATCTGTTGAATGTTCAAACTGAACTCTCATAATATGTGAAATAATTCTGTCCCAGAACGTCTGTATGTGCCAGTTTTAGGAGTTTCGTAACAAAAAAAAATAAGAATGGACGAATGGATTCTTGTGATCTTTCAACGTTTATTGAAAATAAATACAGCAACATATTTTATCATTTAATCAAATTCTGCATAATTTACAATAAAGTTGCGAAAATTGCTCTTCAAATCGATTCAAAATCTAGGGAAGCTTTGTACATACAATTTATTTTCATATCGCTTCGATTACTATTATTGTTAACAAAAATATTATTTAAGAAAACAAAAATATCAGGGGTACAAATTGAAAATGCGGGATTGATAACAGATGGCGTTACTAACGCTATACGCATCAGGCAGTACTGTGACTATGTTCATGTCAAAGCTACGTCTTATAGCTTTAATTTTCAGTATGTGTCAATTTGTCGCAGTGTCAAATTCATAGTTTTTTTGAGCTCTCAATATGTCGAGTTTCGTGCCAACAAAACAGCATTTGCGGGAAGTTTTAATTTACTTCTTTAATTTGAAGAAAAGTGCTGCTGAAGCACATCGATTGGTCTCCGAGACTTATCCGAGTCATGTTCCATCGGTTTCAACGTGCGAGAGATGGTTTGTGCGGTTTAGAAGTGGTGATTTTGACGTTGAGGACAAAGAGCGGCCGGGCCAAGTGAAAAAGTTTGAGAATGCTGAATTGGAGGCAATACTCAATGAAGACTCGTGTCAAACTCAACAAGAGCTCGCAGATTCATTGGGAGTGACACAACAAGCCATTTCCCATCGTATAAAAGCCCTCGGAATGATCCAAAAGCAAGGACATTGGGTGCCGTATGAGCTGAAGCCGAGAGACGTCGAGCGCCGTTTTTTTGCATGCGAACTGCTGCTCGAACGGCAAAAACGGAAGGGTTTTTTGCATCGCATTGTCACTGGTGATGAAAAGTGGATCCGTTACGGTAACCCGAAGCGCAAAAAATCATATGGTTACCCCGGCCATGCATCATCATCGACGGCCAAACCAAATATTCACGGCGCCAAGCTCATGCTCTGTATTTGGTGGGACCAGCTGGGTGTGGTGTATTATGAGCTATTGAAATCGAACGAAACCATCACAGGAGCACTATACCGAACTCAATTGATGCGTTTGAGCCGCGCACTCAAAGAAAAACGGCCACAATACGAGCAAAGACACGACAAAGTAATTTTGCAACATGACAACGCTCGGCCACATGTTGCAGCGCCGGTCAAAACATACCTACAAACGCTGAAATGGGAAGTCTTACCCCACCCGCCGTATAGCCCAGACATTGCTCCTTCCGATTACCACCTTTTCCGATCGATGACACATGGCCTAGCTGACCAGCGCTTCCATTCTTACGAAGAAGCCCAAAAATGGGTCGATGACTGGATAGCAGCCAAGCCGGCCGAATTTTTTCGCGACGGTATCCGTAAATTGCCAGAAAGATGGGAAAAAGTTGTGGCTAGCGATGGACAATACTTTGAATAATTCATTTGTTATCATTTTTTCAGAATAAACGTTCAAAAATAGAAAAAATCCCGCATTTTCAATTTGTACTCCTGATATAATTTCCAAATCAACAATTTTTCGAACTGACCGTGGTTTCCCCAACTTTAACACTCAGCATATATCAAATATAAAATTTAAATTAAATTTATTCTTTTATTTTTCGGTTGGTTGTCATAAAAATATCAAACAAATAATAGAACCTAATTAAAATTTTACTAGTTGATGTTGTTTGTTTTATATGTATAATATTTCAAAAAAAATTTCTAGAATTTTATTATTGTTTAATTTTATTATTATTTAAAAATTTTCATTTTTTCCCGATGTTGTTCATACTTATTCTATTTAATTTTAATAAAATTCATTTTGTAAATCAAACAAAACATAACATAAAAATTTAATTGCTCATTGTTTTAAGCTTTTTGAATAAAGAATTTAATTTAATAACCTTTTGTTTTACGCTTTAATTATTATTTAAGTTTAACCAGTTGGCTATTGTTTCGGGTGCTTTTAATTTAATAACCAAATAATAAAATAATATTGTACTTGTAGATTGGTTTTAAATGATGTGGATGAGAATAATAAATGAGCTTTCTGTTTTTAGGTGTCATTCAAAATGTCTAGAATTTTTTTTTTTTTTTTGTAAATGAAAATGAGAAGAGGGTAATTTGTCTATGAATTTAAGCTTTAACAAATGTGGTTTCGGAGATAATAAATTGGACTGGGGTTTTGTTACGCAATTATATTGATAAAAACCATTATTAATGGGTATTCGGGAGTTTTATTTTTTATTCTGAAAATTATTTCAAGTTTGATGTTTACGATTGTTTGTTTTTATATGAATGGGTTCAAAATAAGTAGAAAATTAATAATATTTCGAAAATTTGATTTACAATAATGTTTTTTTATTGAAATTTAAAATACACCCCAGGAAAATAAACCAGAAAGCCATCGAATTGTGTTTACGTCAAAAATCCATTATAAAAAACTTTTTTTTTTTAATATTAGAACAATGATTTATACTTTTAATTAAATTGTTTTCTTTACAATTTTATGTTCGTTCAGAAACAGTGAAACAATATTTATGTGAAATGATTAGGAATGTAATGTTTGCTGTGTCGTATTATTCTGTTTGGATATTTGTGAAATTTATTTAATTTTTTTGGTTTTTTAGTTATTGATTTTGCTAACATAATACTTAAAATATGTATTTCAAATTGAGTTTAGGACTTCGTTTCACGCTCAACTCGCAAAAATTTATGTGAAAACATTTATGTATAAATTAAATATCAATTGAATCATTTCAAGCCATTTCGATGAAGAATCCCTGTAGGAAGACGGCTGTTGTGCGCTCAGTATTTAGATTACGTTACATTTTTGGTTCAAAAAGTCAATATGTTCAAATATCGGACCTAAAAAATAAATAAACCTGAAAATAAATTGCATACATACACGTACATTATGCGAGCGGATTTGATCTACGCCCGAACATCCATAAAAAGCAGCTGAAACATAAATTTATATTCAAAATATTATTAATTTCACACAAAATATTTTAATTCATACTCACATTAAATTCCAATTGTATTGTATTCATTAAATTTTCCATATTATTTTGTAGACTGTAATTTATTGTATAATTTTGATATCCAGTATTATTATAACCTAAAAAGGAAGGGAACACAAAGAATCATTTCATTACAATTTTTATCACTAATTATATTTATCTGAATAATTTATCCATTAGACGCCTCTTTGTTTCTCCTTCTTTTTTATAGTTGTTATCTGAAAATAGAAAAGTTAGAGAATATTATATTAGGTGTATTTGTTACATATTTTATTATTTTTTGTACTAAATTTTAGTTGGTTATAAGATTTGACCCCAGATGTTTTTTTTATATGTAATGGAAAATTTTCCCTAAATGAATTGCGTTGTACTCCTATAAAATAATTTTTTATTCGAGTACCAGCCATAAGAAGTGATAGTCGTTCCAAAAAAGCGTGTAGAATTATATTAACCAAAAAAAGAATTTATATTAAATAAAATTTAGTGACTTACCAAAATACTCTCCAGAAGTATAAATATTAGTTTTTTATTTAATTGTGAAGTGAAACCGTAATTATTTTTTTTGCTTGTTCTACACGGAATCCAGTTGTGAACTTATTTAGCCGAAATTCATCGCAACATTTTCAATTTTGTGTTCTGTACTTCGAACCAGATCTCATCAACAATTTTACCAAAATTTTTTCCTGGTCAATCGAGCCAGCACCGCATCACCATTTTTATCCACAATAAGTTATTCTATTTTGGGTTTGGAGGACGAACCTTACTGCCATTAATTGAGCAGGAGCAAAGTACAGTTATGTTAAGTTAATCACCTAAACCTACTTATATCATATACGCTTAGAATATACCATTACTCATACACGGTAATCTTGTTCAAGATTCCATATTTACTGTAATGAATGATCACGGCAAACTCGCTGAACAAATCAAAATGACATCATTTTGTCACTGCTCAGTTTGAAATAAATTAAATTTACACCAACATGGCTTCCGTCAAGGTATGAGTACTGAGTCAGCTTTGTTAGAGTTTTTAGATGTTATACACAATGGTACAATAACTGTGGTAATGTTTGTGGTGGTTTGTTTGTTGATGCTTCTAAGGCCTTTGACATGGTTGATCATAAAATTTTGCTGTCTATTCTGTCCGACATTGGTTTTAGAGGTACAGTAAACAGGTGGTTTGAATCCTATTTAGAGAATAGAAATGTGAGAGTTAGGATTGGTGATATTTTTAGTTATCCTAGATCCGTGAGTGTTGGGGTTCCCCAAGGATCGGTGTTGGGTCCTTTGCTGTTCCTGATTTATTCCAATTCTATTTTTAAACTTGGGTTAAATGGCAGCAGTACTGGTTTTGCTGATGATTTAGCTTTAGCTTATACTGCTGGCTCTCCCACTGATGTTATATCTATGATTAATTCCGATCTGAAAGTTTTGCACAAATGGTTTGACAAGCATTGCCTAATTTTGAGTGATAAAACCAAGTTTATGTTGTTTAAAATTTCTGGAGTTATAACTGAACCTAATGATTACCAAGTTACGTATCATAGCGCTTCTAAATGTACTCCTACCACTTGTCATGCTGATTGTTTGAATATTGAATTAGTTAACTCATTTAAGTATCTTGGAGTTCATTTGGATACTAAGCTCAATTGGAAAACCCATGCCACTAATTTAAAACATTATGTTACATCCGCAGCTAGAATTTTTTACCTTCTTCGCGATGTATGTCCTTTGTCTGTGTTGAAAATGACGTATCATGCATTGGTAATGGCCAAATTGGAATACGGTTTATCCTGCTGGGGTGGTTGTTACCCAACTATTTTAAAGCCATTGTATGTGCAACAGAAAATGATTTTACGAACCATATTGAGGAAGAATAGAACAGATTCATCTTGGCCCTTATTCAAATCTACTAATATCCTACCATTGCAACATTTGTATGTTTATAAGGTTCTGAAAATATTTTTTAAGCGTAGTGGACAGCATATAATAAGGTTTGATGCTCGATACAACTTCCGTGCTAACCATCAGGTTCTGTACAGTATTCCCAGATTTAATAACGATCATTTTCGCCGCTACATACTCGTTACATCACCCACATTCTTCAATGGTTTACCAGATCAGATTAGGAGGTTAATTCATTCTAAGTCGTTTCTGTCCAGAGTGAAAGATTGGCTATTTGAAACGCCCGATGTCTCATATTTGTTTCGTGTTATCGCTTAATGAGTTTTATTGATAAAGTTTTGGAAATATCAAACCTATATTGGCTTTGATAACTGAACTGTATAATTATTTTAAATATTTTTTTGTTATTTAATTGTTTTGTTTACTTATATTTTATATTGCCATTTTAGTAGAACTCGAAACTGTCGATTTTCGACATAGGGTTCTTCTATTTTTGTTCCAATTTTTGTATTTTGTTTTTTTATTGATTTGTATTTTTTATTGTATTTAATTGGAATGAAATAAAATAATAATAATAATAATAATAAATAAATAGAGCGGTTCTATTAGAGCGCTACGTTGACCGTAAAATAACAATAACTGGAAAAACGGTAGCGCAAAACCCTCCAAAACCAAACTCAGTAACAGCATCCTGCATGAGCAAATCTAATAAGAAAGCATATCGATTAAACAATTTTAAAATTATTAATTTATTATGTATCATTGAATATGTGTCATTTTCACAGTTCGCTAAGATTATATATTTAACAGAGCATTCACATTGAAAAAACTACACACATTTTTAAAATTTTTTAAAAACACTTGTTAAATATTTCGCAAAATTACAAAAGGTTTAAAAAATCACTCGATCGATTTCGGCTTATTAGGCCATCATCAGGAGTATCTACTAAACTGTCAACAGTTTAGTAGATACTCCTGATGATGGCATAATAAGCCGAAATCGATCGAGTGATTTTTTAAACCTTTTGTAATTTTGCGAAATATTTAACAAGTGTTTTTAAAAAATTTTAAAAATGTGTGTATTAAGTGTATTTCGCCAAGTGCCTACGGCAGAAAGTGTTAGAAGTATTGAAAAAACTGTTTACTTCTGAAATACCAACATAACGAACAAACATTTTTGTTCGTTATGTTGAAAATTCATACAAACCTGTAAGTCAACAGTAAAAAGCTCTTTCATTGTGAATGCTCTGTTATATTTAAAATAAGCCACTACTTTCTCTTTGTTTGAAATATATTTCCATTTCATTTCTTTGAGTCACATACACTAAAAATATTATTTTAATATTATATTATGCTTTTAGCTAATTTTGGTTCCTTTTGTGATTTTCGATTTCAAAAATATTAAAAATACTTGCTGCATGTTGCACATACATATATTGCATGTGTAAGCGTTTTTTTCTTCTGGTCGATGTTTCCGTAACATTTAGTTTTAGTTACTAGTGCCGCTAAAGATATTTTTACATGAAAAACATTCAAAATAAATAATGAATTGTGTAACTAAGAAGCCTATTTTTCATTTGTCCTTGAAAATATAGGCTGTTGCAAGCAAACATGACTTAACTACCCTTAAAGTAAGCCCAAACATTTAAACATAAGTAGTTTTAGTGTTAGTTAATATCCTATACAGACTGCGATTTAATAAAACATATTTAGTGAATTTTTCGAGTTTAAGCCTTGTTCAGTTACAAGTGAGTGAGCAGAGTGTTACCATTCAGTGTTTAAGGGAACCATAATCCGTTAGCGTTTGATGGGGAACTCATGTCCCATTGTAACGATTCGGTTCGGACATCCTTCCTCGTAAACAGAACATCCTGCAATCACCAACTGCAGCGTTTGCGGCTATTTCTCAGTCGAGGGTGAGTTCCGTTGGTGGTGTCTCGCAAGACCTTAAAACTGCTAGAATGTACTATTATTCCTTACTTACGTCTACGACGCCCACTCATCTTTGTCAACCCCGCCGAACACAAAAAAAAAAAATTATTGACGCATCATTTCAATTCCCATGACATAACAATATATTTTCAACAAAAAAAAAATTTTCTTTGTAATTAATAAGTTACAATATGTTTTACTTTTAGCAATATTATGTTTTTTCCCTCTTTTTTTCTTAACCGACTTGAATGACTACCTAAAATTTTTCCGTTTCTCTATATTTTCCTTTTGTTTTTGTTAATACAAAAAAAAAAAAAAATTGTCGAAATATGTTGACGTTCAATAATACCGAACCGCATCCGGTGTAGAATCCAATGAGCGCGTTGAACCCGCTACTGCAACCTAGAAGTAAATAACGGGAGAACAAAAAATCCTGCCCTCCTCTGGGCCACAGTATTATATAGAAACACAAAAAAAAACAATAATCAGTTCAGTTACCAGATTAAAGAAAAAAGGGAGACAATACAATAATAATAAACACACATAAACAAAAAAAACTTACAAACTAAGTTGACCTCAATATGCAGGCTCTGGATGCGCCAGCTAACGATACCGTACCTATTGATGCTTGCTATATGTAGCTATAGATGCCCGCTATATGTATAATCCCACATGGGTACAAATGAGGTGAGATGATGCACTATCCCTTCTCGATCAGTCGTTGAGTATTATTTTTGTGTGTAATACTATACAAGTAAGCATAGGCGTGGACACACGCTATTCCTTCTCGAACAACCGTGCCGTTATGTTTTGTTCGACAGCAACACCAAAAATAAACACTGTACAAATAGGCATATGCGTGGACACACGCCATTGCTTCTCGAAAAACCGCGGTTATATTTTACCCGAACTTTTTCCTGGTTATCGCTCACACTTCTTTCTTCTTTTAGATCCAGCTATCGACTGACTTTTCTTCTTTTACTGTTTTTTTTCCTCTACCACATACTGCACTAACAAAAACAAACAAAACAAAAAAAATCCGATTACAGCGCTAAATTTAATAATAAGCCCAAGGCCTTTCGTCAATCACCCCTACCAACCAATTTCTATTAACAGTGTAATAATAATAATAATGCAAAGTATTTAACTCAGAGCTGTCATCACATTAAAACAATCAAAAACTCAACAAGTTTGAAAAAGAAAATATATTTAAACTAAAAACAAATTGTTCCATTTCAGGATAATTATTAACCTAAAGGGAAGGATTTTTCGTTATTGAGCGAATCGTTACAAGGGTTTCAAAATAAAGAGAATACACAACAAAGTAATAGACACCCAAGATATGAGCCGTTTATTTTGAAAGTGGGGCAAGTCCACATTTTGTTGAAACGAGAAAATGAAGGAAAAGAGAAACAATAAATGCAAAAATATACGGGATTTTGAATTTTCTTATTTTTTGAACAAGTATTAGGGATTATTTTTTTTTTTTTGACTATAAATTGTTCACCGTTAGAAAGATTATACTTTTATTGGTCTATTGTTATCATTAACTTAAATTTTTTGAAAAATGGACTTGCACCACTTTCAAAATTAACGGCTCACATATAGAAAATAGAGGTAGTATATTTCCGTGTTTCATTTTCGTCTTTCTTTGCGCATCGCGTCATGTGTAGACAAAAAAGCAGATATTTATATTAAGTTTGGCGGTTTTTCGATTAATTTTTTAAATAAATCAAGAATAATCGTAATTTTTGTTAACAAACCGTATTTACAATTGATAATGATCATTTATCGAGACCCTTTTTAAACTTCTTATTTGTTTTACTTATTATTACTAAATTATACTCATAAACTCCGAAACTTGTTATGCAATGCGCTCAAACAGTCTGCTCCAGACACGAATATTAAAACATGCCTCTTTTCGCGATTTAATTCTAAAAGTATTGCAGTATATAACTAAAATAAAAATTGAAATGTTTAATTTTAACATAAAGTAAAAAAATTAATTTATTTTCCATTTATTTAAGAAATTAACAAAAATATCACGAAACTCCATACAGCATTTTTTGTCTACACGTGACGTCAAATTGCGAAAAAAAGATAGCAACGGCTATGCGCAATATTATACCTTTATTTTCTGTATATCTTGATAGACACCCGTCACCCATGTTCTATATACAGTTGCGAACAAAACATTTGCAACTAAATAATTCAAAGCAATATTGAAATTAAAAATCGTATTTGGAATATTTGTATGTACATTTTTAATTTATAGCTATTTATTAAAAATTACATTATAAAACTCATATTACTTATAAATTACTTAATGAAAATACGTATGATTGTTATGAAACAGTTGCAAATGTTGTGTTCGCAACTGTATTTCGTTGCTTCTTCGCTCCTATGAGACGACATCCTTGCAGCAACTAATGAACTCGACTAAATCAACATGTTCGCAGTTTCGCATTTGTTTTGTTTTCTTTTGTTTTTCTTTTGTTTTGTTTTGAAGAGTAGTGGGGGCGTTACTCGACTAAAAAAAATAGAATAAAATGGATCGACTCGACTAAAATTTTGCTGTTCAGACACATTTAGTTAATAAAATACTCGCTACTCGACTAAATTACTAACGCAGTCTGAACAAGGCTTTAGTCGCAGTATGTCAACCTAGATTTTAGCTAAATGCGTTTTTTTTTTGCATAGAGTACTTAAACTAATTTAGCTAAATCGGATTTATTTAATCTACATAAATAAAATAAAAAATAACTTAACTAAAGTGATTAACGTCTTGCAAAATCTTAATGCTGTCTAAATTATTTTACCTTGACATAAGGGTATTTTATTCAAACTATTAATGTTTTTGATACAACAAAAAATTGATTTTACGTTGATTGGCCAATAGTTATACACTGACGCTAATTCAAAATTTTGAAAAATCAAACTATGTACAATTAACTCGACAAAGGGAACCGATAAACACTGTTATAGATTGGTAAGAAGTTAGCACGAAAAGTTACCACGGAATTATCAAAAAGTTTAATCTGGTACTAGTGTACTAGAAAATTTATTAAAAATTAATCCTGGAACTACACCATTAAAAATGTTGGCGCATTAAATTTAAAAATTCAAAATGATTCTGATTAAGTTAACCGTTAATTTGTAAAGCCACGTTGCGGTTTCATTGTATAAACCAAGCCTTTACCATGTTACAGGAGAATTCTAAGAATTTTTGTAAGATCTGTTTAAAAATAAGGAAGTTTTACATTTTAGAAAGTAAACATTCCGATTTTAGTACAAACTAACACGAAAAAGGTTTGAGTATTAGATATAACTTTAAAAATTTTGTGCGGAATTAACCACTTAACGCATAGCTCCGTGACATACACGGGCGGCGTTCACTATCAAAATTGTGTAGCTCCGTATACGTCACGGGCATAAAATATTCTGTTAATTTAAATATTTCAGTTCTTATAAACTACGCCACACGCCTATGGGGGGAGGATGGTTCGATAGCGTGATGATCTGTGGCGATGGGTAGGGGGGGGGGGGGGGGGAGTGAGAAGGGGATGATTATAAAATGTGACCATTTAACGGGTTTTAGAAATTGAATACATTTTTGTATTGTAATAAGTCATAAATAATTTCCGACAAACTAAATGAAAAAATACCGTTACGGTTTTTATTCATTTAGTTTATTTATTTTAGTTTAATTACTATCAGCAAACACACGGACAAACAAACAGCAAACAAAATGAAAACAAAACGGGAAAGTAAAAAAAATACTGAAAATAAGCAAAATAGAGACAAAATCTTACATTTGTTTTCGATTATACTCGATTTTCCTTATTCTATTCTCTGCGCAATGGAAAGAAGATTAGAAAAGAAATGAGGTATTGGTGCAGTGACTACAACGTTGGAATCTGTGTTGTGCCATGTTTTTGTTTCATAATTTTTAAAAAACATTTTTTTTAAATAAACTAATTAAAAATAACATAAATTAAATAAAAAGAAAATTGTTTTTTTTTACCCCACAACGATAAAAATATTGTGCGTTAAGTGGTTAAGCAAGATAAAACCGAACCTGTTAAAAATATACATCTAATAAAAATAAAACAATTAAAAATGGCAAAACATTTTCTAGACCTACACATACATTTTTAAATATACATAATTCTAAATATTTGAAAAATAAAACAGAAAACTGTTAATTTTTGAAAAATATTTCAAGACATCTATTTCCTTAAAAACAAGATTTTTTTCATTTTCTATTAGTATTCTGTGAATAACACATTTAATTCCATGATATAGAACATACGCATACCTTTACATTGTTACAAAGGTATTTTCAGAATTATCAAAAGATTGGTGTAGGATACATTTAATTACAAATTTTTCAGATAATTAATCAATAATTACTAAGGCCTTCTTATTGTCTGATCCATTAAATTGTCAATCCCAGTTGTGAGTTGTGACTTAAATGCTGTAACACAATCCCCCAAAAGAGGGATTGTGTTAACAGAACATAAAAATAACGGTCTGGTTGCGGTCTATTGCTGGCTACAGCTCGTCGCTAGGCGTGGGGTTTACCAGACATTTTTTTATGCTAGAAAACCGCATGAATAAACTGAACGGGACAAGAAAACTAAACATACCTTTGCCACGAGCCACAGTGGTAGATAATAATAAAGTGTGTTGTGATGACGATGTCACTCCGGCGACCTCCACCCTGTCTGCCGCAAGCCTCCCTTATTCGCCGGGCCGCCTACCGGGATGCCGTCTCCCGGTCGCGGCGGACACCGACGCCATAGGAAAGAAGGAAGGACGCCCTCCCGACAGACCTGGTCGAAATCCCCTAGAGTGACCCCCCCAGCCCGAGCAAAACACACTCCGATACCAATTCGTCATGGCCCTAGGTCAGCATGGGGTCGCCCCCATACATCACGTGATCACAACGAAAAAATAATTAGCAAGTCATGGCACTATTAAAAATGCCCTTAAGAAAAATTAAATGAAAACCAAAAAAAAAATCTTACTATCTACAACTGTAATTAATGCAAAACAAATAATAACTAATTAATGAACGGAAAAATTCAACTGAAAAAAATGGAAAAGAAAAAAATAAAAAAAAACCCGTTAACCAAAAAGTTCGAGAAGGCACCAAACAGGTAATGTGAATCGATTTTTTTGGGGTGTGTCGTGTGTGACGCCACCCGAAATCTGAAAACCGTAAAATTTATAAATTTAATCAAAAAAAAAAATATAATAAGGAAAAAAAACAACACAGAAAACCAAGTTTGGCTCACAGAAATTTTTAAAATACATAAAAAAACCCACGCGGTGTGGACGGTACGTTATTTATATTTTGGACCGCCACACCATACCTGATTGATCAAGCTTAGGCCAGACCGGCCCACTCCAACTCAGCGCCGTCGCAGGAACCGTCGCAGCTGCCCCCTCTAACACGAACCCCGACCCGCTTGGTTGGCAAGTCTGCTGCCACAAAAACAATCCAATAACGGTAATCTGCTTTATGTTTATTTTATTTTACCAGTTCCCACGATTACCAAAAACAATCATGAACCCAAAGCAATTTTTTTTTTATGGGATACAGTAATTCACCTCTTTTCTTATTAAATACACTTTTTATTTATTTATTTATGAAATCCCACTATTCAAAACACAAAATTGTCTTTATTTCGTTTTATATCCTTTTATTCACAATCATATAATTATATACAAAAAAACAATGTGCCATCGGCACCGCTATTATCACAAAAAATTATCAAGCTATCAGCTCTTTATTAATAATTTCACAATATTTTAGGGTTTTTTTTTTCTTTCAACAAAGTTTTTTTATTATTATGATTTTTACGTTTTATCTTTTATCTCTTAAATTTATTTTAATCAACAAAAATCCTTATGACTATTTTATTAACAACAAATTTTATCATCACTATTTTTCCAAATTTGACTTTTTATCAAAGACATTTTATTTTTTTTTATATTTCTCTGTATTTTTATTTTTAAAATAACAAACGAGACCCGTATTTTAGGAAAAAAAAAAAATCTCGACCGCCATATCTTATATCCAAAACGAGACTTTCTTTACTTAAATTCACAACGAGACTGATCTAATCAAAAAAAAATAAACGCGACACGTACCAAAAATTTTTTTATCACCGCCCAAAAAATAAAAAAAATCATCGAAAGACAAAGAAAACCCGACCCATGATTCAATAAAACCAAGGTTAGCTCGAAATATGTAAACAAATGGCCATCTTTTTTTTTTTGACGTCACTCAATTCTCAATACGTATATAAATTACAACAACAAATAAAAAAACGGAAAGTAAAAAAGATTTGCATGACGTCACGAACACGTGTTTTGAAAAATCGAGCTAACCTGGGATTTATAGAATCATGAACCCGACCGATATATTTCGGATGGCGTATCGTACGACATCACCCAACACATCGATTCACATCACCAATACCAAATAACAAATTTCTCGAAAATTCCATTTTGGTATTATAACCACGCGCATAAATAAAAAAAATGTAACAAGCCGCTGCATACCGACGCTCCATACATTTAGACTATAAATATTTTAGACTATAAATCAGATTAAATGAATGAACGACGTACAGTGGAAGAGAAATTAAAGGCACATAATAATCGTCGCCGCCCCGGTGGCACAGTTGTTAGCATGCTTGCTTTAAGCCCCGGAGGTCCCGGGTTCGATTCCCGGCGGATGATAAAAAAATCACGGCTGGTTAATGTAGGATCAATGAACTAATCACTCATTATCCGTTAAAAAAAAAAAAATGATTACGAAACTTCAATATGAAGCGGCCAAATCCCTCTCTCTATGGGATGTAGCGCCAGCGAAGAAAAAACAAAAAAAACAAATAATCGTGCACAAGCGTCTCTAGATTTTTCCACATTAATTACAGATTCGAATATTTGAAATATTTTCACGCTTTCATGCATTCAAAACAGAACAACCACAAGCGGTTGTTACAATGCATAGGCAATCCTTCCTTACCATATCCCATGGATTTTTACATTCATAAATTTTGTAAGATCCTTACAAAAATAATAAACGGATTTCATTAACTGCATTTAAAAATTTAAAAGTTGCAGTATTAGTAGTTATTTTTTTAAAATTGAACTGTTAATTTATGAACCCTAGGTATGATTTCGTTGTATAGGCCGACCATTTACTATATTTCATGACAATATGAAGAAATTTCGTATGACCCATTCAAAAGTTATAAACGGATCTTATTAACTTCAACTTTCAAACATTTCATTTGAACGTTCAACCATAAGTACTAATAGGTTTTGATAAATTGAACCGTTAATTGGTCAACCTCAGTTGTTATTTCGTTGTATAGGCCGGCCACATACCATTTTCCATGGCAATACTCAGAATTTTCATATGACCCGTCCAAAAATTGTAACCACCGTTCATTTTAGTTAGTTGTCTTAAATTATAATAATACATTTTTCCTTATTAAAAGAATTTTCAATTTCTACATCATTTTCGACAAAAAAAACAGGTATTCAAGTTTCTGTTTATAGAAATTTATTTTCTTATATTTTATTTAAACTAAATCGCTTGAGCATTGTTTCTCTTTTTTTTTTTTTTTTGTCTGCATCCCTGCAATCATTTATGGAGCTCAAGGCACCCCCCAACTCTTTCGCAGTTCCCTTTTAACGTCTTACCTTACGGCGTTGCCAGCCAACTCGAGGACGTACGGCTATAGACCCGCTTTTGTTTAAACCACCTGCACATTGCATTGCTTTGTGCCAGCCTATAGTACTGACCTGAAAGGCGGGTCGGCTCATGGATTTCGAACTCTCAACAGATGATGAAAAATCACTTTTACATCCCGCCGCCCCTATAGGGATTCGAACTCGGTACCTCCCGATCCAACCTTCCCTTTAACCACTGCGCCATTTGGTCGGTTTGCTTTCTCTTTCTTCATTTGTTTTAATTCAAAAATTTAATTCAAATTCATAAGACTAAAATATAATTCACCAAACTTAAACAAAATAACATTAATAATAATAAACTTATTTCAAACCAACTCATTATCAAAACCTTAACATTCTACCAGTATTTTTATAATTTCTTAATTATAAAAATATTTGACGAATGCATCTCTCACTTTCTTATAAAAAATTAAATGTGGTCCGACCATTTCAGTACTAATATACCGTATACTTTTAATTGTTGATTGAAGATCATCACATTTCTCCCCATTTGAGTTACAGTGACTCTCATAATTGTTCACACCTAATAATTTTTATGTTAATTTATTATTGATATTTGTGATGTTGAAAATAAATTGTTTGTTTAATTTGTTAAATACATATTTAATAAACTGTTGAATTTAAAAAGTAAAACTAAAAAATTTTATTTTATTTTGGTCTAATAAAATATTAGAAGCATATCAAATCGTGATCAATTATGAGAGTCACTGTACATCGTATATGCCTTAATTGTACGCTGCTAAAATATCATGTCTCGAAAGAGAAAGAATTTGAATTAGTGTTGTAGGGCCATGTGGCCGTTTAGCCACCACGCACTGCGACCTAAAAATCTTTTGTGATCCAAGCCCCCTTAATTATCCGTTCAGTCAATATTTAGGATCTTAATGAACCTGATAATACAGCCGGTTGGTACGTGATTATACTATCTGGGCTCATTGCTCTCCCTCCTAGATGTTTACTGATGGAAGCACTTCTACATGTGATACATACTATCAGGGTTCATTGCTCTCCCTCCTAGATGTCTACTGTAGGAAGTACTTCTACACACGTTACAAACTATCTGGGGTCATTGCTCTCCCTTCCAGATGTTTACTGTATCATTTACTTCTGCTAGAAAAGCGGTAGCATTGGTACCCAAGGATTTCGGGAGGGCAGTCCCACTCCCGTATATTCCTACTCGTGCCTCGTCTATCGTTTTGATTTTACTCTTGCGAGTTGCAGGGAATAGAAAGTCGCCTATAGGTCACCCAGTTTTGCTACAGTAAGGCTAAATAAAACTGGAGGGTGCCTTTTATCCAGAGTCCGTATATTTGGACTGATTAACCTATCAGCCATTCATCCATCGGCATATGCTGTTCCACCTTAGATTTGAGTTTTTTGTCAAGGTTTTCTCTTTTAGCGCAGTAATTTAGCCTGTCCCAAAAGGCCACACTCTGCCTAATGGTTCCAGTTACCAGTGGTTGCCGCGAGGAAGAGATAATAACAAACTCTTAAATTGGCTTTCAGCCAGGGTTGTGCACGTAAATTACATCGCGTAATTTACACGTAAATTTAGAGGTAAATAATTATTTTTTACATGCAAGTTAAATTTACATAATGTAAAAAAATATGTAAAAAATAGTAAAAAATTAAATAAAAAGAGACATCTGTTATGAACTACGGGAATAGGTATTTAAATATATGATTTTAGTCGATAAAAAAACCCTTTGATAAAGATCCATCTATTGTAAAGAAAATTACTCATCAAGTCTGAGAATGTCTAGGGTGGTGTATTTCGTCTACATAATATTATGGCGCTGTTGTAGTTTGTTTTTTGTGCATATTTAAAATATTGTATGTTCGGAAATTCGTATTAGTGATTTTATTAATTATCAATAAATACCAACAATTTGGGTATGCAAATGTAAATAACTATTTATTGCCATATTTTTTTTTACACAACAACAATGGTTAATTATTTTATTTATAAACAATTTTAAACGATTTAAGAATTTTTGTCCAACATTTTCAAATACAAAAAAAAATTGTTATTACAATAGTATTGTTAATAATTAATCAAAGTAGTTTTAAACCACAATTGTTATTAACAATTTTTTTTGTGTTTTAATAAATAATTGTTTGCATAAATAATGGCTCGACGGATTGACACTGTGTGTATGTGAGTGTATGTGTGTATGCATATGAATTTTTGCAAAACTCGCTAAAATTCTCTGTAGAAGACTCTAAAGAGTTTTAGCAGGTTTTGATTTTTGGCAAAACCAAAAATAATGTACTAAACACATTACATTACACATATACACGTTATTGTTATTGTACTCTCATTCTCGCTCAATTATTTTTGTTCTCTTTTTTCTTAAAGTTACATATTTTAATTGTATCTGACTGCTGAATATTACCTACATATATAAGATTAATCTGATCAGTACAATAAAATGTCAATCGAAATTTGAAAATGAATTATTTTATACTGGTTCAACTTTGGAGTCATAAAACTAGAAATAATATACCATATATTTCTATCCTTTTTTAAAACATAAAATAACAAAACGTATTCGCATAGTATAAAAATATACATGAATGAAACACAAAAATAGGTCATTAATTTGGTAATTTTATGTACTTTTGTGTATTTTAGAGTATAAGTATACGTATGTATATAGTACAGGTGTATATACACGTGCAGCTGATCAGTGATCAATCAATCTATCTACCTATGTATAATATACATACACATATACATTTTATATTTGAAATGTCCTCCTGTATGAAACAAACAAAATGTTGAACCCTGAAAATGTTTTCACCTTGAAATTAAACAAGGCCAGACGGCAAATAAAAACAAAGCCGAGTGCACAAACACCGCTGCTAAAAAAGGAATACAAAATTATTTTATTTACATCCATATTTGGTTTTTAATTTACTAACAGTAAAAGCATAAGGTTGGAATGGTTGAACTTATTTAGGTCAAATCAAATGTTTATTGTGTGTGTGTTCATTTCATATCCATTTTTTGGCGCAAAACCAATTGAAACAAATTGTTCACATCACGTGTTAACTTGCTCGATTTCTTCTCTCGCTTAATTATTTTTATAATATAGATAGACTACACTCCATAGTCCATAGATGATAATTTATGTGAGAGGATCGGTGTAAAGAGCGAATGACGGCTTGTATATAAACATTTTTGTTGGTTTTGACCTACATACACATATGTATTATTTTATATTTGAAATCTATACTGTATGAAAACTAAAAAATTTTTTGGATATAAGTTTGTACTAATGAGTTTGGGCAAAACCAACACAAATGTATAAGACATTTGTGTTGGTTTTGGTTTGGGTCATTCACCTTTTCTATATTATTGTCTTGTTGTTTATTTATCTTTTTTTTTAAATGCTTTCTAATGTATTTACCTAGGTGCAATAAACAAATCCAATAATAAAAGGGATAATAAATTTGATTAAAATAAGCATTGATAACAATCTCATTTTTAAGGATATGCGATGCCACAAAACATTGTTTGTTTCTTTGCTATTTGAAGAAATAAAAAGTTAGAATAATTAATTATACGCAGTTTTCCGTTATGAATGTGTTTTGTTTTTTACCGACTTGAGGAGAACGGATAATACATTATTATTTATGTATGTATATTGAATATGATCACGATCAGACACTCGCTCAACACACGACAATCATTTGTCAAAATAAACATTTTGAACCTTGAATCTGTGCAAAGTTATTTTAAAAATTGAATCAACTTTTACATTGTACATAATAATTTTTATGAAAATTTTTAGTACATAATTAGAATTAAAATTCTGTGGCAATAATCCTAAGTGAGGTAACTGAGTTACTTACTATTTATTAAAATTCAGAATAATTGCATGAAAAGATCATTTTGATAAAGGTGAAACAAACTGTTAGAAGGGAATTTAATTTTATTTATGAAAACAGGTTTAGAAGGGAATTTATAAAAGTTTGAGTCGCCGTTTCATAAATTATATTATGCTATTGCTGGGGTAAAGTGAAAGGAAACGATTTCGTGGTCGACAACACTTCGATTGTTCGGTATTCGCCACTTCTTTCCAAAACATTCAAGGTGCATTGCAACGTGGAGTATTGCAAATCAGTGAAGTCCATCAAATACATTTGCAAATATGTCACGAAAGGGAGCGATATGGCGGTTTTTGGCGTTCAAACTTTCAATACCAACGATGAAATCACGCACTATCAAAGCATCTGGAGAATGGTCAACGAGTTTATTTCAATGCATCGAATGTTGCTTAACGTGCTGAAGCACCTCTAGCGACAACATTGACCAGTTTCTTTTCGATTTGTCAAAGTGATCATATGCACGAACGTTACTCTACTCTGAGATGCCACGTTATTATACTTAGAACGGTTCATCGAAGAAATTTTAACGTCGGAAGCAACGCGATGCGGTTCCTGATCATCCATATGGGCATTCTACTGATGCTCTTGATCGCATTTACACAGTTCATCCGAAGAATGACAAATGCTTCTACTTGCGGTATTTGCTGGTGAATGTTCGTGGGCCGACATCATTTGAATAACTTCGAACTGTCAATGGTGTAGTGTGCCCAACATTTCCTGCTGCATGTCAACAGCTCAATTTGCATTGGAAGCACTCAATCGAACTATGAAATATCTGCGCAATGACTCAAGATGTTTTGGAGGAGCAATAATTCTACTGTTTGGCGATTTCCGTCAAACACTACCAGTCATACCAAGAACGACTGCTGCCAATGAAATAAACGTTTGCCTCAAATCATCGACTCTGTGGCGCTATGTGAAGAAACTTCAGCTGACGACAAACAAGCGAGTTGCATTGCTAAACGATCCATCTGCCGAAGATTTCTCCAAGCAATTTCTGACGAATCGAATGGATTGATTTCGTTTCCGCCAAATTTTTGCAATTTCGTCTCAACGAAGGACCAGCTCATCAGCAAAGTGTTCCCGAACATCATTGCTAACCAAAAAAATTACAATTGGTTGAGTGAACGAGTAATTCTTGCGGCAAAGGACAAAGATGTGGATCACTTAAACTTCACAATTCAAAATCAAATCGTTGGTCCACTGCATTCCTTCAAATCTATCGACTATGTGTGTCACAAATGAAGACGAAGCAACCAACTATCCAACTGAATTTTTAAACTCACTGAGTCACTAGATTTCCCTGGCCGCTTGCCACCGCACAATTTACAACTGAATGACCCAACTAAAACTATGTAACGGAATGCGTTTGGTGGTGAGAAAACTCATGGACAATGTGATTCACGTGACGATACTCAAAGGAAAATTCAAAGGTGAGGAAGTTCTCATTCCGAGAATTCCGATGATCTCAACCGATATGCCATTCGAGTTTAAACGAATTTAATTTCCGATTCGTCTTGCATTCGCCATGACGGTCAACAAATCACAAGGCCAATCCTTGAGTGTTTGTGGCCTGGATCTATAGAAAATGAATGTTTGTCTTACGGTTAATTGTACGTAACATGTTCACGTATCGGCAAACCATCCGCTTTGTTCGTTTTCGCACCTGACAACAAAACGAAAATAGTCGTATATCACAAGATGCTTCAATGAAGGGAATCGACCCGAGCGCAACCCATCCAGCAAATAGTTTAACAGAAAGTAGTGCAACAATGCCATGCGAATCATTTCGATTCACATCAATAAAGCAATTGCCTTGTTGCCACGTGAATTACATTCATTTTATCTTAATAAAAAACTGAATTTAATTCAGCTAATAAGTTAACACAACATTTATTAATTCTGAGGCGGTACGAAGTTCGCCGGGTCAGCTAGTTTTCTATAAATTGAAAATGATAAATACATAGAAAACAAATTGAATTAATTTACGAATGCACTCAATCTCAAAACCTTCTACAATTCTCTCTTGAGAGAGAATTTTAGAAGGTTTTGAATACACTTAGTAACAAATGTTTGTTGTGGATGTGTGTGTACTGTGTACATGTATTTATTTATGGCGCCCGCGCGCAAAAAAAAAAAAAAATTGTTTGCGTGCTTAGGTTAACTTTGTTCGCTCTCTCATTCTCAATCATTAATTTTAGTTTCTATTTATAACACTCTCCTTGATATTAAATAGCAAAGCAAGACAGAGTTCACCTTGAACTTTAATACGGTGAAATAACCAAATGAAAAAAACCAAAACATCTATGTACATAATATGCATCTGTAATAGAAATTATATGCTATAGATTTTAAAAGCAATATGTAACCACATAGCTACATAAGGTAGACTTTAGTTTTTTTTCACGTAAAATGGCAATAGCTATGTATGTATAAATGTATGTAGTATAAATGTATGTAGTATAAATCTATGTAGTTTTTATACTGTGTTGTTCTTTATTTATTTTCTAGTTTTTAATTTTTTTTTTCTGTGTTAGACATCTGCGATGTTGCCGTTATTTAAATTGCGATGTTGCCGTTATTTAAATTGTTGTCAGTCATATTTATATAATTTTTGTTTTTGTTCTCTTCATACATATGTATGTACATAAGGCCAAAAAGCAAATAAATTTTATATTTTGGTTATCCTAAATAAAAAACAAAGGAATACAAAATTACTTTATGTATTTGATTACTAACAGTAAAAAATCATATGGTTGAAATGGTTTCCTCTTTCTACGCTTTTCCGCAGTCAAAATAATAATACATCAGCTGATTTTGTTTACATTTTTATTGTGTTGATAAAATTATGAATGGATTAGGATTTTTCATCCAAACAACAATTAACAACATAAAGAAAATTGTAATGTTTCGTATATCGTTTTCAGTTTGTTGTTAATTTACAATAATCAAACAAAATTGTTGTTACGATAATTGGTTAACGCGAATATGATTTAATTATAGTCAATGCTATCCAAATCCTATCGTTGAGGGAAATTGAAAGAAAAAAACAGAAATTATGTTAAAATTTTACAATCTGATCCTCCAACGAAGAAAATCCATTGTAAACTAATTGTAAGTACAAATTATGTACTACATAATGGGCCAGATACTCGATACTCTAGCAATTCGCAACTCTGCAAATATGGCGGATTTGCTAATCGAAAATTTGCTTGCATAAACTACTAGATTATTTTAGCAAAGTAAAATATATTTTTGTATTCAGCACAAATTTAACGTTTGTTGTTGTTTAACACACACACACACGCACACAATAAACGTTTGGTTTGACCTAAATAATACAAATTATGTAATTCGATTTGTGTTTTATTTTTCCTGTTCAATTTTTATAGAAAATGAGGAAATAGCAACAGCGACCAAGATGACATCGTATGCCCTTTCCGAAAGTTATATAATACTTAGTTATTTAGACTGTACTTATTTAAATAAATATCTAATAATACAGTTAGCATCGATTAAGCGAAATTATCAGATTGTAGAATTTTAACATAATTCCTTTTTTTTCAATTTCCCTTCACGATAGGATTTGAGTGGTTGTGCAAGGTTATTATTTTCTTGCCCATCAATTTTCTGAATTTTGAATGTCTTTGTGAAAATGGCATATTTAAGACATAATTCCAACAATTATATTTCTTCGTCAGTTTGGTCAGTTTGGGTACCGATTGTTTCCAATAACTAGCGATTGCGCTTGAACTAATAATATAATGTCCTGTTCTAGATCGAAGATCCAAATTATTAGATGAGTAATATTTTTCAACAACACACATTGGCACAGCATTTTTGGTTAAACGATTATTCTATTTAACATGTTCATTCAACAGTGAATTTGCTTTATTTATTAGCACGCATGATTCGCATATTTTAGCAATAATTTGTGCATACATATTATAGAACATATTTATTTAAATAAGTATGTCTAAATAAAAAAGTATTTTATAACTTTCGTAAAGGGCGTACGGTGTCATCTTGGCCGCTGTTGCTATTTCCTCATTTTCTATAAATTAAAAATTGAAAAGGAAAAATAAAACACAAATCGAATTAATTTGTATTATTTAGGTTAGGTCATATACAGCTATAAGTGCTAGTAGACCTAATCAAACGAAAATAACAGCAACAACAATAACAACAACAATTATTTAGGTCAAACCAAACGTTTATTGTGTGCGTGTGTGTGTGTGTGTGTGTACATATCCATTTTTGGTACAAAACAAACAAGTTATAAAAAAACAAGTTATATAAAAAAAAATTATTTACGGGTTAACTTTGCTCGCTCTCTCGTTCATTTTTGTTTAAAATTTAAATGTATAGATTCCCTTTTCTTAACACATTGAGTGCCACCATATAAAAAAAATTATTACAAAAATTTTAAAATGGAAGTCTTTTCACATTAGAATCCAAACCAAATACCCACATTCGCGATTTTAGAAGGTAGTAGTATCAACATATTACAGGCAATGTGAGGGAAATCCAACTTTATGCATATAAGTTTTCAATAAAAGTCATTAACGTGTGATCCACGGATGGGTACTTGGCAGCCAATGTGGCTTAGGTTAACTTTGTTCGCTCTCTCATTCTCAATCATTAATTTTAGTTTCTATTTATAATACTCTCCTTGATATTAAATAGCAAAGCAAGACAGAGTTCACCTTGAACTTGAATACGGTGAAATAACCAAATGAAAAAAACCAAACATCTATGTACATAATATGCATCTGTAATAGAAATTATATGCTATAGATTTTAAAAGCAATATGTAACCACATAGCTACATAAGGTAGATTTTAGTTTTTTTTCACGTAAAATGACAATAGCTATGTACATATGTACTGTGTTGTTCTTTATTTATTTTCTAGTTTTTAATTTTTTTTTCTGTGTTAGACATCTGCGATGTTGTCGTTATTTAAATTGCGATGTTGCCGTTATTTAAATTGTTGTCAGTCATATTTATATAATTTTTGTTTTTGTTCTCTTCATACTTGAAATGGTTTCCTCTTTCTACGCTTTTCCGCAGTCAAAATAATAGTACATCAGCTGATTTTGTTTACATTTTTATTGTGTTGATAAAATTATGAACGGATTAAGATTTTTCATCCAAACAGATATTAACAACATAAAGAAAATTGTAATGTTTCGTATATCGTTTTCAGTTTGTTGTTAATTTACAGTAATTAAACAAAACTGTTGTTATGTAAAGTATGTTTAACAAGGCAGAGGTCAAATATTTGTATTATATATAGGTATTCGCCGTGATTAAGAAAAATAATGCTAAAAATGTAGTTAAACCTAACATTTCTGTCCATGTAGACGTGTTGTTGCGACGACATTTTTAAAATTTAGATTTTTCATTATAAATAAGTACATTTTTTCTCTAAATGTCTTAAATGTACATACATAGCTTGTTTTAATACTACAGATTTATTGGGTATTAAAGTTGGCTTTTGTTACGATTATAGAAATGTACGTACCTATTGCTATTTGCTAGGCTACACTTTTAATCCTACCTACCTAGGCGTAAATGTTTTTTAATACTGTTTTCAAATACCTATTTTGAAGGTAATTGATACGTCATATCAATTTGAAGTACATAAACGAAAAAAAGTCAAGACCTATTGAGCTACAAAATATTTCAACTGAATTTTCAATCTTGAAATTTTAAATGCAAATTACATAATATCTACATAATGGGCTAGATACTCGATACTCAGATAAGCAGTTATTTTTTGCGAATTTGCTTACGATAATTTAGCAATCCAATTTGTTTCTGAATTTCAGAAAATGGGCTACTTTAATGCACTTTAACGTTTGTGCTGAATACAAAAATATATTTTACTTTGCTAAAATAATCTAGTAGTTTATGCAAGCAAATTTTCGATTAGCAAATCCGCCATATTTGCAGAGTTGCGAATTGCTAGAGTATCGAGTATCTGGCCCATTATGTAGTACATAATTTGCACTTATAAATAGTTTACAATGGATTTTCTTCGTTGGAGGATCAAATTGTAAAATTTTAACATAATTTCTGTTTTTTTCTTTCAATTTCCCTCAACGATAGGATTTGGATAGCATTGACTATAATTAAATCATATTCGCGTTAACCAATTATCGTGTTAATGGAGGGACCACCGAATTTACGAAAAAATATGTTCATATTGGTTCATCGATACACAAATGTCAAGGCCAACCCATCCATAGACGATAATTTCTTGCATGCTTTCAGTATAATATTTGGGCCAATATGTGTCACAATGAAAAAATGTTTTACTTGTTACTTACAGGTTTGTTGTTTGTTATGTTGGAAATTCATACAAACCTGTAAGGAAACAAAAAGTAAAAACTTTTCCATTTTGAATAGTTAAAGCCTGTCTCATGAAATTAAAAATGTGTGATCTCACGACAGTAATACCAATTTTTTTTTAGTTATTCTACTTTTATGTTTTGCTAATTTACTGCAAATTTTACATTTATTATAGTCAGCGTTCAGCGACTACAATCTAGTCTCGATGAATGTAGTTATTGTTAAAACCAATTATACCTATATTTTTAATATATGTACATACATATTTATTATAAATAAATGTTTAGTATTGTATAGGTTACCAAAGCATTCAAAATTTAGACAAATTGATGGGCACGAAATTATGCTAAAAATCTACTAAACAGATCAAACCTTTGTGAAGCTCGAATACAGTTCAATTTTTTATTTAATTCTTTGGCAACATAAATTAAGTTATATAGTTTTTCAGATTCATAAAATTAAGAATAACTGAAATTTGGAAACGGTAAATTTCCAATTTATGCCAAAATTAGTATTACAACGGTTTTGTGTCATAGACACGTAAATTAGATTATTGCCACAGAATTGATAATTCTAATTACTATAACATTTTCATAAAAATTATTATGTAAAATGTAAAAGTTGATTCAATTTTTTTAAGAACTTTCCACAGATTCAAGGTTATAATAATTCATTTTATTCAAAATGTTTATGTTTATAAATGATTGTCGTGTGAGTGTTGTTGAGTGATCTGATCATATTCAATATAAATATGTAATCATGTATTATCCGTTCTCCTCAAGTCGGTAAAAATAAAACACATTCATAACGGAAAACTGCGTATAGTTAGTTATTCTAACTTCTTATTTCTTCAAATAGCAAAGAAACAAGGAATGTTTTGTGGCATATCCTTAAAAATGATATGCCTAAATAACATCCAATTAGAAAAGGTGAATGAGCTAAAGGCTAAAGCGCATCAACAAACTCATTATTTCAGAAAAAAATACATATGTATAACCAAAATTTATTTTAGTTTTCATACAGGAAAAGATTTCAAATATAAAATATGTATGGATGTGTAAGTATTATATGTACAATAGAATAGGTACATAGATTGATCACTGATCAGCTGGCAGCGGCACGTTTCGAAAATAAAAACAAAGAGAGTCGTAAAATTAAAAAAACGAGAGATAGTCTATATAAAAATAATTAGGCGAGAGAAGAGAGCGAGCAAGTTAACGCGTGATGTGATTATGTGAACAATTTTTTTCAATTGGTTTTGCGCCAAAAAATGGATATGAACACACACACACAATAATCATTTGATAATTTGCCCTAAATAAATTCATTCGCAAATTAATTCAATTTGTTTTCTATTTGTCCTTTTATAGCACCAAGACGACTAGACTTAAATTGAAATTTAACATTTTTTGTTTGGCCGAAGAAAAATTCAAATCTACCTTGTATGTATGTGGTTACATATTGCTTTTAAAATCTGTAGCATATATGTATTTTCTATTAAATATACATACATAGATGTTTTGTTTTTTTTCATTTGGTTATTTAATTTAGTAAATATTTGAAAATGGCTTAAGCCCTTTCCGAAAGTTATACTTATTTATTATATTTATACATACAAATACAATCTAACTAAATGATTGAATAAGTATGTTGGCGAAGTAACTTATAATAAGTATAAATCTACAAAAAAATAATTATTTTGTTTTCATTTTAGATTGTTTTGTGTAAGAAAGGGATAGAAATATACTTATTTTAAGTTACCTCGCCAACATACTTATTTAAATAATTATGTATAAATAAATAAGTATAACTTTCGGAGAGGGCCTTAATCGAATAATCACCATTCACCGTATCCAAGTTCAAGGTGAACTCTACCTTGCTATTTAAACAAGGAGAGTATTTAATAGAAACTAAAATTAATCATTGAGAATGAGTGAGCGAGCAAAGTTAAGCACACAAACAATTTTTTTCTTGTTTTTTGCGCCAAAAAAAAAATATGTACACACATATCCACAACAAACATTTAGTTTTCACTAAAAAGTACATTCGCAAATTAATTAAATTTGTTTTCTATTTATCATTTTCAATTTATAGAAAATGAGGGAATAGCAATAACGGCCAAGACAAGACGACTAGACTTAAATTGAAATGTAGCCTTTTCTGTTTATGTGCATGCCAATATACTTATGAACATATTATTATTTTTAACAAGGCATCTCCAATCATAAATTGGTTGGTTGATGAGTATAATAATGTAATGTACAAAATATTGGTATGCGAATATGCGTCGTATTTTGTTTGTCAAGGTTGTATTGTTTTCTTATTTTTAGTATTTTATTTGTATGTATGTATTTTTTAAGTACATAGCTAATTCATTAGGATTAAAAGTGATACTTTATTTGATGAGCAATTATATTTGCGAGCACAATAATGCGAGCTGTTTTTGTCTCAACCCCTAAATACATATGCCATTTTCAGAAAAACCTTCAAAATTTAAATTGATGGTCACGAAATTAATAACCTTCCACAACAACTAAATCCTATCGGAAATTGAAAAAAAAAAAAGAAATTACATATGTTAAAATTTTACAATCTGATAATCTCGCTTGATCGTTGCTAATTGTATTATTAGATTATGTTTACCTTACCAGTGTCTTCCACAGAAAAAGTGTGCAAATTTGCCGTCACTAGTTCAAATCAATAATAAATAAGTTAGTAAGGGTAAGGGGTCTTAACATATCATAAACAAATCAAACCTTTGTCATTAATTCTTTGGCAAATGGCAACATAAATTGAATTATAAAGTTTTTCAAATTCATAAAATTAAGAATAAATGAAATGTTGAGGCATGCCACTTTTTGCTAAAATTAGCATTACGACGGTTTTGCATCACAAACACCTAAATACGTTTTATGACGAGACTATATTACCTAGCATAATATAATTTATAAAACGGCGCGGCGACTCAAACTTTCATAAATAAAAATAAATTCCCTTCTAAACCTGTTTTTACTAACAGTATGTTTTTAAGTAAAGTTTTTTTTAGTTTCTAGAATTTAAAAAGTGAACGATTCGACTTCATCAAGAGGAACATATGCGAAATAATAATGTCGACTGTTAGTTATCGTGAGAATTGTTTCACCTTTATCAAAATGATCTTTGTTTTCATGCAGTTGTTCTGAATTTTAATAAATTTGAAAAACTACATAAGTAACTCGAGTTACCTCACTTAGGATTATTGCCACAGAATTGGTAATTCTAATTATGTACTATAAATTTTCATAAAAATTATTATGTACAATGTAAAAGTTGAATCAATTTTTTAAAGAATTTTGCACAAATTCAAGGTTTAAAATGTTTATTTTGACAAATGATTGTCGTGTGAGTGTTGTTGAGTGATCTGATCATATTCAATTATATAACTAATAATGTATTATCCGTTCTCCTCAAGTTGGTAAAAATAAAACACATTCATAACGAAAAACTGCGTATAATTAATTATTCTAACTTTTTATTTCTTCAAATAGCAAAGAAACAAAGAATGTTTTGTGGCATCGCCTATTCTTAAAAATGAGATTGTTATCAATCCATATTTTAATCAAATTTATTATCCCTTTTATTATTGGATTTGTTTATTGCACCTAGGTAAACACATTAGAAAGCATTTAAAAAAAAAGATAAATAAACAACAAGACAATAATATAGAAAAGGAGAATGGCCCAAACTCATTATTTCAGAAAAAAACATGTACCAAAATTTTTTTTTAGTTTTCATACAGTATAGATTTCAAATATAAAATATATACATACATATGTGTATGTAGGTCAAAACCAACAAAAATGTTTATATACAAGCCGTCATTCGCTCTTTACACTGATCCTCTCAACAGAAATTATCATCTATGGATGGGTTGGCATTTGTATTTGTGTATCGATGAACCAATACTTACTTATACAATAGAATTGATCACTGATCAGCTGGCAGAGTGGCAGCGGCACATGTTCGAAAATAAAAACAAAGAGAGTCGTAAAATTAAAAAAACGAGAGTGTAGTCTATATAAAAATAATTAAGCGAGAGAAGAAATCGAGCAAGTTAACACGTGATGTGAACAATTTGTTTCAATTGGTTTTGCGCCAAAAAATGGATATGAAATGAACACACACACAATAAACATTTGATTTGACCTAAATAAGTTCAACCATTCCAACCTTATGCTTTTACTGTTAGTAAATTAAAAACCAAATATGGATGTAAATAAAATAATTTTGTATTCCTTTTTTAGCAGCGGTGCACTCGGCTTTGTTTTTATTTGCCGTCTGGCCTTGTTTAATTTCAAGGTGAAAACATTTTCAGGGTTCAACATTTTGTTTGTTTCATACAGGAGGACATTTCAAATATAAAATGTATATGTGTATGTATATTATACATAGGTAGATAGATTGATTGATCACTGATCAGCTGCACGTGTATATACACCTGTACTATATACATACGTATACTTATACTCTAAAATACACAAAAGTACATAAAATTACCAAATTAATGACCTATTTTTGTGTTTCATTCATGTATATTTTTATACTATGCGAATACGTTTTGTTATTTTATGTTTTAAAAAAGGATAGAAATATATGGTATATTATTTCTAGTTTTATGACTCCAAAGTTGAACCAGTATAAAATAATTCATTTTCAAATTTCGATTGACATTTTATTGTACTGATCAGATTAATCTTATATATGTAGGTAATATTCAGCAGTCAGATACAATTAAAATATGTAACTTTAAGAAAAAAGAGAACAAAAATAATTGAGCGAGAATGAGAGTACAATAACAATAACGTGTATATGTGTAATGTAATGTGTTTAGTACATTATTTTTGGTTTTGCCAAAAATCAAAACCTGCTAAAACTCTTTAGAGTCTTCTACAGAGAATTTTAGCGAGTTTTGCAAAAATTCATATGCATACACACATACACTCACATACACACAGTGTCAATCCGTCGAGCCATTATTTATGCAAACAATTATTTATTAAAACACAAAAAAAATTGTTAATAACAATTGTGGTTTAAAACTACTTTGATTAATTATTAACAATACTATTGTAATAACAATTTTTTTTTGTATTTGAAAATGTTGGACAAAAATTCTTAAATCGTTTAAAATTGTTTATAAATAAAATAATTAACCATTGTTGTTGTGTAAAAAAAAATATGGCAATAAATAGTTATTTACATTTGCATAGCCAAATTGTTGGTATTTATTGATAATTAATAAAATCACTAATACGAATTTCCGAACATACAATATTTTAAATATGCACAAAAAACAAACTACAACAGCGCCATAATATTATGTAGACGAAATACACCACCCTAGACATTCTCAGACTTGATGAGTAATTTTCTTTACAATAGATGGAACTTTATATTTAAATACCAATTTGCCGTAGTTCATAACAGATGTCACTTTATTTAATTTTTTACTAATTTTTACATATTTTTTACATTTACCAATTTTTTACTATTTTTTACTATTATTTACGTAAAAAAGTAAAAAATTATTTTTTACGCGTAAATGCACAACCCTGCTTTCAGCCAGTGCACAAACATCAAAAGATTTTAGGGCACATTGAATAAATGAATCGGAAGGCACAGGTTTTTTGGTAAAATGTATTTAATAAACTTCCATTGTCTAGTAATGGCCAAGTATCAGGTATTATTGTTCTACTACAAATTTTTGCTTTTTGCGAATAGGCGTTTCTCTTATTTGTGTACCAAAAGATTTACTTAAGATACAAACGGCTTTGGTTTGAATTTCTTCACTGGTACATTGGCTTAATTGTTTTATTTTGCTCAAGCAAAAATTTGGTTTCGGTGTTTCGTACTTGAGTGACAATTTTTTTTGCCATACTTCTACCGCCTTATTTGTCTCAACTAAAGAATGGTTTTCTAAACTTAATGAATTCAGCTGGGTATTTTCTTGGTAACGGATTAATGACTTCGGCAATTAGCTGATTATATACTCTAATATTTCTTGAATGTATTTCCTTCATGAATCAAAGTGCTTTGGTTGGTAAATTTAATAAAGGCGTCTTAATAGTAGCAAAATAATTTTCTATATGTTAGTTGCTGTGACGTTTTCCAGGTTCCAGCAATCCGGCCCGTAAAGCAAGATATGTTACGTATTTTTTTTTTTAAATAATTGCAAAAGTTTTGGGTTATAATAATAATTTAATCCGGCTTTAACATTTTTTTTGTAAGGATTTCATTATAAATTTTATTAAAGTCTTGCTGATGTCATCAGATATGTTCTTCATTAAATCAGAACAACACAGATACACTTTTATTTTGTTTTTAAATGCCTGAAGTCGTTTCCCATTTAAATAATCATACGACCTTTCCAAATATTCAACTATATTTTGCTGGTTAACGGCATCAAGAATTGAATTAAATACGAATGGAGTCAGCCTCCTATACTATCAATATTTTGACTTGATGATAACATATCTGTCAAAGGAAATGGATCTGTGGGATCCGTTTCATATGCAAAAGTTGAAAAGATTAGTGCATAATAATAAATTTGATTGCAACTTTCAAACGGAGCTCTGACTACACCACCCGTACCATCCAAATATGCGACTAATTCTAAATTACTTAACTTATTCCGCATACATTTTACAACAAAAGTTTGCATTTTGCTGTAAGTAATTACAAAAAATGGGTATTTTCCTAAGTTTTGAATATACCGAGAGTTACTGGTTAATTGCGTTTTAATTTCTTAGGCAATGTTATCAAAATCATCTGTTGCATTATCTTTTAATGAAACGACTTCAGAACGGATTTTTCTCAAAACATCCTGCGATTTTGTTATTAATAAGGTATTATGTTGTTTAAGAAAATTAATATCCTCATTATTTATAACTTTATAAGTAATTCTGCCGCTGTTTCCACAGACCTTGTACTTAAAATGTTTTTGTACAATTTTCGAGAATATCCAGAAACATGGCGAGTTTTTTTGAAAGGATGAATTATTTTGCTGTTGTAATGTAATAAAACATTTATTCTGCTGTTTAAATTGTTACAAATTAATTTGTATTGACGATAACTTTGTTTTTAATCAACAGATTTATGGCCACAGTATGCTCGTACTGTAATATAGTTCTTGTTGTAATATGTAGGTCGCACGGTTATATAGCATCCAATTAACGACATCGCATAGCTCGACAAAATGGTTGGATATTTAAACGGATTTATTCTTTTTGTTTTTTTGTTATATATCTACCTCCAAACATCAACTGGCAGCTCAAAACAAAATGGAGATATGGTAAAGCTTCCATAATTCACTTTTCTTGGTTGTACTTTCAAAGAAGGAGTACCAGTCTTTTTTGCTTCAAAATCGTAGCTAGCTCTCTTCGTCCAGTTTACAATTATAATTTTTTGACAATTTAAATCAGCTGATGCTTCTATATTTAACACGTCGCCTAATTCTTCATTTTCGATTTCGAAATATATTTAGTAGCACCGTTCGTTTTATTCAAGTTGAAGATTTCGGATTGCTCATCCTTTTTATGTAAATGGGATTGAACACTATCTCGAAATTCATAATTGGTTTTTAAGATATTGTAATTATAATTGTTATTTTTCGGACTGCAAGATATGCAAGCGAGCACAAATATTTGTAAATAAACAATTCGGATTGTTCCTTCCCAACTGTATTTGTTTAAAATCGGTTACATTTTCAACAACTACCTGAAGTATTTTATCTAATGCTTCTTGATCAAATAAACATTTTTTGAAAGTCGTTTAAAATAATTTAAATTTTAATACCTTTACGAGTTTCAAAAAATTAATAATTCACTATTTCAAATAATAAAATTCAAATTAAAAATAAAACGTAAGTAATTATACAAATAATGTATTAAACGTATCTTTCAAAAAGTTACTTATCTAAATGTACACAATAACACTAATAAATTCAATTATCACTGTTGTCTATACTTCACTTGATTATTTGTCCTAATCGAAATATTTGTGCCACCCGTCAGAGATGTGATTTCTTGATTTTACAAAATTTCACTACCTAAAAAAGGTGTAGGCAGTTGTTTGACGGTCAATGACAGGGCATCGTCGAGATGGCTTCCGAACTCTGCGTATGTCATCGTGTTGTCTATACCCTGCCCTGTCATTGGCCGTCAAACAACTGCCTACACCTTTTTTAGGTAGTGAAATTTTGTAAAATCAAGAAATCACATCTCTGACGGGTGGCACAAATATTTCGATTAGCACAAATAATCAAGAGAAGTATAGACAACACGATGGCATACTCAGAGTTTGGGAGCCATCTCTAAGATGCCTTGTCATTGGTCGTCAAACAAATGCCTACACTTTTTTTAGGTAGTGAAATTGTGTAAAATCGAGAAATCTCTGTCTGACGGGTCGCACAAATATTTCGATTAGCACAAATAATCAAGAGAAGTATAGACAACACGATGGCATACTCAGAGTTCTCATATCTACGATACCCTGTCATTGGATGTCAACAACTGCCTACACTTTTTTTAGGTAGTAAAATTTTGTAAAATCAAGAAATCACTGTCTGACGGGTCGCACAAATATTTCCATTACCACAAATAATCAAGTGAAGCATAGATAACACGATGGCATACTCAGAGTTCGGGAGCCATCTCTACGATGCCCTTTCATTGGCCGTCAAACAAATGCCTACACTTTTTTTAGGTAGTGAAATTTTGTAAAATCAAGAAATCACTGGCTGACGGGTCGCACAAATATTTCGATTAGCACAAATAATCAAATGAAGTATAGACAACACGATGGCATACTCAGAGTTTGGGAGCCATCTCTACGATGCTCTGTCATTGGCCGTCAAACAAATGCCTACACTTTTTTAGGTAGTGAAATTTTCTAAAATCGAGAAATCATGATCTGACGGGTCGCACAAATATTTCGATTAGCACAAATAATCAAGAGAAGTATAGACAACACGACGGCATACTCAGAGTTCGGGAGCCATCTCTACGATACCCTGTCATTGGCTGTCAAACAACTGCCTACACTTTTTTTAGGTAGTGAAATTTTGTAAAATCAAGAAATCACTGGCTGACGGGTCGCACAAATATTTCGATTAGCACAAATAATCAAATGAAGTATAGACAACACGATGGCATACTCAGAGTTTGGGAGCCATCTCTACGATGCTCTGTCATTGGCCGTCAAACAAATGCCTACACTTTTTTAGGTAGTGAAATTTTCTAAAATCGAGAAATCATGGTCTGACGGGTCGCACAATTATTTCGATTAGCACAAATAATCAAGAGAAGTATAGACAACACGACGGCATACTCGGAGTTCGGGAGCCATCTCTACGATGACCCGTCATTGGCTGTCAAACAACTGCCTACACTTTTTTTAGGTAGTGAAATTTAGTAAAATCAAGAAATCACTGTCTGACGGATCGCACAAATATTTCGATTAGCACAAATAATCAAATGAAGTATAGACAACACGATGGCATACTCAGAGTTTGGGAGCCATCTCTACGATGCTCTGTCATTGGCCGTCAAACAAATGCCTACACTTTTTTAGGTAGTGAAATTTTCTAAAATCGAGAAATCATGGTCTGACGGGTCGCACAATTATTTCGATTAGCACAAATAATCAAGAGAAGTATAGACAACACGACGGCATACTCAGAGTTCGGGAGCCATCTCTACGATGACCCGTCATTGGCTGTCAAACAACTGCCTACACTTTTTTTAGGTAGTGAAATTTTGTAAAATCAAGAAATCACTGTCTGACGGATCGCACAAATATTTCGATTAGCACAAATAATCAAGTGAAGCATAGATAACACGATGGCATACTCAGAGTTTGGGAGCCATCTCTACGATGCCCTGTCATTGGCCGTTAAACAACTGCCTACACTTTTTTGTGTTAATATGTTTTGTTTTATGAGTGATATGTGTAACGAACGGAATGGTTTGTAATTAATTATTTCGTTAATATTTTTTTCTTGTGTAGTGTAAACGGTTAAATATTTAATTTTGCATTTATTTTCAGCATAGTTATTCATTGAATAAGCCAATTTAATATTAACTGTTGTCAGGTTTTTTATTATCACCAATGCATAAGCAATATTTTTTGTCATTTTTTTTTGTCATCATCACAAATGTATCCAGTTCCAATACCATATCGCGAATCCTTGCTTAAATAATATCGGTACATCAATTTACCACTCAAACGAATTTCAAAGGTCTCTGTACCATCGTATCTTAAACCTTCAGAAATACAAAAATCCCAATAAATCATTTTCCGCCACATTCAAGCCAAGTACTTTGGAGAAGAGACACAGCTGATTAAATCTAAGAAGGAAGTTCCCGTGTCAAGTAGAATCAGATACTTCATATTTCAAACCATTTATCGATGAATCGAGAATACTTCGTGGCACAGAAACGATCGTAAGAGAACATCGCTACAGGCACCAACACGCTGGACCAACTTTAACGATGGCTACATTAAGAAACAAATATTTGACATTCGCTATATTTCGATATTTTAATGGCCCAAAAAGAGAATCTAAACACGGCACACTACTATTTTTACTACTATTTTTGAATAGCGGAAATAAGCTGGGTCACATCCATTACATAACCATACTTAATAAAGCAAAGGAATGATGAGAGTGCTCGGCTTTGGTCAAATTGGTTAATCGTTACTTGCTTGCGCTTCTTATTAAAAAAAAGATCCAATAAAAAAAAAAATATATACCCACATTGCAAGAACTCTCCCAGAACCAATGATATGAAGGGATTTCAACAACAACTAGCTGAACTTAATCGAAGTGGGGGTCAGTAAAGGGAGATCAAATTAGTTCAAAGGTCAAAAACGAAACGTTAGTCCCTCCAAATTTTATTTAAATTGTTTGAATTCCTCCTGCATATACAACACTTCGCTCGAAAATCTTAATAAACACAACTCGTTTTATGTATATATGTACATATGTATATCACATTTTGTCCAAAGCTTTAATATTAATAGCTCATTTTCCAAATTTTCGTCACACCGTAATTAATTTATAAACAAGTGTTATTTAATTTCCCAAAAAAATTACCCTCGAAATGTATGAATATGTTCTGAGTAAATTCCATTCCATTGTTTTGTATAAATAACTTATGAAAATGTTTTTCATAAAAATTTAAACAAAACTAGCTTTATTTTATATTCAACATCATAAATAACAATTATGAACGTATTTGTTCGTACGGTACAAAGATTTGAAAATATACTCGTTCACATTTTTCTATATCTACTGATTTTTGAAATTTTAATTTCTATAAAAAAACACTTTAATTAAATTAATCTCAAGTGAAAACGATTAGATTTAAGCAGTAGCAACAACAACGGTATAACCAAAATAATTAAATTAAAAATTAGAAATTTTCAGATGCTGCTATATTGTTGAATCTTTTATTGGATTTAATTTAAAATCTTTTTATGATTCATTGTTTTTCATTTATGTTTTTATTTTAAGCGGAGTTATGCTGAATTTACCGATATGCTTTAATTCTAGTCTAGTAGATTTATTTTTGTATTCCCTACAGTAAAAGTATTTATTTCTAACATAGAGAAATTTTATGATAGTTCAATAATGTCAAGATCGATTTTATTTCTATGTATATTGAAGCTACATACATGACAGAATGTATGCTGAAAAATGTACACCACAAGCAGTAGAAGTTCAAATATTCTCAACTCTATGAAAAATTATAATATTTTGTTAACGTGGTGAACCCATGTACATAAATTATAGTTTGTTTCGGCGGCCCGTTTCTGATTTTGACTGTACAGTATTTTTGAAATATTTTGGCTTCATTGTTCAGGTTTGTGTGTGCCATCTAAGTTCCAACCCCGCAGTCTCACCTAATTTTATTATCAACTAAAGTTCACGTATACGGTGTCTGAAACCTGTGATAAATGTGTTTAGTACACATTTTTGACATCAATATTAAAAACTCGCATACCCCCAAATTATCATAGTCAATTCCTATGACAATTTATGACTGGTACAAAATAAATTCATAGTAATTGAGTTGCTGTGCTTTTTCTTGATAATTTTATTTAAGTAGCGTAATTGAGCCATAAAATACGTTAAAATATGTACATATCGACCTATCCAAGTAAGAATATGATAAGTGAAAAATACTGTTTTTTCAGGAGAGCAGTATAAAGGTTTAATTAGTTCTTTTCGCTGCTAGGAATAAACGGATCACTTTTTGTTCTACGATTTTTCTTTGTATTATAAACATATGCATTTGGAATAAAACTTTGCATGTCTTATTAATTTCATTAAAAATTAACAAAGATCAAATTCTCCATGGAACAAAAATATAACCGTACTTACCGAATGAACAAAATAGAAATATTCCCACAAAAAGTATTATAACAGTCCTTTTCAATCGAACAGTTGGAAAAATATTCCAAGAATAAAAGTATAACGAACTTTATTATACATATTTAAAACATTATTTCCGAAGAAGAATATGATAGGTGACTTTATCGTTGATTACCAAAAGAATTTTTTCGTTATAAATTAATGTTAAGTCATTTATAGAAACGTTAATTGTATCGTTTATACTGAAGAGTATTATAAAGTATAGCTTTGAATACTTTTAACGGGATTTTTAGTTAATACCGCATTATTTAAAGAATATAAAATCATGTATAAACTTATCAGTTTTAGAGATAATACTTTAAGATTTTGTCATAATAAGAAGTTGACATCGTAGAGTCCAAAAATCACATTCCCGTAAAACTATGATAACTGACGTTTTCATGGTCTTAATTGGATAGGATACATTTATATTAAGGCATTTTAATATTGTATGGGTCATGGTTGTAACTAACGAGGTAAGTGCGGACCTCACCCCACACTACCACATAGAATTTTCCTGCTGTCCTGCTCATCGCAGAGATGATAACACACATAGGCTAAAAACGGGACAACAAAGAAAATGAATTGGAAACTAATAAACACCCCTTACTTCCCGTTCACACCCGCACCCTTCACAATTAAAATGAATAGAACTTAATGCATTCATTACTTAATTTCCCCTATGCCTTCTTACTCTGCACAAGCCACTACCGCTATAACTAATATGCCAGTGCTAACCTAGATCTATTATAATGTAATTTTATTTAAAGTAACTTAAAGTAGCAACTTGATTTACATGGTAAATGTTCTGCAGAACTATCGGAGAAAATACCACCATTCGTTACAACAACAAGAGTAACAAGAGGAACAACTAATGCACATAGGTTTACGGTGAAGCTCCCGAAACCTCGAACTGAAGAAATCAAGCGCGAATTTATGTACCGAACATCAAAAAAGTGGAATTCGCTAATACACTTCAAATTTCCGAAGGAATACAAAATGAATAAATTTAAGGTAGCTATTAATCTTTACTTGCAGGATTGCGCATTGGGTGCAGAAGCTCTGACAGTTACAAGGAGCTAGGACCGTTAATAAGTCCGCTCTGCACCCAATTAAATAAATTATAAAAAAAAAAAAAAAAAAAAACTATGATCACTTTAAACTAGTAACTAAGAATCATAATCAATTATGTACTTTTTTCGTAAAATTTACCACAAGTTTTTTGTCACGGTTGGAAAATATTTTTCTAGTCTCGACAGACGAATATTGGTTTCTACGGAAAAAACTTTTAATTTTTTGGTTTTATTTTTGAGTTATTTATAAAAGGAAAATTTATTGGAAAACAATTTTATAAACGCTTTTGAAAATGGACTCGAAGTGAGTCGGAAAGCTCAAGTTAATTTTAAAAAAAATAAAAACAGTATAGAGCCCTAAATCGGTAAATAATTTTAATTTTATAAAATTGTGGCTCAATAATATTTAAATATTACAATAAATTTTCTTATTATATGTACATATATCACGGAGACATGAAGAAAGGCTCACGCAACATGTGAACATTGAGCCAACTCAGCTCTTAAACAACACGAATTTAGTACGCCGGCTTAAAAGAACCAAATTTTTCGAGCTGGTGTAATTATTAGGGCGAACAGCATTGTGCTGATCTAAAATCCGCTACAAAGATATAGTTTACTACGACTTACCAAATACTATGAAACACCAATGGGAAGAGGGCATAGATTAATATAAGTTAGTAAATTAAGTCAGAATTAAATTGCTAATTAGTCCAGGAGACTAATTGGGATTACATAAAATAAATGTATTCAAATAAAAAATAAAAAACATGTATGACAAGCCAAAACACTAAAAGCTTTTCAAAGTTTTGCTATGGTCACTAAAAGACAAAATTCTATAGAGTTCCAATCGAACTACGGGTATATAAATTAACACTAAACTTACCATGACCGGGTCATTCGACCCATTTTTAAAAATTTCGATTAGAGTTTCTTATATTCAACGTAATTGCACCCGCCTCTAAACTCCACGACTTTGTCAATAATATACTCACAATCAATTTTTCAATATTCACTCCTTTTTTTATTATTAACTGGTTTCTAGGTGGCAAAGAGTATGTTGGCGAAACACAACACAAAAACGAGTTTACCAACATATTTACGATTTCACATATGAGTTTGAATTATCACAAAACGATTTATCAACTCATTTACATAGAAGTAGCCACAATTATAGATGAGGTTGAAATACTTCATACTTTATTAATTTTTGAAAGAATTTATACAAGAAACACCTAAATACTATGTACCTCAACAGAACGCATAAAAGGGGGGAAGGGGGTGCTTGCATTTGCTAGAAAAAGTGTTTTAAGGTTAAGGTCGTTCATTCGTCTATTTATGGTAAAACGGAAAATGCAAATAATATACAAATAACAAATTACAAAGATTAAATAACATAGAAAATTAAATGCTTATGAAAAACATAAAAAATTACAAGCTTACAATATTTCTCCTGATTCTAAAAACTTCCTCGTTACAAAATATTTGGTTGAATGAAAATTTATTCAAAAAAAAAATAAATAAATAAAAATATAGTGATTGTTATTGTTTTGGCTATCCCTTAACCTTACATAAATTTTTACAAAAATACTATAAACAGCTGTTCAGAAAGTATAAACATAAACACGAAAGTTATTATTTTTTGAAGGCGCCGAACATTTTTTTTTTAAATAATTTTTGATTATGTTAATATAGTTACTATGTATGTAATTTATTTGTATCCACTTTGTAGTTAACCCTTTGCCAACCATACATATATAACATGCTTCTTTAAACAGTATTTTGCCTTTTTTCGTTTCAAAATCGAAAGTTATCGCGTTCTCAAAGTCAAATTCGTGATTCTTCTCTTTTACATGTTTCTCCAAGGCCGACCTAAACTGAGTCTGTTGTGAAACGTGTTGTCTTGCTAGGTTAATGACATCCCGTTTATGTTGATCCAATCTTTGGGTTTTTGTTTTACTCATTTCGCCAATATAACAAGACTCACAATTTTTGCACAGGACTTTATAAATTAAACCATCTTTCATTTCTTTTGGAATTTTGTCTTTAGTTTTTGAATATGTGTCTGAAGATTTATTAATAATTTTGTTTGCTATCGTTAGATTATCCATATTAATTTTCAAAGTTTTGCTAATTTTTTCGCTTAAATTTGGTACATATGGTAAAATTCCAAATTTTGGATCAATTCTAATTTTTATTTCCTTTTTTGGTACCTATGTAAATAACGTTTTACAAACTAAATTGTTAATTAACACTAGATATACCAACCGGTCAAAATGATATAATTAATAAAATAATAATTTTGTCACAAGCAAATCACTGGCTTCAAAACTTTTTGAAAATAATACGACTTCAGTTGGAACTATTCGTTCAAATAGAAAGGAATTACCGCAAATTGTCAAACAAAAAAAGATAAATTGTCTAAATTTTCAAGTTTAATTTACAAATCTAATAATTGCACACTAACGGTGTACAAAGCTAAGTCAGCTAAGAAAGTACTTATACTTAGCTCTAAGCATAATTCCCCAAAAATTGAGCAAAACCGAAAAAAGCTTCCTGAAACCATTTCATTTTACAACAGCACCAAATTTGGTGTAGATATAATAGACCAAATGGCTAAAAATACACTGTTAAGTCGGGATCTCGGAGATGGCCTTTACAAGTTTTTTTAATATCCTCGACATAGCTGGAATTAATGTTTGGATGCTGTACAAAGAACTCACGGGAACAAATATTACCAGAAAGGATTTTTTATTTCAATTAGCAGAAGAACTTTTTATACTGGATATCAAGATTCAATCGAACCAGGAAACCTGCATGAACTACTGATGGTAGATAAAATTGAAAATTCTACACAAAAATGCTGTCAAATTAGATTTTGCAACGAAAATAAAACCACAAATAGGTATCTGTGTCGATTGCAAAAAATATGTTTGTGGGAAATGTACATTAAAAAAAAATTTCAATTTATATAAATTGCGCTAATAAAAGTTAAAAATGAAATTATTATATTACTTAAATTTATCATATAATGTATAAAAATTATATGATAGAAATAACAAATAAACATTGATTTACACGCTTTTAAAGAACTCACTAAATCTAAATAATAAATCGTTTATTTCAAAAGACATCCCGGTCAATATGACCGGTTGGTAGAGATAGGTATATATCAATGCTTAGTATATCTAGTGTTAATTTTTTCGGATAATTTTTAAGGTATGTGTAATTTTTTTTATAATCGTTTGCCTAAATTGTGAATCCGTTAAATATAATGCTCTTTTTATAAATGAGTGTGCCACATTCTTTTTCATATTATATGGATGATTTGAAAGAAAGTTTAAAATTGTATCTGAAGCTTCGTCTTTTTTGTACCATTCTGTTTTAATTTTGTTCCCAATTCTATATAGTTTTAAATCGAATTATTGTTTTCTTTTTCTACTGTGAATTTTAGTTTTTCGTGAAACGAATTAAATAAAAATTGTATTTTCTCTATATGAGATTTAGCCGTTGATAGAATTATGTCATCTACATACTTAAATATAAATGATGGTAAATTCAATAGAGGCAATTTTTGTTTAAATAATTTTTCTAGCACTATATCTGTCAAAATCGGTGAAGGAGGATTTCCAATTGCTAGACCGAATTTTTGTTTATTAAAAACACCTTGGTACCTAAAATAATTGTTTTCGATTGTGCATATGTCTAACACTTTAAACAAATCATTTTTTGTTAATTTACAATCCGTGTTGTTAGTTAGAATCATGAGAAATATTGTAAGCTTGTAATTTTTTATGTTTTTCATAAGCATTTAATTTTCTATGTTATTTAATCTTGTAATTTGTTATATACATGTTGTATATTATTTGCATTTTATAAAAAGCCTTGATAATGGTATACAATGAATTCCTATCATCATATTTTAAACTATAATCATTTCATAATTGGATGCGATATAAATTTTTACATGATTGTGTTATGTACCATATAAGGTGTAGTATTCGGAATCGCCGCTTTTCACATTTTCGCGCTCAAATCCTTAAAAACGCAAACTATAAAAGCTTAAATAATATAAAAAAATAGATCAGCTGTGAGCTGTGAGTTATCATTCAGTATTTTACGAAAATAGTGATTAATAAGCAAAATATCAGTGACGTAAAAAAGAGTCTAATTGTCAATGGCTCAGTAAACAAATTTATATTTGAGTTGTATCTAATAATTAATAAAGAATAAATTTATTCCTAATAAATAATAATTAATAAATTTTGTTCAAATAAATAAAGTTAAACTAATAGAAATAGTTGAGAGTTTAATTTAAATTATGGAGTGATACTAAAATGGATTCCTAACATATGATACCCCAATAAGTTCTATAATCTGCTGAAAGAGAATAATTTAATAACGATTCCATTTTCACCTACCCATCATCGTACTTCGCTCGATCATTTTATTGTCCCTGAATCAGATTACTTTAGAATATTTTCGTCTAGTCAATGACGCCTGATATTTCCGATCATGATTTACTAGCGATCTCTTATAAAGCTAAATCAAAGCGCGTTAAAATGGACTACAGGCTTATGTATGACTATAGTCAGTTGGATGCTGAAATTATTATGAATTTTTTTTCTGACGTTAACTGGAGCTTTCTGCACTCATCCAATAATGCTAATTCCAGTTTTTTGTGATTGCCTATATTATTTTCATAATAATTGTGTACCTACGAAAAAAATTGTTAATAACCAATCTGTTATTCCCTGGATTAATAATAGCATTAGAAAAAAAATATAAAATAAAAGTATGCTAGCGAAGGACCATGCTAACATTAAGTAGTAGACTTAGAAATATATCGTAATAAACGCAATAGGGTATACGTTTTTGAAAATAATAAATGAACTATGAAACGAATTTGGAATAACTGCAATCATGTTGGATTAGGGGCTAAAAAATCTAGTACTTTGACCGATTTAGACGCTTCAATCATTAATTCTTATTTCTGAAGCGTACCCATTTTGTCTGTTGTTATTTCTTTACATGAGTTTGAGTGTACTGGTAACCACACGGCTCTCTCATTTAGCTGCATAAGTGAATTTGATATTATTTTTCAAAGCGTTTATCTTATTAAATCGAATTCATTTGGTCACGATAGGATAGGTTAGGTATAGGTGGCGGCCCATTAGGACCAGGCATAGACACAAAATTGTCCGTAACCATACCACGATTTATTGTTTATCCCCCAACTCACTGAAACCATTTTGAGCTGTTAACGAAACGCTGGATACTCCTGACGTCCATCCTGCTGAGGTCCGTCAGGTCAATAAAGAGCGATCTGGTTACGATAAGATCAACATAAATTTCTTAAGAATATTTTACCATATGTTATATCACCTTTGACCTACTTGATTAACACCTGTATCTTGCGTTCCGAAATTCTAGGTATTTGGAAAATGAATATTTCTGATTATAAAAAAGAAGGGCATTGATTCTTTGGATAATCTTCGACCGACTAGTTCAGTTTCGATTCTAACTAAAATTTTTGAAATCATTCTTCGTGACCTAATCAACCAGCATTTAGCTAAGTCTAATTATCTAAATTTGTTTCAATTCGAATTTCGTAATAACCATAGTACAACAACACCCCTTCTTCACGTTGCTGATGATCTGGCTTGTCACTTTGACAAGATAAGCTCATTTGGTGTTCTTATAATTTTGGATTACTCGAAAGCATTTGGCTCTACATATAAGCCATGTTTTGTTATTACAGAAGTTAATGCTTTTCATTAATTTTGATAATACAGCACTTAAACTTATGTTTAATTACACTACCCTGCAAAATGTTGCCCCTGGACAATGAATAGTTGTTTCCGAAGATATTTTTCATGCTGAAACCGAATCCGGGTTCAGAATTGCTCTATCACGTCAGGTTTATGAGATATTCTAACCTAAAAGTGCAAAAAGCACTGTTTTTGACATATTTGAGGTTATCTAGAAGATTTTGTATTATCTAATAAACTGTGAATATATAAAAGGGTATAATGTATTTCTTAATTTAAATATGCTATTAGTTTTGCCAAAATAAATTGTTTAGACAAGTTGTTTAAACAAATGGATTAAAATAATTATTGCAAATATCACGTTTTTTTTTAATTAATACTAAAATCGCTTACTAACACTAAAAACATATTTATAATATTGAAAATCACAAACCACAAATCCTCCATTAACCCATAAACTCGTAACCAGAACATCCCTACCGAACCGATGTGAAGTTAGCCCAGACTTTCATCCCAAAAAAAATTATCATCAGGCAACACTACAATTTCAACGTTATCCCAGCCCAATATTATTTCATACGATATAATTTACTCTATTGTGGATGATTTTTTCCGCTTCTCTAAAGGCTGAGATCCTTCTGAGTGATTTTGTAAAGAAGCACATTGTTCGGGTTGATATTCGGTAGGTCTTTTAGTGGTAAACTTTTGCCAGCTTAATTTAAGATGAGAGTTCATATTTGAAGAGGACCTCCTATCAATTTGAGGTTGCATTAGGGCAAACGCAAGATGCTTTATAAAAAGTGACCGCTTTTACTTTCTTTTACGTAAGTAAAATAAAGTATAGTAATCATGAAAATTTTCGACCTTGAGATTAATGAAGATTTATCTGTTTTGAGGTCCCCTGAGTCCGAAAAAGTGGGTTTCGAAATGATGTCTGTCTGTCAGTCTGTCCGTCCGTCTGTCTGTCCGTCTGTCAGTCTGTGTCCTCTCTGCAGCCCAGATGGCTTAACCAATCGAACTGAAACTTCAGATTTAAGCATTTTGGATAAATTGGGAGGTCCCAGTGAATTTGACTTCAAATCGGTCCACCGGAAGTGGCCACTCCCTTGGGCCAGAAAATTTTTTTTGCAAATATCTTAAAAAGTATAAGGTTTACAAAAAATTACTAATACAAAATGTTTCCAAAAATCAAAAAAAAAATAAAAATAAACAAATTAAAAATTAAAAAAAAAAAAAATTAAAAATTAAAAAAAAAATTTAAAAAAAATTTAAAAATTTTATAAAAAAAAAATTAAATATTGTTTTGCCAACACATAAATATATGTGTATATATAGCCCAATTATGCTAATTATAATTAATTTGCACACTTCAGTGACGTACTGTATGTTATAAAAATATTTAGCCTACATGTATGTTAAATTGCCAAATCTGTCAACCGGAAGTGGCTACTCTCTTGGGCCCGAAAATGTGTTTTGCACATATTTTAAAAAGTATAAGATTTACAAAAAATCACTAATACAAATTCCAAAAAATTAAAAGAAAAAATTTAAATTCATAAATATCACCTTTTATTTCTTTTACGTGTGTACTAATGAGTTCAAAAAATTGAGTTTTGAAGTGGTGTCTGTTGGTATATATGTCTGTCAATTTGTAGTCCAAATGGTTTAACCAATCAAACTGCAACTTCATGTTTAAACTTTTTACATAAGATTATTCCGTAAAACAGAAAATTTATTTTGCAAATATTTCAAAAATATACAATTTACAGAAAACATGAAATAATAAAAACAATCTTAATTAAGTTTGCGGGAAATTTGAATTATAAAAGTTTCTCAAAATTCGCTGTTCGTAAAAGAAAGTCGTGTGTTGGCCACACCTCCATTTTTTATATACCAGCGGTGGATTTTCGGTGAGCAACAAATTTGATAAAGAAAAAAATATAACTAACGGCCACCGGCGTGCATTTCGAGTCACATTATACATAACACATTTGGTCGGTAGTATCAACGCCGCCTTTCGTTTTGTTGTAAAATTCGATAATCTCTGGCAAAGATTTTGGAGAATCAATAATATTCCCATTAACCACGCAGGGTAGAAAGGAGTAATACACATTTTTTTTTTTGGCACATATGATAGTATTGTCACTTTCTTTTGGTATCTAAAAATCGTGGATTTAACTGCCCTTTTTTGGCAATACAAAATGATTCAGGCAATATTCTTTTGTTTTTCCGTATGGTTCCCACTTGTAGTTTTTTTTTTTTTTCAATAAATCTATAGCCAGAGGATGGGTCGTAAACCAATTATCGCACGTTATATTTCGACCAGCATTTTGAAGATGACTTGTTATACGTTTAACAATAGCTTCACGTTTATTGCTCAAATTATTTGGTCCAGCAGGTTGTTGGCCACAATAAACCTCCAAAACATGATGTATAATATGTTATTGAATCAACGGCTGAAAATTTTGAATACTGTATTTGGCCGGTTTGTTTGGTATGTATTGCCTGAACCTGCAGCGTCCACGAAAACTTTCTAATTTTTCATCGACGGTTAAAAAGCATCCAACATTATAGTTATTCTTGCAATTTTAATTAAAAATATCGAAAATTTCGCGGATTGGTGCTAGTTTATCAAATAGACGACGCTCTTCCCGGGTGTTGATGTTATCAAATCGCAAGGAGCGGATTAAAAATTGGAATCGATTGTAGTTCATAGTGGCCGAAAATATTTCCAAGCCAGTTCCATCCGTGGCCCACAAATCTCTAACATTAACGTGAGATGAGATGACTTGTGCAAACTTCTTCTTCCGCTGGCGCAACATCCCATGAAGGGATTTGGTCGCCTCAACGATGCTCCTCCAAATAATCCGATCCGCCACAAGAGAACGCCAGGCACGATGACCGAGTGTGTATAGGTCCCTCTCAACGTCGTCCATCCATCGGGTAGGTGGTCTCCCACGAGGTCCTACTTTCGCTGGTGCCGACTCCAAGGCCTGTTTAGTGGTCCGATTTTATGAACGTAGTACGTGCCCAAGCCATCTCAGCCTTGACGATTTTATGAATCCTATGAGAATTCTTCTTATCATCTTACGCTCAGTTACAGCGATTTTCTGGATGTTTTGCGCTGTTAGTGTCCAAGACTCGCAACCGAAGGTGACAACTGGTCTTATCAGCGCCTTGTAGTTGTCCAATTTTATTTTGCGCGATATATGAGGAGACTTGAAAATTTTGATATTGGCGTAAAATGCTCGGTAGCCTGCTGCGATCCTCCATGAAATGTCTACAGAAACGGAGTTTTGCTCAGTGATCAGTGATCCTAGGTATTTAAACTCATTCACCTTTTCATATTGAGTATCTCCTGAAATGAAGTCCCCACGAGTCTGCCTTCTCGCGGTCACCATGTATTTGGTCTTCGCTTCATTGATCTGAAGGCCTATTTGTTGGGTTGTAGCTGGGTTGATTTATAATACAGGCAGCTACGCTGCGCTATATTAAGCTGGCGAATGACATACTCCAATGATAGATTGAATAGAGTTTGAGCTATTGGGTCTCCTTGCCGCACTCCAGATGTTATCTCGAAGGCATCCGAAATTTTGCCTTCTATTAGCACCTTACATATTGAGCCATTCATTAAAAGCTGGCACATTGAAACCAACTTTGACGGTATGCCCAGGTAGGACAATTCGTTCCATAACGTATTCCTCTTAATGCTGTCGTACGCCTGTTGAAAGTCTATAAATAGACTGTGTACAGGAATGTCCTTTTCAAAGCATTTCTCCAGCAAAATCCTCAGCGTAAAAGTTTGATCGGTCGTTGATCTATTTGGACGAAAACCACATTGATAATCACCCAAGATCCTCTCGCTATAAATTGATAACTTTGCTGCGACTACGTTGGCCAAAACCTTGTAGCCTGTGTTCAGCAAAGCTATACCGCGATAGTTGTTGCAGTTCAATCGATCTCCCTTTTTATGAAGTGGACATATAAGAGCCGTCTTCCACTCTACTGGGATTTCTTCTCTAGACCAAATTGTTGATATTAGCTCAAACATGCGGCAGAACAGATAATCACCGCCATATTTGAGCATTTCGTTGCAGATACCATCCTCACCAGGTGTCTTGTAATTTTTCATCTGCGATATCACGTTCCGCACTTCATCATATGATGGAGGAGGTGGTGGTGTCATCTCGACGTTAATATCGCGTTGAAGCAAGAGAGGTTGTTGCTCGGAAGGTGGTGCCTGTTTATTTAAAAGCGAGGAGAAGTAATTTCGCCACACTTCGAGGACGATCTTAGTGTCCATTTCCAACTCACCGGATTTGTTGCGAATAGCGCTGCTACGTGGATGAAAGTCCGTAGCTAATTCTCTTATGCAACGATATCTATCTCTCAGGCTAGAATTTTGGATGTTGCGTGCCTGTTGTTCATGCCATTCCCGTTTTTTCCGTCTACATATCCGCTTAGCGATTTTCCTCGCAGTCATGTAGGCGCTATGGGATTGTCTTGTTCTTTGCGATAGATCTCGTTGTCGTGCGTGATCTTTTTCCCGAATAGCACCAATACAATCATCATCAATCCAGAGATTTTTGGGCCTTGACGGATTTTGGCCTATGGTGGACTTTGAGGCATCGGTTACCGCCGTTTTGATAATGTTCCACTGTTCTTGAACGGAGTCAGGAAGTGGTTTATTTTCCAAGATTTCTGATACAGTCATCCCGAAGGTGGTTCTGGTAACTTGGTCGTTCAATGCCGCAGTGTTCCAACGAGTGATGCGCTGGAAGCGATGATTATATGTGGTTGATAGCCGAAATTTTAATTCAGCAACTAACAGGAAATGGTCTGAATCAATGTTAGCTCCACGTTTAGTTTTGATGTTCTTAAGGCTAGAAAAATGTCTCTTGGACAAGAGGATGTGGTCGATTTGGTTGACCGTTGTCCCGTCGTTTGATTTCCATGTGGCTTTATGAATGCGCTTATGTGGGAAGTATGTGCTGGCAACCACCAAGTTGTACAGTAAAGCTAGCTCGATGGTGCGCATCCCGTTGTTGTTTGATGTATGGTGCAAGGAGTTTGGGCCGATAGTGCTTCGATATGTACTGCCAGCACTGCCAATTTGAGCATTGAAGTCGCCCAAAACAATTTTGATGTCATGTTGCGGAATTTTGCTCAGGACGGTTTCGAGCTGGTCGTAGAAAGCGTCTTTGATTTGATCAGGCTTCTCCTCGGTGGGGGCATGAATGTTCACAAATGTGATGTTAAAGTGGCGTCCATGAAACCTGAGTGTACAAATCCGATTACTGACAGGCATGAAGTCAGTCACAAATTGACGGCATCGATTACTAATCAAGAAACCAACGCCCAATTCATGTTTATCCATGTTATTACTGTGACAGAGAGTTAGTCCGAAGCGACTATAATCGGTGATGTCATTGCCGATTAGTCTTGTTTCCTGTTTTTGTTGTAATCCCATTAAATTTAAATTGGTTTTGAAATTGATGTCAAAACTGAGCTAGTGATGATAATAATCAGAACGTGTTTGCTTAGAAACTGGATCGTATGGAAGAGGAAATTAGTGTTCTAATTTTTGATAAATCAAAAAATGAGGTGTCACACAATTTGTCCTAGGGTACTTAATATTAATTGCATTATCCAATAAGTCATTATATTTCTCCCATTGCTGATTTCGGTAGCAGTAGCTAACATAGTGTTGAGCAGTTTGAAGGTAGGAAACTATGCTATTTAACTCAAAATCTTCCGAATGTATATTAATTGTCTTAGGTATGTCAGAAAGCTTAAGCTGTTTGTTTGGGTTTAGGGATGGTTCGACATAGAGTTGCACAATTTTGCCGGTTCTAATATTCTCTAATACCATTTATCCATAACATTTGCGACAATAAAATTTAATTGGCTCTATGCAGGTTTGTAGATTTTCTAAACCGTCAGTATCTAGTCGGTTTAAATTTAATGGTACATACTTTAAAAAATCCCTCATATTATTTAACAGTTGATACATCTCTGACTCTACTTCTATACCAAATACGTTTATTTTTTAAATATAAATTCTGTAACATCAGTTACGTTCGACTTACAGTTTACTGTTAAACCATATAACATGGTTAATAAAGAAAAACGTGTTTCATAGGCTGTTTTCAAATTACCAAGCCTCAGAGCACTAATTAGTTCAAGGATTTCGCCATGACCGTTAATGAAATGTGAGTATTCAATATTTAAAAAGACATTGAATTACTGCGTCAAATCCACAAGTATGAGTGTAACTTTCATCTGCACGCTGATTCTCTAATTAATATATAGGAGTATATATTTAGCTATGAGGATGTAGAACGCTTTGAAAAAATAAAACAATTTAACAATGCAAATAAAACAAAAGTTACTATATTGTTTGTGGCGTAGTGGTAACCCATTGGACTAGAGCGGCAAAGGTCTTCGGATCGATCCTCATCTATTTTTTTTTTTTTTTTTTATTATTTTTTTTTTAGTATTCATGTAATGACCAAATATTTTACTTTAAATTAAACATTCCGCTTTATAGTTATTACAGTAATTACTAATTACACAAGAAAATATGTGGTCCGCGTTTATGATTAAACACTTCAACAAATTATTTAAAAACTTTTATATTATGAGTTGTAGTAAGCCATGAGAATTTTTCGGTAAACAATTTTTTTTTCAGTCATAAACTTCAAAGCATGCTATGTTCGAAACAATATAAGAATAAAATTAAATAAATTTCCTTAGGTTGATATGGCTTAGTAGAAATGTTTTGGACTAGAGCGGCTAAAGTCCAGGGTTCGATTGTGGCCAAGGAATTTTAGTTTTGTTTTTCAATTTATATTTTTTTGACGTGATATCGTCTTACACCGCATGTTCAGAAAATTGACAAGAAAGTTTTCCCTTGGTCGTGGGCAATTACTAATCAACTGTAAGCATTACCTTTAATTTAAATGTATGATTTCTTAGGTTGGTCCTTAGGCTTCATGCCTCACACATAATATTATCGAATGATTTCAAGCGATTTAAATCCTTCAACAACTGTAGTAAGAGAATGGCTCATCCGATCCGAGCAATTCTGGAAGTCTATTTTTGCATAAAGAAACAATGGTGGTTAATTTAGTTTAAATTAAAATAATTAATCTCAACATGTTATAAACGTTATCGCGCAAAACACCTACGGCCGTGTTGATGACACAGCCCACCCCGATTTGTTTATTTTTTTCTGTCTGTAAGGTTTATTGTGTGATGCCCGAATGCAAGTAAAATCGTCCTTAAAAGCCCTTACTCTTTGGTTTGAGGTCTATTTAAAGTACAATAATCCTTAAAAGCCTTTAGTCTCGAGCTATTCCTATTTGGCTAAAAAATAACGGTTAA